>PYXC01000189.1:47500-72080 GCA_015244755.2 Tenualosa ilisha | reverse complement strand
ACATCAGTCCACTCTCAGAGGAGGGAAGAACTGGACCAAGTTCTAATGCCACTCTGATACAGACTTTCAGTTCATTTTCCTGGCCTCTTCAGCTAGCATTAGCTACCAGTTTGCTATTCCATTTGTACCAAATGTTCTTGTTCCTCTTTTACCGACAGCACAAGGTGATTTTGGTCTTGTATAGGCCTGGTCTAATCTAATGTTCATTCCTTCCAGGAGAGGTGAAGATCAGCCTGAGACCTTACATGAGAAACTGAAGATACACTCACCTGTGACCAAACAGCAACTCATATTAAAGTACATGGATATAATGCAATACAAACATAATAATGTCATCATAACATTTGTGATCATTTTCAATTCTGAAGTCAATTAATAATGAAATTGGATTTGTCATTGTTGTCCTGTTTCATCCAGACTCAGACCCAACACACAGAGAGGCAGATCACAGGGGGGTTTTGAGATCTCATCTCTTACAGACATTATCAGAGCCGTAAAGGAGGAGATAGGAGGTGATGACCTCACTTTCCTGCAGGTAAACTAATAATGAATGAGATGGCTCTCAAGGATAAAAGTGATTTTTAATTCCACTCAGACATGAAGTTTCCTTAAAGGGATTGTCCAGAGTGAATCTACCCATAGCCCTGTTGTTTCACATTGCTGAGTGCTGTCGGTAGGTGTACAATATTGGTGCAACATGGACCTGACACGTTGCACCAATGTCCTTTAAAAAAAGCATTGTCCCCTACTTTCTTATTTGTATTATTTATTTCAGTATTGCATCTTGCAGGTGCGTCGTGTTCACTTGCGACAACGTGGACAACCAACGCACTAAACAACCGCATAATACACATGGCAGCCATTATGCTTACACGTGTGTGTTGTCTAAATTCCAGCCCTTACACCAACATGCACCATGCTGAGACCAGCATGCATTGCTTCAAGCCAGGGCTGGAAATGGCTACTTGAAGATGAACACATCCAATCTAATAACCAGTGCTGGTGTAACAGATGCCAACTGGCTTAGCTGTGCATGTGGAACATCAGTAACCTACCCTCTAGACCTCTAGATGCCTTAAGAGCTGTGAGATCGCAGGTTTCGGCCGGGTGCTTAACCGTGCAGGATGACCTTGATTATACTGGGCAGTAACTAAATGCTGTGTAAAGGTCTGTGATTTCAGTTCCCCTCTCATACTGAGGGTAGATCATTAACCCAAACATGATGATCAAAGTCTGTGTGGTGGAAGCTGTTTCTCATCCTCCACTGATCTGGAGTCAGCATATGTCTGTCTTATGAGTCACAGAACACAGGTCCACACATCCTGGAACACACATCCTGATACTCCAACTCTGAATATCAGAAGGTATGCAGGACCGACCAATCAGAGTCAGTCGCCAATCTGAACTTCCGAGTGTGTTCAGGTAGTTCAGGCAGAGAACTTTGCTCTGACTCACCTGGTCAAAGTGAGGAAAGTGCAGGTGTGACATGGCTGTTATTCCTCTTGTAAATAATCAATACAACTGGATCGTACTTATATTGGTTTGTTTAATAGATTTGACAGACAAACATGGTGAGTGAGCACAAAGCAGACGTAACTGGTCAAGGTTGGTGAACTTCATAAATAGTACAATTCTCATTCATAATTATATCAGACATATTACAAAACTCATGTTGTGTGTCTGTTTTGTAGATCTGACCGATACATAGCATGACTTGATGTAAATCTGACATAGTTTGTTAAGGTTGGTCGCCTAAAGTTGGGGGACAAGAAGTTGGATAAAATTTAACGTTAATGGCTTCAAAACCGGAAGAGGATTACTGCTGCCCTGTGTGCTGTGACATCTACAAAAATCCTGTCATCATTTCATGTGGTCATAGTGTGTGTAAAGTCTGTCTGCAGCAGTTCTGGGAAACTAAAGGATCCAGAGAATGTCCAGTATGCAGAAGACGTATCTCAAGGGACCCTCCTCCTAATTTGGCCCTAAGGAACCTGTGTGAGACCTTCTTACAGGAGAAAGGTCAGAGAGCTTCCCCAAGGTCTGAGGTGCTCTGCAGTCTGCACAGTGAGAAACTCAAGCTCTTCTGTCTGGAGGATAAACAGCTTGTGTGTCTGGTGTGTCAGAGCTCAAAGCAGCATAAAAATCACATTTTGAGTCCCATAGATGAAGTAGCATCGGACTATAAGGTAGGAATCTACTCTGGCTATAGCAGTTCTACAAACAGGCTCTACAAACCTCACATCTGGATCTATTGACCCATACATATACAGTAAATTGGATTCAGTGCGGTTATGGCAGGAGGAACTGTAATGTCTTTAATACAACAGTAGATGGCACTGTAGATCTACACCCTACTGTTTGCAACTAATGACTGTTACTCAACATCCAGACCTCTGACCTGAGACATCCAATCTCTTCTTCAGTCTCACTCGCCAAAATTTCACAATAAGTACAGCAGCAAATTTAAAAGATTCAACTTCAAAGCCAAAGCGGACATCACCACTATCTTAACCATTACAAACAATGACATTAATGTAATTGTCTAGAAATTGAATTAGCACCTAAGATGTCCCTGAAACAGTGAAATATACATGAAATATATGTACGCTTGTCTTATTTCATATCTTTAATAATTTATAACACTCATATTTATGTTGTGTAGTTGTCCATGTTATCTACACACCGTACTACTCCTAGCTTTACTGACATAGATCGCTGGCCCTACATTCCCTCACAGACGCTCTGAAAAGGGTGTAACTATTTTCCGAGTGTCAGTAGAGACCAAACAAAATGAGAAATGTATGTGTAATATTATATAATGTAATGTATGTGTTTACTATAATAATAAATCTGTGAACCTAATGTTGTAATGTGGATAAGGACCATTTCCAGTATAACTGAAACATGTCAATCAATCAATTAATCAGTCAATCAATCAATTTGTCAATGTTTGGTGTTGTTTTATTTAGACCCAGTCATGTTAATTCATAGTCTAATCTAGTGTTCATTGGTTCCAGGAGGAGCTCACGATCGAACTGCAGTCTTTACAGAAGAACCTGAAGACCTTTGAAGAGGATCAAATCATCTGTAATCAAACAGCAGCTCATAATAAAGTGAGACATTGTGTGATTATACTGTAAGGCAAACTTTACTGAAATCCACATTTTCGTCTGGCCTGTGTTAGGCCTACACAAAGACATACTGTTTGCCCCTCCATAGGAGGCCAATAACCATGAAGCGCTAGCTTGAGGATTTGACCCACCCAAACAAAAGGAAGTCGGGCTGTGGTACCTATGATTCACCTCTTATCTGCACATATATTGGTTGAATGTAATATTGTCGTTATGTCCTTATGATGTGGGCAGCAGTCTGATCATAGTTTTGTGGCAATCCAATGTATATATTTATACACAAATAACTACATTGTAGCCTGTATACTAATTTGAATTCACACTAATTACAGACTGCTTAAGGCATCATTGGCTTATGCCAGTGGGCCAAGTGGAGGATAAAGGACACATCTACTCCATTGTTCAGGACTTTTTACCTTTTCGCTAACTCTCTACTTTCTTTATTCTATCTCTATTCTACCCACCACGCCCTCTCTCTCTCTCTCTCTCTCTCTCTCTCTCTCTCTCTTTCTCTTTCTTTCTTTTTCTCTCTTGGGTTTGTTTTATTTCTTTACATTCTTTGTGTGTTCCTGTTTCTGGTTATCTCATTTATTTGTTTTATTTGGTTATGACTTTAACCAGTATTAATACATTTGAGTATATTGCTTACTGTTAAATAAATCATCCATTATTCTTTATAGGACGTCATTATTCTCCTATGCCGTGCCACTCTTGTGCTTTTAGCTAGTAAACTACTTGGTAATATTCGAGGCCAACCTATTAATTTTATGGAGTCAGATTAATTGTATTTTCTCGCAATAGTTACCATTAATACATGCTTCTGTCTTCCATTCAAGACATACTTTAGGAAGTAAAGCCTAGGTGCTTTGTTCTTCTGATCCTACAATATCTTACAATATGGAGTTAGGATAGGGTGATTTACAATTGAAAGAAATGGGTAATAATGACACTTAATCAATAAATCTCTCATTGCTCTTCTGTTATTTTATAGACCCAGGCCACGTACACTGAGAGGCAGATCAAGGAGGAGTTTGAGAAGCTTCACCAGTTTCTTCGAGATGAAGAGGCAGCCAGGATAGCTGCACTGAGGGAGGAAGAGGAGCAGAAGAGTCAGATGATGAAGGAGAAGATTGAAAAGATGAGCAGAGAGATCTCATTTCTTTCAGACACAATCAGAGCCATAGAAGAGCAGATGGAAGCTGATGATGTCACATTCCTGGAGGTAAGAACATCCACTCTGTATGATAAAATGCGTTAGATCTTGACCTCTGACTTGTTTTAATAAATTATCTATCTCACTGCACACATATGAACTCATTATTATTTAGTAACTTCTAACTCATTACTTATTTTGAGTACCTTCCCTAACACTGCTAACAGTAATGTTTAACATCTTTCCTCTGTTCTTCTTTTCCAGAACTACAAGAGCACAGTGGAAAGGTGAGTGTTCTGCCTCCTTTCTCTCTCTTCTCTGTGGTTCTGAACCCAAACCCACAGCAGCACTGACTCCAGAATGTTATTCCAGAGCCCAGTGTAAACTGCAGAATCCAGAGAGAATTTCAGGAGCTCTGATCAATGTGTCAAAGTACCTGGGCAACCTTAAGTTCAGAGTCTGGAAGAAGATGCAGGAGATTGTTCAATACAGTGAGTAGGCTGCTTCTTATCTCCAAATACACACAAGCTCCATTAGGAACAAGGTGAGGGAGACTGGTACTGGAGCAGATGATAAAGTTACATTTTATTCAGGGATTCATAGAGTTTATTTGTCACATACATTGAAATACTATTGTAAAACATGTAATGAAATTGCGTTGTCATACAGATTTTATGACAGTTGCCACAGACAATACCGTTTCTCGTCTGTAGGGGAACCCTGTGAGGAAATCCTACATTGTGTTGCTTTAAGACCCTTTCTGAGATTCCCTAATGATGTGCAAATCACCAACACAGTCTGATGGCCTAGACCTAAAGAAATCTGCAATATTTTATGTACCACTGGTTTGGTTTTGTACTAGATATGTATATATTTATTTGATTAATTTTGCGTTTTATTTGGTATAAGATGGTTATATGTTTACTGTTCTCTTTTGTTTGACATACTAAGACGCACAGAGGTTCTGATGGGGGTGGGTGTGTGGGAGGGTGGGTTATAGGGAGGTTATATTTTGGAAATGAGAAACAAAGAAAAACAAATGCATGCAGAATCTTCAGTTCACACCCCCAAGTGTGAGTCTTAAAAGTGTGGACAGGTGGTCTGTTACCAATCCGGAAGTGACATCACGGAAACACGACTTGTCTGTCAGCGCAATCACAACAGCGAGGACATCCTTCTCTCTCTCTCTCTCTCTCTCTCTCTCTCTCTCTCTCTCTCTCACACACACACACACACACACACACACACACACACACACACACACACACACACACTTGCTTCAAGAAAACACCTGAAAAAATGGATATAATGACAAACTGATTATTCCACCAACAGCCCCCCTCTCCTGAAAGTAAACTTCTGCCCAGCTGATGACTAAAGGGCAGACATGGGCATCATACGGCCCGCCGGCTGGATCCGGCCCGGGTATGGCTTTAATCTAGCCCCTGCGATGCCCTCGCAATTTAGAAAAAAAAAACGCCTTCTTTCTCCGACTCGATCCTGCGAGTATAAATCCATCCACTAGATGTCGCTGTGTTAAATAACCATAACTTTACTTCTCTTCTTCACCTCTCAATGTAACAAATTTTAAATGGTCACCATTAAAATGTCAAGATGAGTGCGGGAAAGAAAAGAAAAATTGACTCTGAATGTAGAATATTTAACAAAGAATGGACAACAAAATATTTCGTGACTGACGTGGGCTCAAAGGTGATTTGTCTGATATGTCAGGAGAGCATATAACGTTGCCGTTTTCCACATCATTCTTGAGTTTCATAGGTTGCCATTTTTATTATACCTATGTCCCACATGAGACAGCTAAATCAAATTTTGTGTGACGTACCAGCCTATTTGTTTTGTTGCAAAGGCCTATGTTGCTTAATGATGTTGGTGTAGTCGTGTAATTGTTTAATTGCAGTCGTGTGATGGGTGGCCCTCCACTTACTTTGCCAAAGTAACTGTGGCCCTCAGACTAAAACTGTTGCCCACCTCTGCTAAAGGGCATTTCATTGTTCCTACTTCTCCTGTTTCTCCTCACTCTTAGCAGTACCTAAAAAAAAAAGACCATCATTCACATCCTCATCACACATCACTCAGTGTTCAGCTCATGTGTGTGTTCTTTCTCTCTGCAGCTCCTGTCACTCTGGATCCCAACACTGCACACCCAGAACTCATCCTGTCTGAGGATCTGACCAGTGTGAGATACAGTGATGAGGAGCAGCAGCTTCCTGATAACCCAGAGAGATTTGATATGTATGAGTGTGTCCTGGGCTCTGAGGGCTTTAACTCAGGGACTCACTGCTGGGATGTGGAGGTTGGGGAGAATGGTGAGTGGGACCTGGGTGTGATGACAGAGTCTTTCCAAAGGAAGGGAGACTTTACCTCCATGAGTGGACTGTGGTATTTGTGGTCTGATGGTGCTGAATATGGAATACATGCTACGCCTCATGATTCCGCTAACCTCACATTGAAACAGAAACCCCAGAGGATCAGAGTGCAGCTGGACTGGGACAGAGGAAAGCTCTCATTCTCTGACCCTGATAATAACACACACCTACACACTTTCACACACACTTTCACTGACAAAATGTTTCCTTACTTCCATACTGCCAGCAATTTCTCCCCTCTGAGGATGTTAGCAGTGAAGGCCTCAGTAAGAGCAGATCAGTTAGAGGTCACACTGACTCTGGACGAAAACATAGTGCAAGGGAGACTCACTCAGGCTCTATAAAGAGACATATTTTACTACCCCAATTACAAGGGACGTGACATTATGTTGTTGATGAACGATATCAGAAGTAGGGAAAGAGTGTGATTTCAGCTGTCCTATTCATTTATTTACTGGCTGTGAGAAAGTAAGGTTTGTTTTGTAATGCTATCTGTACAAAACATTCAGTGACTGGTATTCTGCTTGGTTGTGTGGTATTCTGCTTGGCTGTCCCTTCGAATCAAGAATATGTTTAAAATAGCAAATTGCAAATGACTGCCTAAAGAGTGAAAGTGTTACTTTAGATCAACTTTTCCTGATGATTCCAACACCATTTCAACATTCCATGTTTAATTGCTCAAAAATGAATCAATGGATGGGGGGGTGCCAATGCACAGTTGGCGAAGGCATCCATACCTATAAAAAGCCCACAAAATAAAATCAAGTCAGTGGAGCGCTGTTGGAGTTTGTGGAGCTGCATACACAGTATTTGGAGCTATAGTTGCTAATCAACTGGCCAGAGGCTATTACTTGCCGAATTGTCAGCTAAATCTGAGGGAGTCTTTAGAGCTCAGTCCAAAGTCCCAATTTTTTATTCATTTTGAGATGCTTCTTGCTTACATTTACATTACATTTATGCATTTAGCAGACGCTTTTATCCAAAGTGACTTACAAAAGAGGATAACATTCAAGCTACAACACAATGAAAAAAAACTAACAGAGTGCAGATTGCTAACATAAAATTTGCAAGATTTTAAGTTGTAAGTGCAATAGTGTAATAAAAAGTGCAGTATAAAGAGAGATTAAGAGGTTAAGTGCATTCCTGGTATTCAGAATTCGTCAGGAGATATTCTTGGAAGAGCTGGGTCTTCAAGAGTTTCTTGAAAGTGGAGAGGGTATCTGTTGATCTGGTAGCGCTAGGAAGGTCATTCCACCAGCGTGGAACAACACATGAGAAGAGGCTGGATTGACCTGCGCAAGGTGTTGGCCGTGCTAGATAACGTTCCTTGGAGGAGGGCAGTGGTCGACGGGTGGCATAGGGCTTTAGGAGAGTATTCAGGTTGATGGCAGAACCATCAACTATCTTAACTGTCTCAAAGTGGAACTGGCTACGAGAGAGCTCAAAGTCGCACTCAATTAAGGAAGGGTGGGTGATGGGTGCTGCACAAAGGAAAATGTGGGCTCCTGTTAGATGAAGAGAAGGAATGTTGCCTCTGTTGTAGCTGAGGCTCCATGTTCTAGAATGTGGAACAGAAGCTGCTGTCTGCCTGGAGCAAGCGTGGAATCTGTTCTGTGAGTCTGCTGTGTGGACACGGTCCCTGTGGAGAACAGGTGCTGGGCCGAGCAGTGTGGTTTCAGCCTAGAGAGGCAACAAAGAATACAGGGCACAAGTGTCTCTCAAAGCTTTGACTGAAGAACCCTGGGAAACTGAAACCAAAAATGTGATGCGTGAGCCTTATGGGTCCTTCCACACAAGCTCACTGAAATTTCAGACATTCTTCCAGTTCATGTCATGGATTTTTTTTTTATATATTCATGTCTGTGATCTGTTGTCCTGCCAGATCTCAGAGCTGTACTCCATTTAGTCATCAAATGTTGAAATATGCCTGTATACGCACATTTGCCTCTCTATAATATGCCTCACCAAAGAAAGGAATTTCACTGGGTAAAGCTGTACCCAAGGTAAGGCTTCACCATGTTTAGATAGGACTCTAGTAATGATTTCTAGTTGACTTTTAGCTGGTTTTATGTACAGCATGAATATTTTTGGCATGAACTATGTTTTCATGTGCAAAATTCAACAATTGTTTGATTAATGAGCTTCCAATACTTTGTGTCCAAACATTCAGAGAGAACAGTTTTACCATAGGTCTTAGAGCACTGACAAAACAAGCTCCACCAAAAAAAGCATAATATTCACATCAACTCGTGACCTGTAGATCAAAAGGGACTAGACACATGCCTTCCAGTGTTTTTTTTTTCTGAGACCAATGTTTTGTGAGAAATTATCTTACAATTTCACAGACGTGTTCGGTCCCATTTCTTATTTTTAGATTTTTTCATGGCATCAAACATAGCTATGTTTTCCCATGGTTGACATGGGTGTTTACACCTATCATGTGTTGCTTTGTTAATGTGGCCATGTGCTCGAGATGATTGTGTCTGTACTCCCTCCTCACCTGATTTGTTTGGCAACCTCATCGTTGTATCATCTGTTCCTCATTATGGATAAGGCCACTAAAAGATTTTTTCCTTTGGATTTTTTAATCATAATCACAGCATTTGTAAGTAAATTCTGTAACATTGTGTAACAATTGCTGCAGACTTTTTGTAAAGTACCCATAATGACCAGACAAGATACATTTTTACAATTTACCTTATCCTGGCCACCTGTTCATCCCTTGATCTGCCTGTCTCTGTGTTGGGCCTGAGTGTTAATACTAAACCCATGACAATAATGCTACATTTTGTGATTCAAATTTAATAATCACAGAAAAACATATTTTTCATGAATGATGACATACACGTATCTTTTGTGATATTACTATCTCACCTTAATATGTGCTGCTGTTTGGTCAAAGGTGAGTTTCACTTCTTCAAACGTCTCCAGTTTCTTCTGTAAGGGCTGCAGTTTGTTCTTCAGCTCCTCCTGGAATGAATGAATATTACATAACTAGCGTTTACCTACTGAGTTTAAATAAAAAACCACCAAATAATAATAATAATAATAATCTTTAGCTTCCCATCTCAGGCCTTCATAGTCTACAAATTTGTCCAAGATTACCTGACGTGACATATTAAATATATGACATTAAATTTGCAGTGCATCCTTACACACAATTGCTTGATAAATTCAAACAAAGTCTAGCTGACCTATATAGTTTTGAAGCTGATTGAATGTCTATTTCATTTTGGATTTAACAAGCCTATTGATTGATAGATTAATTGTAATATTTTTTGAATAATTAGAAATTAATAGCATCTTATTCACTGGTAAACACATTTAATCATTCATATTTACATTTGGTGTATAATTTCAGATTAATTCATTCATTGCCCCTGGAATAGCAGATGGTATATAGGCACCTGTGATATTAAGACATTTTAAAATACATTAAAACTGGAAGACATTTTTTTGCATACGAACCAACAGGCTTCAGGCATATAGGCTGCTCATTATGAGTATGCTGTAGATTAGATTGCTAGGAAAATCCTAAATATTATATGTTAAGTAAAATTATTAATCCTGTCAAGATTTGATCATTTAGGGGTCATTCCAACTCACATAATTTTTTCAGACATTTTCCCAGTTCATGTCATGGAATTTTTTGGTCAAATCTCTGTCCTCTTAGGGTTGTCCCAGTAAAATGTTGTGTAACTCTGATTCCTCCCAGTTAGAGCTCCTCCAGCCTCTGTGTTGTCATGGATGATAAGAATCCAAAGCCCTGATGGTAACACACATCTCTAACATTTATTAGTTAGAGCTCATGACCTGTTTCCATTCTTCTTGACTTTCTCCACTTTCCCCCTTTGAGGATGTTAGCAGTGAAGGCCTCAGTAAGAGTAGAGCAGCACAGTTAGAGCTCATACTGACTCTGGATCAGGACTCACACACTGAGAAGGAAACTCAGACTCCATGAAGAAACAAAGACATTCCAAATTCAGTCCTTATCCTGGCTTTGTATTTAACTACCATAGGGACCAGCCTCATTCCCTTACCTTGGCTATTCTGCTTTAGTTCTTTTTGACTTACTCTGCCATGGAGATATCAGCCACCAATGCCACTCAGATACTCACTTGGGCCATGGAGATATCAGCCACCAATGCCACTCAGTTACTCACTTGGGCCATGGAGATATCAGCCACCAATGCCACTCAGATACTCACTTGGGCCATGGAGATATCAGCCACCAATGCCACTCAGATACTCACTTGGGCCATGGAGATATCAGCCACCAATGCCACTCAGTTACTCACTTGGGTCATGGAGATATCAGCCACCAATGCCACTCTAATATTATTCACTTGGGCCATGGAGATATCAGCCACCAATGCCACTCAGTTACTCACTTGGGCCATGAAGATATCAGCCACCAATGCCACTCAGTTACTCACTTGGGCCATGGAGATATCAGCCACCAATGCCACTCTAATATTATTCACTTGGGCCATGGAGATATCAGCCACCAATGCCACTCAGTTACTCACTTGGGTCATGGAGATATCAGCCACCAATGCCACTCAGTTACTCACTTGGGCCATGGAGATATCAGCCACCAATGCCAGTCTAATATTATTCACTTGGGTCATGGAGATATCAGCCACCAATGCCACTCAGTTACTCACTTGGGCCATGGAGATATCAGCCACCAATGCCACTCTAACAGGGCCACTGGAAGTCATTTTTAACAGGGGGTGCTGTGAAAAAGTAAAAAACAAAAACAACCTCTTAGCCTATGGAATGAAAATACATTTTAAATATAAATAAATAGATACATATACACTTTAATTTAGTCTGACAATTTAAGAACAATGTAAAAACAGTTTAAGAACGTGGTCTCTGATGATTTCAGAACTAAATAATCTCTGACTATTTCAACTTAAAAAAATAAATAAATAAATATTTAGTAGCTCTCCATATCCATTAGCACAAAAAATAACAGAAAAATGACACAATCCATCTCCATCCCAACCAACTTCAAAAAATAGGCTACTAAACTGTGAGCATGAACATGAACAGAAAGTGTGCGGCTGCACCATGATCGACTTTCAGCTGCAGGCAGGTAGCCCTGGTTACAGGTGTCCAAATGCTGAGGTGTGCTCTGGGGTTGTGGAGATAAAATCTCTCATGAGGCGATGAATGTCCAGGGAGTTCAGAATCCCTATGTGGGCATGCATCAGCGACAGGTGTGCGAGTCTGTTCTGGGTCATGGTGCTGCTCACCCATGTCTTCAAAAGACGCAAGGCGGAGAAAGTTCACTCAGATGAGGCCACGGAGATGGGTAGGCATACATAATAGCCTGAATGTGTCAAAATCACATCACAAAATATCAATAAACAATTTATAAATTGTGCAAAATATTGTAATAATTTTTTTTAAATGTGAATTCTTTCAAAAAAATTGTTTTAAGTCTCCCTCTGGCCCCCCCATTTCCCGCGGCCCTGCACTCTAATAGTATTCAGTTGGGCCATGGAGATATCAGCCACCAATGCCTCTCTAATATTATTGACTTGGGCCATGGAGATATCAGCCACCAATGCCACTGTAATATTATTCACTTGGGCCATGGAGATATCAGCCACCAATGCCACTCAAATACTCACTTGGGCCATGGAGATATCAGCCACCAATGCCACTCAGTTACTCACTTGGGCCATGGAGATATCAGCCACCAATGCCACTCAGTTACTCACTTGGGCCATGGAGATATCAGCCACCAATGCCACTCAGTTACTCACTTGGGCCATGGAGATATCAGCCACCAATGCCACTCAGTTACTCACTTGGGCCATGGAGATATCAGCCACCAATGCCACTCAGATACTCACTTGGGCCATATGAATGTCCTCACACTGGATGTTGGAATGCCTGTACCCAATATTTCTATTGTATTCTATTTCTTTTCTCTTCTACTAAAACAATGGCAATGTTTCAACCTCATAGAGTCTTCCTTAGGCCATAAGAGGACCCATGTGGGTCAGAACACTGCTGTGTCTTTAGTCCCATTAAATTACGGGAGACACTCCAGTGCGACATTCATTCACACACACACACACACACACACACACACACACACACACACACACACACACACATATAGACACATGCACACACACACACACACACACACACACACAGACACACACACATACACACACACACACACAAACAGACACATACACACACACACGCACATACTCACACACATACACACACACAACCTTTTTGGTGAGAAAGATCCGTGTAAGAGCAGAGCAGCCCAGTTAGGGCTGATACTGAAACTTTCAGTCAGATGGCACACAGACAAGCCAACCTCACACCCCTCCCCATCCCCTGACTTAGATTGTAACATAAATTTAGATCTCAGGCTTCTCATCTCATCATTAGTCTGATATTTCTATGTTACATATAAGGGCTCTGTCTGAAATAATGTAGGCAGTGGCTGTCTGAAAGTGTTGTCTATTATGTCCATCTCAGGATAAGAGCAAAGATTCTGCCATCAGTGTGTGTGAGTGTGTGAGTGCACCATGGTAGGCTACATGCAGATCAGGGAGGGGCATTTTCATGATACAATATATTCACCTTAAACAAGCAGTCTGTTAGAATGCCTGTGTGTGTGTGTGTGTGTGTGTGTGTGTGTGTGTGTGTGTGTGTGTGTGTGTGTGTGTGTGTGTAAGTGTGATGATGATGACAAATATTAACCCATTCATCATGAGCAAAGTGTGTGTGAGAACAGACTGTGTGTGTGTCTGTCTAATTCACTGATCTGAGGTCAGTCTGTGTCTTATTAACAATAACAGGAAGTAGGCAAATCCAAGGCACATACTGACACATGCTGACACACGCTGAGACTTGTGCAGTACAGGGCACAAACTGAACCTGAGTGACAGTGCAGTGATATAAGAAACTGGCTCTTTAAGAGACACTTTAAAACTGACCAATCAGAATCTCTCTTTGCTAGAGCCCCACCCTCTCACTGTACGAACTTGAAGGAGGAAGTGGAGCTGAGAGAGATGTATAAAACTGGTGTTAATTTACTCTTAAATTATCAATACAACTCTTATACAGATTACAGAGATTGGACCAGCAGCTTTGTGTATTTGCGTTATGTTTTAGATTAGCAGAGTCAAGACATAGGAAGGGATTCTTGTGAAAGTGAAAGTAAAGGTGTCCAGACGTTGAATTGAGCAGGAAAAATGGCATCAAGGTCTGAGGAGGATTATTGCTGTCCTGTGTGCTGTGACATCTACAAGGATCCAGTCATCACTTCATGTAGTCACAGTGTGTGTAAAGCCTGTCTGAAGGAGTTCTGGGAGACTAAAGGATCCAGAGAATGTCCAGTCTGCAGGAGGAGATCCTCAAAGGAGGAACTCCCCCCTAATCTAGCTCTAAGGAACCTGTGTGAGGCCTTCTTGCAGGAGAGCAGTCAGAGAGCTTCAGCAGGGTCTGAGGTGCTCTGCAGTCTGCACAGTGAGAAATTGAAGCTCTTCTGTCTGGAGGATAAACAGCCTGTGTGTGTGGTGTGTAGAGACTCCAAAAAACACACTGGCCACAAGTTTCATCCAGTTGATGAAGCAGCACTTGATCGCAAGGTATTAATTCTTATTAATTATCCACTTTATCACTATCAACACTTTAACACCTTATATATATAACAAATAACAACAAATAGTCCGCCAGTTTTTTGAACATTTACCTGCCATTCCAATTACTTAGCACCGGGTGGCGATGTTGTACATGTACATGAGAATCTGTAACGACAATTTTGTATTCTACAGTGTTTGTTGCCAATTTATAGAAACACATAAACATGTGCACTCACACACACAAACACACACACACACAAACACTCTCTCACTCTCACTCACACACACACACACACACACACACACACACACACTCTCACTCACAAACACAAACACACACACACACACACTCTCTCACTCTCCCTCACTCTCTCACTCTCTGGCTCACACACACACACACAGACAGAGAGAGAGGGATGGAATTGGGGTTCTAGAATATAGGGATGTTGTTTTGCCCGTATTTAGACAAAAATATAATGACAGCTTTGTACATGATGAACCTGTACCTGTATAATGAATGGGGTAATGTTGCCTTTATGTGTGTATTCTATTTTCAGTAGAATAGGGAACTGTTATTCATTTTTTCATTCATTCTAGGAGGAAATGAAGGTCACACTGCAGCCCTTACAAGAGAAACTGAAGACCTTTGAAAAGGCTAAACTCATCAGTGACCAAACAGCACAACACATTAAGGTAAGAGAGACAACTACTCTTACAACACATTAAGGTAAAATCAGCACAGAAAAAAAAAAAAATATATATATATATATATATATATATATATATATATGTGACTTTTTTTTTTAATATCACTACTGATGTGATTAAACATTTTATCCAGACTCAGACTCAGAACACAGAGAGGCAGATCAAGGAAGAGTTTGAGAAGCTCCATCAGTTTCTACGAGATGAAGAGGCAGCCAGGATAGCTGCACTGAGAGAGGAAGAGGAGCAGAAGAGTCAGATGATGAAGGAGAAGATTGAGAAGATGAGCAGAGAGATCTCATCTCTTTCAGACACAATCAGAGCCATAGAAGAGCAGATGGGGGCTGATGACATCACATTCCTGCAGGTAGGAACCATCAGATGTTTATGATGGAGTGTGTTGTATTGAACTCTGGTCACGTATTTGATGATAAATCCTCTGAATGTTATATTTACCTGTTTATGCCAATCACTCACACACACACACACACACACACACACACACACACACACAATTGTGTGAATCATCCGAGACGGGAGAAAATGTGTGAGATAATCTCATAATTAGGAATCAATCCTGGAACCTTCAGCTTTCCCTCATAAAATAAAAACACTAGAACACAACCCAGCTGCCAGTGTGCTGGATATCAGTCAGTAAGTGTAAGTATATACACTCTTTTGATCCCTACTGAACCCATCTGTGAATTAGTGACACACACACACAGCAAAGGGAAGCACACCCAGCACACAGTGAACACAGTGAGATGAAGCACACACACACTATACCAGAGCAGTGGGCAGCCTGCTGCTGTGGTGCCCAGGGAGCAGTGAGGTCCCTTGCTGAAGGGGCATCTCAGCCATGGAATCAGACGGGCCATTGGAAATACTGTAGGCTAACTGATAAAGGACAGAGTGTGTGTGTGTGTGTGTGTGTGTGTGTGCGCTTGTGTTAATGGACTATATATATAGGGCGTGTGTCTACAAACACTCAAAGCGATTTACAATCTATGTCTCACATTCACCCATTCACACACCGGTGGCAGAGGACATATTAAGTACCAACCTGCCACCAGGAGCAATTTGGGGTTCAGTATTTTGGTCAAAGACACTTTGATGGGGTCAGGTGGAGCGGGGCTTGAATCTGCAACCTTCCAGTGACCTCTACCACCATCACCCCTTCATTGTGTGTGTGTGTGTGTGTGTGTGTGTGTGTGTGTGTGTGTGTGTGTGTGTGTGTGTGTGTGCGCTAAGGTGTCAGCGTGCAGGTTGCGTGATGTAGGAGGCTGAAGACTGAGAAACTCTGATTGCGTAACATATTCCCTCCTTTACACACACACACACACACACACACATAATATGTAACATATTCCCTCTGTTCTTCTTTTCCAGAACTACAAGAGCACAGTGGAAAGGTGAGTGATCTGCCTCCTGTCTCTCTCTTCTCTGTGGTTCTGAACCCAAACCCACAGCAGCACTGACTCCTGAATGTTATTCCAGAGCCCAGTGCACACTGCAGGATCCAGAGAGGGTTTCAGGAGCTCTGATCAATGTGGCAAAACACCTGGGCAACCTGAAGTTCAGAGTCTGGGAGAAGATGCAGGAGATTGTTCAGTGCAGTGAGTAGAGTTTGCATCTCTCTTTGTCTCTCTCATAAAATACATGAAAGTGTGTGTGTGTGTGTGTGTGGTGTGTGTGTGTGTTTGTATTTGTGTGTTTTTTGACTGTTAACAATACCTTTTTCTAAACTCTTAACTCAGTAACACATTTTTTTAGCACAACACCATGTCTGCTTTTCAAAATGCAAAATGTTTTCTCACACACACCAGCTGCACCAAAACACAGACAATCTGGCTCAAAATTAAGTAATTGGAGCAAACATAAGCACACGTGTAAACAATGAATCTAGTCAATCATAGCACACTAACTTTCAAAATAGTCCAACTGATGGCAATAAAAGCACATTGTTTACATGTGTTATTGCTACCAGTAGCTACACACACTACTGCATACAGTTTACAGTAAATTTTTACAGTAATTTTTTCAAACGTTGGGTTCCTTTTACTTGGTTTGAATGTTGAATGTGTGCATTGTGTATATTTACACTCATTTTATTTTACATAAGACATGTCATGTAGAAAGTCTTTAGAATGGCTCCAATGGATGTTTCTGATCTGAAATTTACAGAAGTACAAAACATGAGGGAATACGTTTGGCTAAATCCAAAAATAAAACATACACTCTGTTCCCATGAGGTAAATTCTGTCTCTGCATTGAGCCCATTTATCTGTGAATTAGTGACACAGATCCACTGCACACAGTGAGTGCACACTCAGGTGAAACACACCTGAGGTAGTGGGTGGCCATCTGCAGCAGCACCCGGGAAGCAGTAAGGGGTTGGGTGCCTTGCTCAAGGGCACCTCAGCCGTGGATGTGGACAGGACAGCGATGTTCAACCACTTCCCCAGCCCACATTTTCCCTCCTGGTCAGGATTTGAACTGGCCACCATTCAGTCACAAGCCTGAGGCCCTAACCAGTAGGCCACAGCTGCTCCCATGACTAGGCTGCTACCAGCTTCTCAGGATCAGTCAGGTCTCCACTGGCAGAGCAGAGCAGGACCACCAGTGCTTTACTACAATTGAAAATAAAATATAATGTCTAAACATAATATTACTGGACTATATGGGTAGTTTCAACAATGTTTAATGTGACAGCATACATCATTCATCACTGTTCATTCATCACATGTCCTTTTGATCAAATTATTAGATTCGGCATCAATTAGGAACATAATCACCATATCACAATCATCATATAAACACAGTCATCTGAAGGGCAGATAAATGACCATCAAACACCAATTAGCGTGTTCTAGCAGAGCCAAGAATGTTCTGGAAGGTGTTTGGAAGGCTTGCTGTGCCTTGTAGGTAGACTAGTTAGGTCCACTGGTTTTCTGCTGAAACTGCTGAAATAAAACAGGAGGTGCAAGGGAGGTGGTGGGTTGCAAGCTAAATGCTGAAGCTGCTGTGAAAGCTCCAGCAGGTAGGCAGTGAATGAGTTTGCAACTAAATAGAAGGAGAAGGGGGCGTGGCAAGTTTGGTCACGTTCCTCCTGAACTTGTTTCTAAAAACACTGAACATGCTGAACATGCTTTTCTGCCTGTTTAGTGTGCTGTGTAGGGGGTGAGCTCGTGGCGTTGGACAGGACTGAGCAGGCAACAGGCGTGCTCGTGACGTCCAAGCTATAGAAGTGGGCAAAAGTGTTAGCACTAGCCCAGCTGGCAGACTGACAAACGTGCTGAACAGAGACTCCTTTCCACACGGCCCATGATGCAGAGACGCTTCTCGTAGAATGGGCTCTCAGCCCTTCAGGCGGACGCACTCCGGCCGCCTCATATGCCAAGCCTATCGCCTCGACAAAGCCCTCCTTCAGGCTTGTCTGCATCCATAGGGATATTAAAACAGGGAAGTATGGTGAAAGACTGGTTGTTTGTGTTTGTGTGTGTGTGCGCATGTAGTCAGTGAGTGGAAGTGGGTAGTGTTTCTCATCAAATTGGTAGTGTGTGTGTGTGTTTGTGTGTTTGCTATCTCATAGAGGAAGGTTGTGTGTGTGTGATCATAGAGTGGTGCTGTGTGTTTGTGTGTGTGTGTGCTCATAGAGTGAGATTGTGTGTGTGTTTGATAAGACGGTGGTTCTGTGTGTGTGTGTGTGTTCAGAGAGAGGTGTGGTGGCTTTGTGTGTGTGTGTCTTTGTCAATTCAATTGAATTTAGTTTTTATTTATGCAGCACCTTTTACTTAATAGTATTGTCTCATGGCGCTTTACAGAAGGAGCACCCAAGAGCAACAGGGCCAAGGAAAAAACTCCCTTATGTTTAGTTAGTCTAGGAAGAAACCTTGGGCAGATCCACAACTCAATGGGCTGACCCAACTGCCAGGGGTCATGGAGGAAAATTACAATCAGTAGAAACCATGATAGACTACAAGTTGTCTATGGTTTTAGCTAAGGTTCATAACAGTTCCAGAGTAAGATCCCACTTTACATTACAATGGTAGTCAGTCCATAGGTGGTTATCAGGAATTATGGCTGGACAGGTGTAGCAGTGGCCACACATACTGTTAAACTCAAGGAATAAATTGGGTCATGGGCGTAACAATAAGGGTCCATTTGACCAGTGCCATTGTAAGGGGGTCAGTGACAAAGCTTCAGGGAAAGGGGAGTTGGTGGTGGAGTGTGGGTGGTGGTAGCGTATTGGTTAAGGAACCTGGCTAGCGTGTAAGTAGCCTGAAAAGTTGTGGGTTCGAATCCCGGCTGCCACCGTTGTGCCCTTGAGCAAGGCACTTAACCCTAAGTTGCTCTAGGGGAGACTGGCCCTGAACAATTGATAGTTGATGAGTTGTAAGTCGCTTTGGATAAAAGCGTCTGCTAAATGCATAAATGTAATGTAATGTAATGAGTTGGCACTGGCATGGACGTCTAGGATGTCTATGATGGAGAGTCGGTCCTTGTACGGGCCTCCCGTAGTGTTGGTTGCAGTCTACTCAGGAAGGAAGGGTTACAGGAGTCTGCCGGAAGGAGGCAGGGATGACACTTAGCAGAGATGATTGTGGACAGAGGAAGGAAATGGATTAGGCCAGACTCACATATCGGTGAGCAAATGTGTCATCTTTGTATACGTATATGTGTATATATGTACCTATATGTATGTATGCCTGTATAGAGAGAGAGGGGAAAGAGAGAGTGAGGGTAAGAGAGAGAGAGAGAGAGAGAGAGAGTTGTACAGCATGACACATGAAGGTTTTGTGGCAGCACTTGGTTATAGCAGCATTAGGCTATAGCAGCATAACTAGTACATGGCAAACCAGCACCACTGCAGGGATGGTCATTGGCTGCCATGCCTCACAACTGGGGGCAACAGCAGAGACAGATGATTTGCCATGCACCTTCCCTAACTATGGGAAACATTAAAGACAGAGGTTTTAAGTCTAGACTTAGAGGTATTGAGAGTGTCCGCTTGTTGGACGTGGGGGTGGGGGGGGGTTATTCCACAGGAGGGGCACGGTAGCAAAAGGCTCTTCCTCCTATCATAGATTTTGATATTCTTGGGATTACAAGAAGGCCAGCATTTTGGGGTCTCAGGGTTCTAGGAGGGTGGTAAGGGACAAGTAAGTCTTTAATATACAGTATGTTGGAGCCTGGCCATTGAGGGCCTTGCAGCTTAGGTGTAAGTTGGCAACATCTGTGTGTAGTGGTTGACTACATTGTGGCCATTGGTGGTGGTTGTTGCAGTCTACTTTTGTTTAGGTTGCTTATGTGTTACTGTCCTGTTTGCCTTGATGCAGCTAATTTAAGTTGTGACCTTTGTGTGTGGGATGTAGTCACTCCACAGATCATTGGACCTTTGCGTAATGGATGTGGTCTCCCAGTTGGGTCACTCGGTGTGTTGTGTAGCTGGTTCCCTGCATCCATCACAGTAACGTGTGTGTGTGTGGTGTGTGTGTGTGTGTGTGTGTGTGTGTGTCGTTGAAATCCACATGGTGTCCATTTAGTGTTGTGGTGGCGTCAGTTTACTTTTGTTGGGTGTTTGTGTTGTAGTTGGTCTACTTCTGTTGGTCCTTTCTGTTAGTGGCTGTTTCACTCCACTTCTGTATTGGTCACCTTTTTGTTACTGTTTTGTTGTAGGTCTGTGGCAACCTGTGTCTTTGTTTTGTGTTCACCTCATGGTTGGAGCCATTTTGTCTAGTGGGAGTGGCACCCACTTGTGTGGCTACCTGATTGGCTGCTCAACTTTCAAGGGGCGGAACCTTAATTGTCCCTTTAGCATCTTCCATCTGGTTTGAACCACCTTGACTCTACAAACCCCTTTAGCAGCAGCAGTCCCAAAGTTTGAGTGTTTGTCTAGTTGAGCTGTTGGGTCTGATGACGTTTGTGTTGCTTAGTTTCTCAGGGATTTGTGATTCGTGAAGTTCCTTGGTGGGACTTGGTGTGTGTGTGTGTGTGTGTGTGTGTGTGTGTGTGTGTGTGTGTGTGTGTGATTTGCATTGGCCGTTGCAATTTAGGCACTTTTTGAGAGCATGTTTAGTTAGTGCAGGTTAAGAAGTGACCGGAAGACTCTTGTTTTCTTTTGGGGAGAGAGGTAAGCTCTACACACGAGTAAGAAGTGAGGCCTTTCTTTTGTCGTTTTTCTGCTCTTCTATCACAGCCACCATGCTGTAATATATTTCTGTTCTGTTCATTTTTGAGCTTGTTTCACATACAGCCTTGTTGTATTGCACCTTCTGAAAATGTTGTGAAATTAATAATTAAATGTGTTGTGTGTGTGTGTGTGTGTGTGTGTGTGTGTGTGTGTGTGTGTGTGTGTGTGTGGTGAGAGAGTGGTAGTAGAGTGTGTCTAATGTGTCTATTGTCTCTGTGTGTCTGTTTGTCTCTGTGTGTCTGTTTGTCTGTGTGTGTTTGTTTGCCTGTGTGTGTGTGTGTGTGTGTGTGTGTGTGGGTGTGTGAGTGTGCGTGTGTGTGTGTGTGGTGAGAGAGTGGTAGTAGAGTGTGTCTAATGTGTCTATTGCCTCTGTGTGTCTGTTTGTCTCTGTGTGTCTGTTTGTCTGTGTGTGTTTGTTTGCCTGTGTGTGTGTGAGTGTGTGTGTGTGTATAGAATCTGTGTGATGAAAGAGTGGTGATTTGTGTTTGTTTCTGTGCGTGTGTTTGTGTGTGTGATGAGAGAGTGGTAGTGTGTGTGTGTGTGTGTGTGTGTGTGTGTGTGTGTGTTACCATGTTGTAATATATTTCTGTTCTGTTCATTTTTGAGCTTGTTTTCACATACAGCCCTTGTTGTATTGCACCTTCTGAAAATGTTGTGAAATTAATAATTAAATGTGTTTGTGTGTGTGTGTGTGTTGTGTGTGTGTGTGTGGGTGAGAGAGTGGTAGTAGAGTGTGTCTAATGTGTCTATTGTCTCTGTGTGTCTGTTTGTCTCTGTGTGTCTGTTTGTCTGTGTGTGTTTGTTTGCCTGTGTGTGTGTGTGTGTGTGTGTGTGTGAGTGTGTGCGTGTGTGTGTGTGTGGTGAGAGAGTGGTAGTAGAGTGTGTCTAATGTGTCTATTGCCTCTGTGTGTCTGTTTGTCTCTGTGTGTCTGTTTGTCTGTGTGTGTTTGTTTGCCTGTGTGTGTGTGAGTGTGTGTGTGTGTATAGAATCTGTGTGATGAAAGAGTGGTGATTTGTGTTTGTTTCTGTGCGTGTGTTTGTGTGTGTGATGAGAGAGTGGTAGTGTGTGTGTGTGTGTGTGTGTGTGTGTGTGTGTGTTACCATGTTGTAATATATTTCTGTTTCTGTTCATTTTTGAGCTTGTTTTCACATACAGCCTTGTTGTATTGCACCTTCTGAAATGTTGTGAAATTAATAATTAAATGTGTTTGTGTGTGTGTGTGTGTGTGTGTGTGTGTGTGTGTGTGTGTGTGTGTGTGTGTGTGTGTGGTGAGAGAGTGGTAGTAGAGTGTGTCTAATGTGTCTATTGTCTCTGTGTGTCTGTTTGTCTCTGTGTGTCTGTTTGTCTGTGTGTGTTTGTTTGCCTGTGTGTGTGTGGGTGTGTGTGTGTGTGTGAGTGTGTGCGTGTGTGTGTGTGTGGTGAGAGAGTGGTAGTAGAGTGTGTCTAATGTGTCTATTGCCTCTGTGTGTCTGTTTGTCTCTGTGTGTCTGTTTGTCTGTGTGTGTTTGTTTGCCTGTGTGTGTGTGAGTGTGTGTGTGTGTATAGAATCTGTGTGATGAAAGAGTGGTGATTTGTGTTTGTTTCTGTGCGTGTGTTTGTGTGTGTGATGAGACAGTGGTAGTGTGTGTGTGTGTGTGTCAGTGTGTGTGTGTGTGTGTGTGTATCTGTGTGATGGAGTGGTTGTAGAGTTTGTGTGTTTGTGCATGATGAGAGAGTGGTTGTAGAGTGTGTGTGTGTGTGTGTATGTGTGTGTATTTGTATGTGTGTACTCATAGCGGGAGGTTGTGTGTGTATATATTTAATCACAGAGGTGTGTTTCTATGTGTCTTATCAGAAAGGCGTGTGTGTGTTTGTCTGAGTGTGAGTGTGAGTGTGTGTGTGAGTGTGAGTGTGAGTGTGAGTGTGAGTGTGAGTGTGTGTGTGTGTGTGTGTGTGTGCACGTGTGCTGAAAGAGCATTTGTGTGTGTGGGTGTGTGTGTGTGTGTGATCAGAGACTGCTAGTAGGTGTGTGTGTGTATGTGTGTGTATGTCTGTCTCTGTGGTGAAAGTGTGGTTGTTTGTTTTTAGTTGGTTGGTTGGTTGTGTGTGTGTGCATGTGTAATCGAGAGTGAAATTGATTGTCATTAAGTTGTGAGTGTGTGTGATCTGAGATTGGAAGCGGATAGTGTTTGTCATCAATTGGTAGTGTGTGTGTGTGTGTATCTGTGTGATGGAGTGGTTGTAGTGTGTTTGTGTGTGATAAGAGTGGTTGTAGAGTGTGTGTGTGTGCATTTGTGTGTGTGTCTGTGTGTGTGTGTACTCATAGCGGGAGGTTGTGTGTGTGTGTCCATTTGATCACAGAGGTGTGTTTGTATGTGTCTTATCAGAGTGGTGTGCGTGTGTGTGTGTGTGTCTTTGCCTGAATGTGTGTGTGTGTGTGTCCATGTGTGCTAAAAGCATTTGTGTGTGTGTGTGTGTGATCAGAGAGTGCTAGTGTTCTTTGTGTGTGTGTGTGTGTGTGTTTATGTGTCTTTGTGTTTGTGTAAGATCAGAGACTGCTAGTAGGTAGTGTCAGATTTGTAGTGTGTGTGTATGTGTGTCTGTGTGGTGACAGAGTGGTTGTGTTTGTGTGTGTGTGTGTGTGTGTGTGTGTGTGCTCATAGAGTGGAAGCTATTATAGCATGGTGGTTGTAGAGAGTGTGTGTGTGTGTGTTTGTGTTTTTTTCTGTGTGTGACGAGAGAGTGGTTGTAGTGTGTGTGCTCATAGCGGGAGGTTGTGTGCGGTGTGTGTCTATGTGCATGTCTGTGTGGTGAGAAAGTGTTTCTGTGTGTGTGTGAGATCAGTGACTGGGAGTGGGTAATGTTTGTCATCAGATTTATTGTGTGTGTGTGTGTCTGTGTGTGTGTGTGTGTGTGTGTGTGGTGTGTGTGTGTGTGTGTGTGCGTGCATGTGTGCTGAAAGAGCATTTGTTTGCGTGTGTCTGTGTGTGATCAGAGTGGTTGTGTTTTTTTTTGTGTGTGTGTGTAATCAGAGAGTGGAAGTATGTAGTGTTTGTCATCAAATTGTTAGTGTGTCTGTGTGTGTGTGTGTGTGTGTGTGTGTGTGAATGTGTGTGTGATGAGAGAGTGGTAGTAGAGTGTGTCTATGTGTCTGTCTGTGTGTGTTTGTCTGTGTGTGTTTCTGTCTGTGTGTGTGTGTGTGTTTCCTTGTGTGTGTGTGTGTGTGTTTATGTGTGTGTGTATTTGTGTATCTGTGTGGTGAAAGAGTGGTTGTTTGTGTTTGTTTGAGTGTGTGAGATTAGAGACTGATAGTGGGTAGTGTTTGTCATCAGATTTGTAGTGTTTGTGTGTGTGTGTCTGTGTGTGTGTCTGTGGCGAAACAGTAGCTGTTTGTGTGTGTGTG
>PYXC01000189.1:35000-45000 GCA_015244755.2 Tenualosa ilisha | reverse complement strand
ATCCAGTTGAATCAGGGCTGGAATGGCACAGAGAGTCGGTCCAGGCATTTTTGGACCACACAGCTCATCAGTCAGGAACATCCTCTATGAAAAAGCAAGAATATTTTACACAAAAGATAAACATGAGAAAGATGTTCAGGTGATTCCTATCTGCTGTAATATTATTATATATCTGTATTATTATATTTTAACTGGTGACAAATGAATAAATCATGAATCACTGCATTCATGTGACTCTAATATCATTAATGGTGCTGCAATATTGGATTCACAATTGTACTGATTTTTCGAACATCTATCTGGCTTGAGATTATAGTGTAATTATTTCAGGAAAAGTGTGTGGATTGGAACAGTGTGATGATTGGACTGTTGACATGAAACTTTGACCAGACATTGGCATTCCTCTGTAACACATTTTCCTGTCCTGGGTATCTTTCTAAATGGTCCTTGGCTCTTCAGCTACTCTTCTGATTGCCCATTTGACTCCCAGAATAGGAAACCTGACAGAAATTCTGCAGGTGTCCAATTGACAGTGGAATGATGTTCCTCCCACTTGCACATAATGACCCCAGTGGTGCTTAGAAGAGCACATAGTTTTGAAATATCGCGACGTCTAAAACAGTTATATTTGTATGCATTAGCAAAGATAACGTTGCAAATGTCTGGTGAGAGCTTTTGCCTTCACTCTTCATGAGATGTTCTGGTACAACACCTTTGTGAAAAAAAAAAACAAAAAAACAATTTTGAAGTTGATCTAAATCTACTACACAGGAGTGAATGTATATGCGCTGGTGAGAGACATAACTACCTTCACACTGCTAATAGATTCAAACTGGTTCCTTATTTCTGTGCCTTGTTTTACTGCTTTTGTGCGTTAAAACTTTCTCCCCCTGACATTTCACTTTATTACACCTGATGCTGTTTTGGAGGTTTAACATTTAGATTTCTTTACATGTGTGGATATCTTTAATTTCATGTCAGCAGTTCAGTCAGAAATACCTATACTTAAAAAATGTTGACACATTCAATACTTATTTTCACTTCCGTATAAAACTAATTTGCTTAACACATGCCTTACAAATCACTAAAATATACATGTATTAGTTATGTGTCAGTGGTAAATGTATGCTCCTTAAAATAATGTGTTAGCCTACTTAGCATACCTTGTCTGTTTTAACACATTTAAATGTGGTGCTGACAAAAAAATATAGAAAACATTTTTCTCAATATTTCATTTTGAAAAATATTTCGCCCATCTTCCCACTGCTATTCAGGTCAGTCAAGGACCTATAGCAACCAGAGACAGAGAGAGAGAGAGAGAGAATAAAAGACGAATTGACAAACAGACCACTGTGCTGTTGGCATTGTAGCAATTAAAAAAAAAAATCACTTTCTCCACTTTCCCCCTCTGAGGATGTTAGCAGTGAAGGCCTCAGTAAGAGTAGAGCAGCACAGTTAGAGCTCATACTGACTCTGGATCAGGACTCACACAAAGATGGATGAAGGAACAAGGGTATTTTATAAAGAAACAAAATGTGTCTTACTGTGTGGATATCAACATTTAAAGTTTTTCTGATTTCTGGGCGTGTTTTAATACTATGGTACTAGACCAAGACTAGTGGCAGTTGACTACATCATGATCCACTCTATTCTTGTGACTCCAATATCATTTGTGTTTGTGTTTCATTCACTGTTGTATTTGCTGTTGTTCATAAAAACAGAGCAAATCAGCGTCATCACTGCTTTATTTTTGATAGTTTCTCTCGCCTCACTTCAGTCATACTGACACCTGGTGGACACTTACCTGTAATTACACTGCAGACTCAAGGCTCTCGTGAAACGGCACTTGTTTCCGTCCCTAAAGTGCTGAATCAGCATCAAAATAAGAATCTATGTAATTTCTCCTAATTGTGATATAATTAACACGATTTACCTTGACATCATATTTACTAATATTTTCATATTTATCTGCACACACACAGGCTACTGGTAATCTTCTCTTTCCATATCAACATTCCCCAAATTAATCTTACTGTAATCAGGTCCCCTGTAATCAGGTCACACATTGTCAATATTCATTTTATTTCTCTTATTTGTAGTGATGTCACACATTGTCAATATTGACTTTAATTTTGTTATTTGTAGTGATGTCACTCATTGTAAATATTGACTTTATTTCTCTAATTTGTAATGTCACACATACTGCTAATATTCAGTTTCCATATTTGTAGACCTGCTGTCCCTCCCCCACTTCACTCACTGAGAGCATCAGACTCTCTACAGACTCTCCTACACACACTCACATGACTGGAGTACTACTAGTAATAGATAAAACTCATCAGGAGTCTCATTTATTTATGTTACATGTGTGTGGAAATATAAATAAATAGTTTGCAAAGAATAGGCTACTTTTATGCAATAATAACAGTCCGAAACATGATATTAGTGTAATTGGACCTATGAGTAATTAGACACATACTTCTAAATATTTTTGTCCTCATATACATATGTCATGTTGTGCATATTCAGTAGTAGTTTAGTTGTTTTATAATGTAGGCCTAGTTATGTATTCATTGTGACTTTCAACCTAAGAGATCAAAGTCTGTGTGGGAAGTAGAATCTATGTGTGATCCACTGATCTGAAGTCAGTGTCTGAATCTCTGGCAGATACAGTTCACACACACAACTGGAACTTGGACCTGAACTCCATTGGTGCAGCAGTGAACACGAAACTGGTCTGGTAACTAAGACTGACCAATCAGAATCTTTCCCTCCTGTTGTCCCTCCCACTGTGTGACTGGTGCAGGAGCAGGAAGTGGAGTTGAGTGGCAGGTTGATTCTCTGTCGCTCTCATGTGGGACACTTTGATCAGAAGCTTCTTAGTAACAGTGTTTAGACTGAGGGAAACTGTTTGGGTTGAACCTGAAGCTAGAGGATCTAAGAGTCGTGTGGATTAAAGTGTGAAACAGTTTGGGTGTTTGGGACTGACTGACTGAACTCCACTGCTGAAAGTGAAAGTGAAGCTGCTGAACCAGACTGCACAGAGGAGAGAGAGTTTACTGTCAGGACAAAATGGCTTCTAAATTTGAAGAGGATCTCACCTGTCCTGTGTGCTGTGACATCTTCAAGGATCCTTTGTTGTTGACCTGCTCTCATAGTGTGTGTAAAGCCTGTCTGCAGAAGTTCTGGGAGAGCAAAGGAACCAGAGAATGTCCTTACTGCAGGAGGAAGTGCTCAAAATCAAACTACCCTCCTAACATGGCTTTAAGGAACCTGTGTGAGACGTTCTTACAGGAGAGTCACAGAGTGTCTGAGGTGCTCTGCAATCTGCATAAAGAAAAACTCAAAGTTTTCTGTCTGGAGGATAAAGAACCTGTGTGTTGGGTTTGTCAAACCTCAAAGAAACATGAAAATCACACCTTCAGGCCCATAGATGAAGCTGCACTTGACCGTAAGGTAAGAAGTTACACTTTCATGCTGCTTGTAAAGTTAAAACATCTTCAGATGTATTCTCTTGAAAGAGTTTGTACTGTGACCTTACAGAGTGAAGATCTGTGACAGCAGGTACTATCCTACTTCTGACAGTAGATGGTGCTGTCTGATAGCTGTGATACTCAATCCTTTTCTTTTCTTTGTCTGTCCCGTCGTCTGTTGAATTATCACTATTTAGTGCAGCAAACTAAGGAATCCTTAAACACAATAAAACAAACAAATTCTCAAAACTTCTCTCTCTCTCTCTCTCTCACACACACACACACACACACACACACACACACACACACACACACACACACACACACACATACTAAGGACTTAAAGTCAAACCTGCCCTTACCTCTGAGTCCAAAGCTCATCCTACAGTTAGTCATATGGACAACAGCACTTATTTACACTCTTAACACAGTTTCAGTTTTGCTATGGTGTGAAATTGAATATGGTTTCAGATATTAAGGCTTCAAAATCATTTTGATGGCAGGTTTTCAAAAGGAGAGTATAGCTCTGTCATTGCCACTGTGTGTCCAGAATGTCTGGTTCTGCACTGGGGAGTGTGTGATGAGGGAAGAGCACTCAGTACTCACACATGTGCCCTTTGACACTTTGGGATCCAAAAGCTCTAACTGTAACACAGGAATGACCAGCTACTGCTCAGGACTGTTAGTGTGTGTGTGCTCACTCACTGTTTGTTCACTGTTCCTCTAGTGTGTGTGTTTGTGTGTGTGTGTGTGTGTGTGTATGTGTGTGCGTGTGTGTGTGTGTGCCAAAGCCAGGGTTAATCAGTGAATGTGTGTGTGTGTGTGTGATTTAGACACAGGGACACTGATGACTCAGATCGACTTAAAGTGCTGTATAACAGGGATTCAGTGTGTGTGTGTGTGTGTGTGTGTGTGTGTGTGTGTGTGTGTGTGTGTGTGTGTGTGAGTAACCATGAATGGACAAAATGCAAGGGGAGAATTTTCCTTGCATGAATAATACAATTGAACAAAAACTCCAACCTTTCTGACCACCGAACTTAACCAACTTAAAATGGATCATCATACATCTATTCATATGGGCGATTCCACGCAACACGGTCCCGTCCATCACACCAACACAATGCCATGGTATGGTATGATGTGAATGATGGTCACAACATCTGAGCAGTCAGTCTTTTTGGTTGTACAACTAATTTTATGAAACTTTTACATAATCATTTGCATCACAAAATACCACATGGCTTTTTATTGCCGTTCTGGACGTGACAGTTTGTGTGGAATTGCCCATATTAGTTTTTTCCCCTTGAACAAAAGCCACAACAATACATAACCATTCAACAGAATGGCTTTAAAATGGCTAGTATATCATACTGGATATTATGGGATGTTTGCTCTGGAAATACTCATAACTACTTCATCTACTCTCTTATCTATACTGTGCTGACTGCCATGTTACCTCCATATCACTCTGAATCTGTGCACACACAGATCTGCACATTATCTCAAAGACTTTATAAAGCACATTGGTTTAGGGCTATTGTAGTTTAGTGCAATTTAGTGCAAACCCTTGTCCAATCTAATGTTCATTCATTCCAGGAGGAGCTGAAGATCAAACTGCAGCCCTTACAGAAGAAACTGAAGACCTTTGAAGAAGTGAAACTCATCTGTGATAAAACAGCAGCACATATTAAAGTGAGATATAGTAAAGAAACTGTATTTTGAAGAGTTATGGGTCAGTTGTAATTAAAGATTCTTCAGGTATTGGAAGCAATAATTTGATCATGTTTTCTTCAGACTCAGACCCAACACACAGAGAGACAGATCAAGGAAGGATTTGAAAAGCTTCACCAGTTTCTACAAAATGAAGAGGCAGCCAGGATAGCTGCACTGAGGGAGGAAGAGGAGCAGAAGAGTCAGATGATGAAGGAGAAGATTGAGAAGATGAGCAGAGAGATCTCATCTCTTTCAGACACAATCAGAGCCATAGAAAAGCAGATGGGAGCTGATGACATCACATTCCTGCAGGTAGGAGTTATCTGATGTTTATGATGGAGTGTGTTATATTACATTCTGACAGTGTATTTGATGAGAACCTGTTGATGTTATATTTACCTGTTTATGCCACACACACACACACACACACACACACAATTGTATGAAACATCAGAGACGGGAGAAAATGTGTGAGATAAGCTCATAATTAGGAATCAATCCTGGAACCTTCAGCTTTCCCTCATAAAATAAAAACACTAGAACACAACCCAGCTGCCAATGTGCTGGATATCAGTCAGTAAGTGTAAGTGTACACACTCTTTTGATCCCTACTGAACCCATCTGTGAATTAGTGACACACACAGCAAAGGGAAGCACACACAGCACACAGTGAACACAGTGAGGTGAAGCACACACACACTATACCAGAGCAGTGGGCAGCCTGCTGCTGTGGTGCCCAGGGGGCAGTGAGGGGTTAGGTCCCTTGCTGAAGGGCACCTCAGCCAGTGATGTGGGCATGGGAGAGGGATGTTCAATCACATTATTTCTTGGTCGGGGGTCGAACCGGTCAGCCATCAGTTACAAGTCTGAGGCCCTAACCAGTAGGCTACTGCTGCCCATGTGACTTGCTAAGATGCTCCAAAGGACAAAAACAGTCTGTTAGGATGGAGATGGGGCATGAGATTGGCTAACACACAGAGAGAGAGAGACAGAGAGAGAGAGAGAAAAGGCAGAGAGAGTGATGGATACATTTTGAAAGACAGAGAGATGGAGGAAGAGGGAGAAATGTGATGTGTTGCTAAGAAAGAAAAGAAATGTGGACAGAGATGGATGGAGGGTCAGCTGGGGGATCAGGCTGGATAACAGAGAGAGAGAGTGTGAGAGAGAGAGAAAGTGTGTGTGTGTGAGTGAGTGAGAGAAGAAAGAGAGTGAGAGAGAGAGACAGAGAGAGTGAGAGAGACAGTGAGTGAGAGAGAGAGAGAAGAGAAGAGCTTGGGGAGGGGTGGGGGCTCAGAGAAGAGGATGGAACAATAACAATAACGGATCTGAACACTGAGAACACTAGTCCCCATTCTGTTCTAGAGCTCTGGTTCCATCTGAGCACCAGTGCAGAGAACCCTTCGGGCAGACTAGAGTTCTTTTTTTACTGATCTGGAACATCAGTCATCTCTAGAACCCCTTAGACTCTCCCCTTAGACTCTTAGACACTGTAGAACACCAAGACTCTGAGTTCCTTAAAACTCATTGTGCCATTTTGTTGGGAAGTGCATTTTTGTAAATGATGCAGTACTGTGTGTGTGTGTGTGTATGTGGTTGTGCGGCGCGTGTGTGTGTGTGTGTGTGTGTGTGTGTGTGTGTGTGTGTGTGTGTGTGCGCGCGCATGTGTGTGTGTGTGCTAAGGTGTAAGCGTGCAGATTGCATTTGAGATAGGAGGCACCTGGAGGTTGTTACCTGAAGATCTAGAAGGGGGGGGGGGGGGGCAGAATAATCTTTGCATTTAGCCTCAAATCAAATATGTCAAATGCTTAGTCTGTCACCTCAAATAACAAGGAGAAATGATGAATGATGAGAAGAAAACATAAAAAAGAAAAAAGAAAAAAAAGAAAATATGAAGACTGAGAAACTGTGTAACATCTTCCCTCCGTTCTTCCTTTCCAGAACTACAAGAGCACAGTGGAAAGGTGAGTGATCTGCCTCCTGTCTCTCTCTTCTCTGTGGTTCTGAACCCAAACCCACAGCAGCACTGACTCCTGAATGTTATTCCAGAGCCCAGTGCACACTGCAGGATCCAGAGAGGGTTTCAGGAGCTCTGATCAATGTGACAAAACACCTGGGCAACCTGAAGTTCAGAGTCTGGGAGAAGATGCAGGAGATTGTTCAGTATAGTAAGTATAGTTTGCATCTCTCTCCCTCTCTCTCATATAAAATATATGAAAGTGTGTGTGTGTGTGTGTGTGTGTGTGTGTGTGTGTCAGTTTTGTGGAATCAGAGCTCGTGGTGGTGGACAGGACTGAGCAGGCAACAGGCGTGCTTGTGACGTCCAAGCTATAGAAGTGGGCAAAAGTGTTAGCACTAGCCCAGCTGGAAGACTGACAAACGTCCTGAACAGAGATTCCTCTCCACACGGCCCATGATGCAGATATGTGTGTGTGTTTGTGTGTTTGCTTGCTCATAGAGTGAGATTGTGTGTGTGTTTGATAAGAGAGTGGTTCTGTGTGTGTTTGTGTGTGTGTGTGTGTGTGTCATCAGAGAGAGGCGCTGTGTCTTTGTGTGTGTGTGTCTTTGTCAATTCAATTCAATTCAGTTTTATTCATACAGCGCCTTTTACAACAGTATTGTCTCATGGCGCTTCACAGAAGGAGCACCCAAGAGCAACAGGGCCAAGGAAAAATTCCCTTATATTTAGTTAGTCTAGGAAGAACCTTGGGCAGATCCACGACTCAAGGGGCTGACCCAACTGCCAGGGGTCATACGGGAAAATTACAATCAGTAGAAACCATGATAGACTACAAGTTGTCTATGGTTTTAGCTAAGGTTCATAATAGTTCCAGAGTAAGATCCCACTTTACATTACATGGTAGTCAATCCATAGCTGGAGTGAGATGGGTCATGGAGGTAACAATAAGGGTCCATTTGACAGTGCCATTGTGAGGGGGTCAGTGACAAAGCTTCAGGGAAGGGAAGTCGGTCCTGGCATGGACGTCTAGGATGAGCCTCTGTGATAGAGAGTCGGTACAGGTATTTAGGTATGTAGGTTTTTGATACAGGTATTACTACACCCAGAGAACAGAGCATTGCAATAATCGAGTCTGGAAGTAATGACTGATGTATTAATTTTTCAGCATCCTCAAAGGATAGGAACTTTCTAACCTCAGCAATATTTCATAGGAGGAAAAAAAGTGTTTTTGAGATGTTTTACCTGATTATTTAGAGAGAGGTCCTGGTCAATAATTACCCCAAGGTCTTTGTGGTGATTGTTTTTTTTTTGTGGTGGTGGTTGTTTGTGTTTGTTTGTGTGTGTGTGTGCATTTGTAATCAGAGAGCGGAAGGGGTAGTGTTTCTCAACAAATTGGTAGCGCGTGTATGTGTGTTTTTGTGTGTGTGTGTGTGTGTGATGAGAGAGTGGTAGAAGAGTGTGTGTGTGCCTGTGTGGTGAAAGACTGGTTGTCTGTGTTTGTTTGTGTGTGTGTGCATTGGTAATCAGAGAGCGGAAGGGGGTAGTGTTTGTCAACAAATTGGTAGCGTGTGTATGTGTGTTTTGTGTGTTTTTGTGTGTGTGTGTGTGATGAGAGAGTGGTAGAAGAGTGGGTGTGTGCCTGTGTGATGAAAGACTGGTTGTTTGTGTTTGTTTGTGTGCGTGTGCATTTGTAATCAGAGAGTGGAAGTGGGTATTGTTTGTCATGAAATTGGGTGTGTGTGTGTGTTTCTGTGTGTGTTTGTGTGTGTGTGCTCATAGAGGGAGGTTGTGTGTGTGTGTGTGTGTGTGTGTGTGATCAGAGAGTGGTGCTGTGTGTTTTTGCATGTTTGTGTGTGTTGTGTGTGTATGTCTGTCGCTGTGGTGAAAGTGTGGTTGTTTGTTTTTGGTTGGTTGGTTGGTTGGTTGTGTGTGTGTGCATGTGTAATCAGAGAGTGAAATTGATTGTCATTAAGTTGTGTGTGTGGGTGTGTGTGCGCTCATAGAGCGAGGTTGTGTGTGTGTGTTTGATAAGAGAGTGGTTCTGTGTGTGTTTGGGTTGTTGTTCACCCCTGTAGGGCCAACTACTAAGGGGCGTAACAAATGAGGGCTTGTCTGGGATTGAACGCCCATGAGGTGAGGTAATGTATGTGTGTAAATTAGTGTGGCTGTGATGTAGACTTGTGCAGTAACATGTAGTTTGTGACGTGTGTTGTAGTAGCTGCACTCCACATGTGTTGGGTCACTTGTTGGTTGCAGCTTAGGTGTAAGTTGGCAACATCTGTGTGTAGTGGTTGACTACATTGTGATCATTGGTGGTGGTTGTTGCAGTTTACTTTTGTTTAGGTTGCTTATGTGTTACTGTCCTGTTTGCCTTGATGCAGCTAATTTAAGTTGTGACCTTTGTGTGTGGGATGTAGTCACTCCACAGATCATTGGACCTTTGCGTAATGGATGTGGTCTCCCAGTTGGGTCACTTGGTGTGTTGTGTTGCTGGTTCCCTGCATCCATCACAGTAACGTGTGTGTGTGTGTGTGTGTGTGTGTGTGTGTGTGTGTGTATGTGTGTGTGTGTGTCTTTGTGTGTGTGTGTGTGTGGTCTAAGGCCACATGGTGTCCATTTAGTGTTGTGGTTGCGTCAGTTTACTTTTGTTGAGTGTTTGTGTTGTAGTTGGTCTACTTCTGTTGGTCCTTTCTGTTAGTGGCTGTTTCACTCCACTTCTGTATTGGTCACCTTTTTGTTACTGTTTTGTTGTAGGTCTGTGGCAACCTGTGTCTTTGTTTTGTGTTCACCTCATGGTTGGAGCCATTTTGTCTTGTGGGAGTGGCACCCACTTGCGTGGCTACCTGATTGGCTGCTC
>PYXC01000189.1:27500-32500 GCA_015244755.2 Tenualosa ilisha | reverse complement strand
CCTCCCGCCCATCCAGGAGAGGGGGTGGTACGGGGCTGTTAATATCAGACAAATGGAAATATACTCAACTGGTACCATCTGTCACATACAGCTCCTTTGAATACCATGCCATCTTAGTAACGGCACCGGTCAAAGTATATCTGTGTGTTATTTATCGTCCTCCAGGTCAAATGGGCGATTTCCTTGAGGAACTTGACACTCTGCTTTCCTCCATCCCTGAGCATGACTGTCCCATGCTTGTTCTCGGTGATATGAACATCCACTTAGACAATCCAGGTTCTGCAGAATTCCTATCTCTGATGGACTCCTTTGAGCTACAGCGGGTTCACAGCCCTCCGACTCACAAAGCCGGTAAGGAACTTGATCTCATTTTCACCAGGAAGTGCGCCGCTACTTTACAGACAGTTACTCCTCTACATCTATCTGACCATTACTTTATTCAGTTCAAGGTTTCCCTCTGTCAGCAACCACCTGCTCCTACTCCCTCTGTCTCTGTCCGTCGCAATCTCCGGAATCTATCTCCTACTCACTTTTCCTCCTTGGTGGCGTCTGCTCTACCACCGTCTAGAAGTTTCTCTTCTTTTGAGGTTGATGACGCCACAGAGTCACTCTGTTCTACGCTGAGATTCTGCTTGGATCGTGTGTGCCCTCTGTCTACCAGACCCGCACGACCCACCCAGTCTCATGCGTGGCTTAATGACTCACTTCGGTCAATGCGCACTAACCTCAGAGCTGCTGAAAGGAAATGGCACAAAACTAAGAATTCGGCCGATCTAGCACAATTCCAAGTACTACTATCTTCCTTCTCATCCAGTGTCACTGCTGCGAAAAAGGCTTTCTATCATGACAAGATTAACAACGCCACGGACACCAAGAAACTCTTTTCCACCTTTAAATCTTTACTAAACCCACCTCCTCCACCTCCTCCAACTAACCTCACAGCTGACACTTTTGCTGCATTCTTCACTAACAAAGTTGCAGCTATTAGTAGTCAGTTCTCAAACCAATCTACAGTGGTTCCTTCTCCTAGCCTCTCTACACCAACTGCTTCCTTTTCTTCTTTCACTCCTCTCTCCGAGGCAGAGGTGTCTAAGCTTCTCACAGACAGCCGGCCTACCTCTTGTCTTCTGGATCCTATCCCAACAACCCTTCTTCAGGCCATAACCCCCACAATTGTGACAGCAACCACACATGTGGTCAATGCGTCACTAACTAAGGGTACATTTCCCACTGCCTTCAAACAAGCCCAGGTAACACCATTGCTCAAAAAACCATCCCTCGCTCCCACTCAAGTGGAGAACTACCGGCCTGTCTCTCTTCTTCCCTTCCTTTCCAAAGCCATTGAACGAGCTGTCTTTAAACAGGTCACAGGATTTCTCACTCAGAACAACCTCCTCGACTCCAACCAATCCGGCTTCAGAAGTGGCCACTCCACTGAAACGGCGCTTCTGTCTGTGACGGAAGCACTAAAAGAGGCCAGAGCGGCAGGTCAGTCCTCAGTGCTCATCCTGCTGGACCTATCAGCAGCATTTGACACGGTCAACCACAGCATCCTACTGGACAAGCTGACCAACATTGGGATTGATGGCACAGTGCACTCCTGGTTCAAGTCCTATCTTACTGGACGGTCATTCAACGTATCGTGGCTAGGACAGACATCGGCACTTCACCAACTCACCACAGGAGTACCCCAAGGATCTGTGCTGGGGCCCCTTCTCTTCGCACTGTACATCACCTCGCTGGGCTCAATCATCCACTCCCATGGCTTCTCTTACCACTGCTATGCGGATGATACCCAGCTCTATCTGTCCTTTCCGCCGGACGACTCCACGGTGTCATCACGGATCTCTGACTGTCTCTCCGATATATCTGCATGGATGAAAGGACATCACCTCCAACTAAATCTCTCCAAAACTGAACTGCTGGTCCTCCCAGCCAAACAAGCCATACACCACAACATCGGTATCAAGATCGACTCCCTGTCTGTTTCTCCCACCAAAGTGGCAAGAAACCTAGGTGTCATGATCGATGACCAACTGACCTTTGCAGATCACGTTGCCTCTGTGGCTCGGTCGTGCCGTTTTTCCCTATTCAACATAAGGAAGATCAGGCCGTACCTAACCCAACATGCAACCCAGCTCCTGGTTCAGACCCTGGTTATCTCTCGTCTTGACTACTGCAATGTCCTCCTATCAGGCCTACCAGCCTGTGCAGTGAGACCGCTACAGATGATCCAGAATGCAGCTGCACGTCTGGTCTTTAACCAGCCAAAAAGGGCACATGTCACACCTCTGTTCATTGAACTTCACTGGCTGCCCTTGGCTGCTCGCATTAAATTCAAGGCACTTATGTTGGCCTACAGGGTGAATGATGGCTCTGCTCCCATCTACTTGAATTCTCTTCTGAAGCCCTATGTCACCCGACGACCACTACGCTCCTCTAAGGAACGTTTTCTAGCACGGCCAACACCTTGTGCAGGTCGGTCCAGACTCTTCTCATATCTGGTTCCGCGCTGGTGGAATGACCTCCCAAGTGCTACCAGATCAACTGATACCCTCTCCACCTTCAAGAAACTCGTGAAGACTAAGCTCTTCCAAGAATATCTCCTGGTGTAAACTTTGAGAATGCACTTAATAATTTAATTCTCTACACTGTGTTACACTATTGCACTTTCAACTTAAAACAGCGCAGATTCTATGTTAGCAATATGCACTCCTTGTTAGTTCATTGTGTTGTAGCTTGAATGTTATCCTCTTTTGTAAGTCGCTTTGGATAAAAGCGTCTGCTAAATGCCTAAATGTAAATGTAAATGTAATGTAATGTGTGTGTGTGTGTGTGTGTGCGTGCATGTGTGCTGAAAGAGCATTTGTTTGTGTGTGTCTGTGTGTGATCAGAGTGGTTGTGTTTTTTTTGTGTGTGTGTGTAATCAGAGAGTGGAAGTATGTAGTGTTTGTCATCAAATTGTTAGTGTGTGTGTGTGTGTGTGTGTGTATGTGTGTGTGATGAGAGAGTGGTAGTAGAGTGTGTCTATGTGTCTGTCTGTGTGTGTTTGTCTCTGTGTGTGTATCTGTGTGGTGAAAAAGTGGTTGTTTGCGTATGATTGTGTGTGTGTTTCTGTCTGTGTGTGTGTGTCTCCTTGTGTGTGTGTGTGTGTGTTTATGTGTGTGTATTTGTGTATCTGTGTGGTGAAAGAGTGGTTGTTTGTGTTTGTTGAGTGTGTGAGATTAGAGACTGATATGGGTAGTGTTTGTCATCAGATTTGTAGTGTTTGTGTGTGTGTGTCTGTGTGTGTGTCTGTGGCGAAACAGTAGCTGTTTGTGTGTGTGTGTTTTGTGTGTGTGTGTATGGTGAGAGAGTGGTAGTAGAGTGTGTCTCTGTGTCTGTTTGTCTGTGTGTGTGTGTCTCTGTGTGTGTATCTGTGTGGTGAAAAAGTGGTTGTTTGCATATGATTGTGTGTGTGTATCTCTGTGTGTGAGTATTTGTGTATCTGTGTGGTGAAGTGGGTAGTGTTTGTCATCAATTGGTAGTGTGTGTGTGTGTATCTGTGTGATGAGAGAGTGGTTGTAGAGGGTGTGTGTGTGTGTGTATGTGTGTGTATTTGTGTGTGTGTGCTCATAGCGGGAGGTTGTTTGTGTGTCTGTTTGATCTCAGAGGTATTTGTATGTATCTCATCAGAGTAGTGTGTGTGTGTTTGTGTCTGAATGATGAGAGTGGTTGTTTTTGTGTGTGTGTGTGTGTGTGTGTGTGTGTGTGTGTGTGTGTGTGTGTGTGTGTGTGTCTGTGTGTGTGTCTGTGTGCTGAAACAGTGGCTGTTTGTGTTTGTGTGTGTGCGTGTGTAATCAGAGATTGGAAGTGGGTAGTGTTTGTCACCAATTGGTAGTGTGTGTGTGTGTATCTGTGTGATGAGAGAGTGGTTGCAGAGTGTGTGTGTGTGTGTGTGTGTGTGTGTGTGTGTGTGTGTGTGTGTGTGGTGTGTGGTGTGTGTGTGGTTGTGTTTATGTGTGTGTATATTTGTGTGTGTGTGCTCATAGAGGGAGGTGGTGTGTGTGTCTATTTGATCACAGAGGTGTGTGTGTGAGAGTGTGGTGTGTGTGTGAGAGAGTAGTTGTATGTGTGTGTGTGTGTGTGTGTGTGTGTATGCTCATAGATGGAGGTTGTGTGTGTGTCTATTTGATCACAGAGGTTTGTGTGTGTGATTAGAGAGTGGTTGTGTGTGTGAGATTAGACACTGGTAGTGGGTGGTGTGTGTCATCAGATTTGTTGTTGTTGTTCACACACATCACTCAGTGTTCAGCTCATGTGTGTGTTCTTTCTCTCTGCAGCTCCTGTCACTCTGGATCCCAACACTGCAAACCCAGAACTCATCCTGTCTGAGGATCTGACCAGTGTGAGACTCAGTTATGGGAGACAGCAGCTTCCTGATAACCCAGAGAGATTTGATGTGTATCCCAGAGTCCTGGGCTCTGAGGGCTTTAACTCAGGGACTCACTGCTGGGATGTGGAGGTTGGGGAGAATAATGGGTGGGAGGTGGGTGTGATGACAGAGTCTCTCCAGAGGAGGGGACTCATATACAGTAGTAGTGGACTGTGGTTTGTGGGGTATGATGGTGCTGCATATAGAGCACGTGCTTCACCTCATCCCTCCACTCCCCTCACAGTGAAGCAGAAACTCCAGAGGATCAGAGTGCAGCTGGACTGGGACAGAGGAAAGCTCTCATTCTCTGACCCTGATATAACACACACATACACACTTTCACACACACTTTCACTGAGAGAGTGTTTCCATACTTTTGGACTTGGTCAAATCTCTCTCCTCTTAGGGTTGTCCCAGTAAAATGTTGTGTAACTCTGACTCCTCCCAGTTAGAGCTCCTCCAGCCTCTGTGTTGTCATGGATGATAAGAATCCAAAGCCCTGATGGTAACACACATCTCTAACATTTATTAGTTAGAGCTCATGACCTGTTTCCATTCTTCTTGACTTTCTCCACTTTCCCCTCTG
>PYXC01000189.1:0-22500 GCA_015244755.2 Tenualosa ilisha | reverse complement strand
ATCTGTGGTGCTATGTACACCTTCATCTGTGGTGCTATGTACACCTTCATCTGTGGTGCTATATACACCTTCATCTGATGACTTGCAAAAGTATCCAGACCTCTGAGTTTAGATGCTCTGGCTCTTTTCCTCTTTGCTACCACTCCCACCCCAATATATATTATGCATTTACATTTACATTTATGCATTTAGCAGACGCTTTTAGGATAGCAAGCTACAACACAATGAAAGAAACGAACAAAGAGTGCATATTGCTAACATAAAAATTGCAGTATTTTAAGTTGAAAATGCAAAAGTGTACTAAAAGTGCAGTATAAAAGAGAGATTAAGTATAAGAGGTTAAGTGCATTCCTGGTATTCAGAATTCATGTCAGGAGATATTCTTGTAAGAGCTGGGTCATCAAGAGTTTCTTGAAGGTGAAGAGGGTATCTGTTGCTCTGGTAGTGCTTGAAAGGTCATTCCACCAGTGTGGAACAACACATGAGAAGAGGCTGGATTGACCTGCGCAAGGTGTTGGCCGTGCTAGATAACGTTCCTTGGAGAAGCGAATTGGTCAGCGGATGACATAGGGCTTTAAGAGATATGGGCAATTGCATGGAAAATTTACTTTTTGTCATGTCCATTACAGCACTAAAATAAATTGGTATTTGTATGGCGTGAATGATAATGTGAAATGTTGCATGAATATGCATATATATATAAATACTATTTTGGAGTGTAGAACTTCCCTGAGGAAAATGTACAAAACATTTCATGTATAGGCTATATATGCAACATCAGTCCACTCTAGTCCCCCTTCTGGAGCACTTCATGGGGTTCAGAGGAGGGCAGCTTCAGCTGGACCAGATTCTAATGCCACTCTGATTTAGACCTCAGAGAGAGAGGAATGATAAAACTACACGGTCACTAGATTCCATTGGAGCTCTGGTTCCACTGGAGCACCAAGGGAGAGAACCTGTCAGGCAGATAAGAGTTCTCTGTTTGCTGATCCAGAACATCAGTCCACTCTCAGAGGAGGGAAGAACTGGACCAAGTTCTAATGCCACTCTGATACAGACTTTCAGTTCATTTTTCCTGGCCCTCTTCAGCTAGCATTAGCTACCAGTTTGCTATTCCATTTGTACCAAATGTTCTTGTTCCTCTTTTACCGACAGCACAAGGTGATTTTGGTCTTGTATAGGCTCTGGTCTAATCTAATGTTCATTCCTTCCAGGAGGAGGTGAAGATCAGCCTGCAGACCTTACATGAGAAACTGAAGATACACTCACCTGTGACCAAACAGCAACTCATATTAAAGTACATGGATATAATGCAATACAACATAATAATGTCATCATAACATTTGTGATCATTTTCAATTCTGAAGTCAATTAATAATGAAATTGGATTTGTCATTGTTGTCCTGTTTCATCCAGACTCAGACCCAACACACAGAGAGGCAGATCACAGGGGGGTTTGAGATCTCATCTCTTACAGACATTATCAGAGCCGTAAAGGAGGAGATAGGAGGTGATGACCTCACTTTCCTGCAGGTAAACTAATAATGAATGAGATGGCTCTCAAGGATAAAAGTGATTTTTAATTCCACTCAGACATGAAGTTTCCTTAAAGGGATTGTCCAGAGTGAATCTACCCATAGCCCTGTTGTTTCACATTGCTGAGTGCTGTCGGTAGGTGTACAATATTGGTGCAACATGGACCTGACACGTTGCACCAATGTCCTTTAAAAAAAGCATTGTCCCCTACTTTCTTATTTGTATTATTTATTTCAGTATTGCATCTTGCAGGTGCGTCGTGTTCACTTGCGACAACGTGGACAACCAACGCACTAAACAACCGCATAATACACATGGCAGCCATTATGCTTACACGTGTGTGTTGTCTAAATTCCAGCCCTTACACCAACATGCACCATGCTGAGACCAGCATGCATTGCTTCAAGCCAGGGCTGGAAATGGCTACTTGAAGATGAACACATCCAATCTAATAACCAGTGCTGGTGTAACAGATGCCAACTGGCTTAGCTGTGCATGTGGAACATCAGTAACCTACCCTCTAGACCTCTAGATGCCTTAAGAGCTGTGAGATCGCAGGTTTCGGCCGGGTGCTTAACCGTGCAGGATGACCTTGATTATACTGGGCAGTAACTAAATGCTGTGTAAAGGTCTGTGATTTCAGTTCCCCTCTCATACTGAGGGTAGATCATTAACCCAAACATGATGATCAAAGTCTGTGTGGTGGAAGCTGTTTCTCATCCTCCACTGATCTGGAGTCAGCATATGTCTGTCTTATGAGTCACAGAACACAGGTCCACACATCCTGGAACACACATCCTGATACTCCAACTCTGAATATCAGAAGGTATGCAGGACCGACCAATCAGAGTCAGTCGCCAATCTGAACTTCCGAGTGTGTTCAGGTAGTTCAGGCAGAGAACTTTGCTCTGACTCACCTGGTCAAAGTGAGGAAAGTGCAGGTGTGACATGGCTGTTATTCCTCTTGTAAATAATCAATACAACTGGATCGTACTTATATTGGTTTCTTTAATAGATTTGACAGACAAACATGGTGAGTGAGCACAAAGCAGACGTAACTGGTCAAGGTTGGTGAACTTCATAAATAGTACAATTCTCATTCATAATTATATCAGACATATTACAAAACTCATGTTGTGTGTCTGTTTTGTAGATCTGACCGATACATAGCATGACTTGATGTAAATCTGACATAGTTTGTTAAGGTTGGTCGCCTAAAGTTGGGGGACAAGAAGTTGGATAAAATTTAACGTTAATGGCTTCAAAACCGGAAGAGGATTACTGCTGCCCTGTGTGCTGTGACATCTACAAAAATCCTGTCATCATTTCATGTGGTCATAGTGTGTGTAAAGTCTGTCTGCAGCAGTTCTGGGAAACTAAAGGATCCAGAGAATGTCCAGTATGCAGAAGACGTATCTCAAGGGACCCTCCTCCTAATTTGGCCCTAAGGAACCTGTGTGAGACCTTCTTACAGGAGAAAGGTCAGAGAGCTTCCCCAAGGTCTGAGGTGCTCTGCAGTCTGCACAGTGAGAAACTCAAGCTCTTCTGTCTGGAGGATAAACAGCTTGTGTGTCTGGTGTGTCAGAGCTCAAAGCAGCATAAAAATCACATTTTGAGTCCCATAGATGAAGTAGCATCGGACTATAAGGTAGGAATCTACTCTGGCTATAGCAGTTCTACAAACAGGCTCTACAAACCTCACATCTGGATCTATTGACCCATACATATACAGTAAATTGGATTCAGTGCGGTTATGGCAGGAGGAACTGTAATGTCTTTAATACAACAGTAGATGGCACTGTAGATCTACACCCTACTGTTTGCAACTAATGACTGTTACTCAACATCCAGACCTCTGACCTGAGACATCCAATCTCTTCTTCAGTCTCACTCGCCAAAATTTCACAATAAGTACAGCAGCAAATTTAAAAGATTCAACTTCAAAGCCAAAGCGGACATCACCACTATCTTAACCATTACAAACAATGACATTAATGTAATTGTCTAGAAATTGAATTAGCACCTAAGATGTCCCTGAAACAGTGAAATATACATGAAATATATGTACGCTTGTCTTATTTCATATCTTTAATAATTTATAACACTCATATTCTATGTTGTGTAGTTGTCCCATGTTATCTACACACCGTACTACTCCTAGCTTTACTGACATAGATCGCTGGCCCTACATTCCCTCACAGACGCTCTGAAAAGGGTGTAACTATTTTCCGAGTGTCAGTAGAGACCAAACAAAATGAGAAATGTATGTGTAATATTATATAATGTAATGTATGTGTTTACTATAATAATAAATCTGTGAACCTAATGTTGTAATGTGGATAAGGACCATTTCCAGTATAACTGAAACATGTCAATCAATCAATTAATCAGTCAATCAATCAATTTGTCAATGTTTGGTGTTGTTTTATTTAGACCCAGTCATGTTAATTCATAGTCTAATCTAGTGTTCATTGGTTCCAGGAGGAGCTCACGATCGAACTGCAGTCTTTACAGAAGAACCTGAAGACCTTTGAAGAGGATCAAATCATCTGTAATCAAACAGCAGCTCATAATAAAGTGAGACATTGTGTGATTATACTGTAAGGCAAACTTTACTGAAATCCACATTTTCGTCTGGCCTGTGTTAGGCCTACACAAAGACATACTGTTTGCCCCTCCATAGGAGGCCAATAACCATGAAGCGCTAGCTTGAGGATTTGACCCACCCAAACAAAAGGAAGTCGGGCTGTGGTACCTATGATTCACCTCTTATCTGCACATATATTGGTTGAATGTAATATTGTCGTTATGTCCTTATGATGTGGGCAGCAGTCTGATCATAGTTTTGTGGCAATCCAATGTATATATTTATACACAAATAACTACATTGTAGCCTGTATACTAATTTGAATTCACACTAATTACAGACTGCTTAAGGCATCATTGGCTTATGCCAGTGGGCCAAGTGGAGGATAAAGGACACATCTACTCCATTGTTCAGGACTTTTTACCTTTTCGCTAACTCTCTACTTTCTTTATTCTATCTCTATTCTACCTACCACGCCCTCTCTCTCTCTCTCTCTCTCTCTCTCTCTCTTTCTCTCTCTCTCTCTCTCTCTCTTTCTCTTTCTTTCTTTTTCTCTTTGTTTTATTTCTTTACATTCTTTGTGTGTTCCTGTTTCTGGTTATCTCATTTATTTGTTTATTTGGTTATGACTTTAACCAGTATTAATACATTTGAGTATATTGCTTACTGTTAAATAAATCATCCATTATTCTTTATAGGACGTCATTATTCTCCTATGCCGTGCCACTCTTGTGCTTTTAGCTAGTAAACTACTTGGTAATATTCGAGGCCAACCTATTCATTTTATGGAGTCAGATTAATTGTATTTTCTCGCAATAGTTACCATTAATACATGCTTCTGTCTTCCATTCAAGACATACTTTAGGAAGTAAAGCCTAGGTGCTTTGTTCTTCTGATCCTACAATATCTTACAATATGGAGTTAGGATAGGGTGATTTACAATTGAAAGAAATGGGTAATAATGACACTTAATCAATAAATCTCTCATTGCTCTTTTGTTATTTTATAGACTCAGGCCACGTACACTGAGAGGCAGATCAAGGAGGAGTTTGAGAAGCTTCACCAGTTTCTTCGAGATGAAGAGGCAGCCAGGATAGCTGCACTGAGGGAGGAAGAGGAGCAGAAGAGTCAGATGATGAAGGAGAAGATTGAGAAGATGAGCAGAGAGATCTCATTTCTTTCAGACACAATCAGAGCCATAGAAGAGCAGATGGAAGCTGATGATGTCACATTCCTGGAGGTAAGAACATCCACTCTGTATGATAAAATGCGTTAGATCTTGACCTCTGACTTGTTTTAATAAATTATCTATCTCACTGCACACATATTGAACTCATTATTATTTAGTGACTTCTAACTCATTACTTATTTTGAGTACCTTCCCTAACACTGCTAACAGTAATGTTTAACATCTTTCCTCTGTTCTTCTTTTCCAGAACTACAAGAGCACAGTGGAAAGGTGAGTGTTCTGCCTCCTTTCTCTCTCTTCTCTGTGGTTCTGAACCCAAACCCACAGCAGCACTGACTCCAGAATGTTATTCCAGAGCCCAGTGTAAACTGCAGGATCCAGAGAGGATTTCAGGAGCTCTGATCAATGTGTCAAAGTACCTGGGCAACCTTAAGTTCAGAGTCTGGAAGAAGATGCAGGAGATTGTTCAATACAGTGAGTAGGCTGCTTCTTATCTCCAAATACACACAAGCTCCATTAGGAACAAGGAGAGGGGAGACTGGTACTGGAGCAGATGATAAAGTTACATTTTATTCAGGGATTCATAGAGTTTATTTGTCACATACATTGAAATACTATTGTAAAACATGTAATGAAATTGCGTTGTCATACAGATTTTATGACAGTTGCCACAGACAATACCGTTTCTCGTCTGTAGGGGAACCCTGTGAGGAAATCCTACATTGTGTTGCTTTAAGACCCTTTCTGAGATTCCCTAATGATGTGCAAATCACCAACACAGTCTGATGGCCTAGACCTAAAGAAATCTGCAATATTTTATGTACCACTGCTTTGGTTTTGTACTAGATATGTATATATTTATTTGATTAATTTTGCGTTTTATTTGGTATAAGATGGTTATATGTTTACTGTTCTCTTTTGTTTGACATACTAAGACGCACAGAGGTTCTGATGGGGGTGGGTGTGTGGGAGGGTGGGTTATAGGGAGGTTATATTTTGGAAATGAGAAACAAAGAAAAACAAATGCATGCAGAATCTTCAGTTCACACCCCCAAGTGTGAGTCTTAAAAGTGTGGACAGGTGGTCTGTTACCAATCCGGAAGTGACATCACGGAAACACGACTTGTCTGTCAGCGCAATCACAACAGCGAGGACATCCTTCTCTCTCTCTCTCTCTCTCTCTCTCTCTCTCTCTCTCTCTCTCTCTCTCTCTCTCTCTCTCTCACACACACACACACACACACACACACACACTTGCTTCAAGAAAACACCTGAAATAATGGATATAATGACAAACTGATTATTCCACCAACAGCCCCCCTCTCCTGAAAGTAAACTTCTGCCCAGCTGATGACTAAAGGGCAGACATGGGCATCATACGGCCCGCCGGCTGGATCCGGCCCGGGTATGGCTTTAATCTAGCCCCTGCGATGCCCTCGCAATTTAGAAAAAAAAACCGCCTTCTTTCTCCGACTCGATCCTGCGAGTATAAATCCATCCACTAGATGTCGCTGTGTTAAATAACCATAACTTTACTTCTCTTCTTCACCTCTCAATGTAACAAATTTTAAACGGTCACCATTAAAATGTCAAGATGAGTGCGGGAAAGAAAAGAAAAATTGACTCTGAATGTAGAATATTTAACAAAGAATGGACAACAAAATATTTCGTGACTGACGTGGGCTCAAAGGTGATTTGTCTGATATGTCAGGAGAGCATATAACGTTGCCGTTTTCCACATCATTCTTGAGTTTCATAGGTTGCCATTTTTATTATACCTATGTCCCACATGAGACAGCTAAATCAAATTTTGTGTGATGTACCAGCCTATTTGTTTTGTTGCAAAGGCCTATGTTGCTTAATGATGTTGGTGTAGTCGTGTAATTGTTTAATTGCAGTCGTGTGATGGGTGGCCCTCCACTTACTTTGCCAAAGTAACTGTGGCCCTCAGACTAAAACTGTTGCCCACCCCTGCTAAAGGGCATTTCATTGTTCCTACTTCTCCTGTTTCTCCTTACTCTTAGCAGTACCTAAAAAAAAAAGACCATCATTCACATCATCACACATCACTCAGTGTTCAGCTCATGTGTGTGTTCTTTCTCTCTGCAGCTCCTGTCACTCTGGATCCCAACACTGCACACCCACAACTCATCCTGTCTGAGGATCTGACCAGTGTGAGATACAGTGATGAGGAGCAGCAGCTTCCTGATAACCCAGAGAGATTTGATATGTATTGTGAGTGGGACCTGGGTGTGATGACAGAGTCTTTCCAAAGGAAGGGAGACTTTACCTCCATGAGTGGACTGTGGTATTTGTGGTCTGATGGTGCTGAATATGGAATACATGCTACGCCTCATGATTCCGCTAACCTCACATTGAAACAGAAACCCCAGAGGATCAGAGTGCAGCTGGACTGGGACAGAGGAAAGCTCTCATTCTCTGACCCTGATAATAACACACACCTACACACTTTCACACACACTTTCACTGACAAAATGTTTCCTTACTTCCATACTGCCAGCAATTTCTCCGCTCTGAGGATGTTAGCAGTGAAGGCCTCAGTAAGAGCAGATCAGTTAGAGGTCACACTGACTCTGGACGAAAACATAGTGCAAGGGAGACTCACTCAGGCTCTATAAAGAGACATATTTTACTACCCCAATTACAAGGGACGTGACATTATGTTGTTGATGAACGATATCAGAAGTAGGGAAAGAGTGTGATTTCAGCTGTCCTATTCATTTATTTACTGGCTGTGAGAAAGTAAGGTTTGTTTTGTAATGCTATCTGTACAAAACATTCAGTGACTGGTATTCTGCTTGGCTGTGTGGTATTCTGCTTGGCTGTCCCTTCGAATCAAGAATATGTTTAAAATAGCAAATTGCAAATGACTGCCTAAAGAGTGAAAGTGTTACTTTAGATCAACTTTTCCTGATGATTCCAACACCATTTCAACATTCCATGTTTAATTGCTCAAAAATGAATCAATGGATGGGGGGGTGCCAATGCACAGTTGGCGAAGGCATCCATACCTATAAAAAGCCCACAAAATAAAATCAAGTCAGTGGAGCGCTGTTGGAGTTTGTGGAGCTGCATACACAGTATTTGGAGCTATAGTTGCTAATCAACTGGCCAGAGGCTATTACTTGCCGAATTGTCAGCTAAATCTGAGGGAGTCTTTAGAGCTCAGTCCAAAGTCCCAATTTTTTATTCATTTTGAGATGCTTCTTGCTTACATTTACATTACATTTATGCATTTAGCAGACGCTTTTATCCAAAGTGACTTACAAAAGAGGATAACATTCAAGCTACAACAGAATGAAAAAAAAAAACTAACAGAGTGCAGATTGCTAACATAAAATTGGCAGGATTTTAAGTTGTAAGTGCAATAGTGTAATAAAAAGTGCAGTATAAAGAGAGATTAAGAGGTTAAGTGCATTCCTGGTATTCAGAATTCATGTCAGGAGATATTCTCGGAAGAGCTGGGTCTTCAAGAGTTTCTTGAAAGTGGAGAGGGTATCTGTTGATCTGGTAGCGCTAGGAAGGTCATTCCACCAGCGTGGAACAACACATGAGAAGAGGCTGGATTGACCTGCGCAAGGTGTTGGCCGTGCTAGATAACGTTCCTTGGAGGAGGGCAGTGGTCGACGGGTGGCATAGGGCTTTAGGAGAGTATTCAGGTTGATGGCAGAACCATCAACTATCTTAACTGACTCAAAGTGGAACTGGCTACGAGAGAGCTCAAGGTCGCACTCAATTAAGGAAGGGTGGGTGATGGGTGCTGCACAAAGGAAAATGTGGGCTCCTGTTAGATGAAGAGAAGGAATGTTGCCTCTGTTGTAGCTGAGGCTCCATGTTCTAGAATGTGGAACAGAAGCTGCTGTCTGCCTGGAGGAAGCGTGGAATCTGTTCTGTGAGTCTGCTGTGTGGACACGGTCCCTGTGGAGAACAGGTGCTGGGCCGAGCAGTGTGGTTTCAGCCTAGAGAGGCAACAAAGAATACAGGGCACAAGTGTCTCTCAAAGCTTTGACTGAAGAACCCTGGGAAACTGAAACCAAAAATGTGATGCGTGAGCCTTATGGGTCCTTCCACACAAGCTCACTGAAATTTCAGACATTCTTCCAGTTCATGTCATGGATTTTTTTTTTTATATATTCATGTCTGTGATCTGTTGTCCTGCCAGATCTCAGAGCTGTACTCCATTTAGTCATCAAATGTTGAAATATGCCTGTATACGCACATTTGCCTCTCTATAATATGCCTCACCAAAGAAAGGAATTTCACTGGGTAAAGCTGTACCCAAGGTAAGGCTTCACCATGTTTAGATAGGACTCTAGTAATGATTTCTAGTTGACTTTTAGCTGGTTTTATGTACAGCATGAATATTTTTGGCATGAACTATGTTTTCATGTGCAAAATTAAACAATTGTTTGATTAATGAGCTTCCAATACTTTGTGTCCAAACATTCAGAGAGAACAGTTTTACCATAGGTCTTAGAGCACTGACAAAACAAGCTCCACCAAAAAAAGCATCATATTCACATCAACTCGTGACCTGTAGATCACACATGCCTTCCAGTGTTTTTTTTTTTTTTCTGAGACCAATGTTTTGTGAGAAATTATCTTACAATTTCACAGACGTGTTCGGTCCCATTCCTTATTTTTAGATTTTTTCATGGCATCAAACATAGCTATGTTTTCCCATGGTTGACATGGGTGTTTACACCTATCATGTGTTGCTTTGTTAATGTGGCCATGTGCTCGAGATGATTGTGTCTGTACTCCCTCCTCACCTGATTTGTTTGGCAACCTCATCATTGTATCATCTGTTCCTCATTACAGATAAGATTTTTTCCTTTGGATTTTTTAATCATAATCACAGCATTTGCAAGTAAATTCTGTAACATTGTGTAACAATTGCTGCAGACTTTTTGTAAAGTACCCATAATGACCAGACAAGATACATTTTTACAATTTACCTTATCCTGGCCACCTGTTCATCCCTTGATCTGCCTGTCTCTGTGTTGGGCCTGAGTGTTAATACTAAACCCATGACAATAATGCTACATTTTGTGATTCAAATTTAATAATCACATAAAAACATATTTTTCATGAATGATGACATACACGTATCTTTTGTGATATTACTATCTCACCTTAATATGTGCTGCTGTTTGGTCAAAGGTGAGTTTCACTTCTTCAAACGTCTCCAGTTTCTTCTGTAAGGGCTGCAGTTTGTTCTTCAGCTCCTCCTGGAATGAATGAATATTACATAACTAGCGTTTACCTACTGAGTTTAAGTAAAAAACCACCAAATAATAATAATAATAATAATAATAATAATAATAATAGTCTTTAGCTTCCCATCTCAGGCCTTCATAATCTACAAATTTGTCCAAGATTACCTGACATGTGACATATTAAATATATGACATTAAATTTGCAGTGCATCCTTACACACAAATGCTTGATAAATTCAAACAAAGTCTAGCTGACCTATATAGTTTTGAAGCTGATTGAATGTCTATTTCATTTTGGATTTAACAAGCCTATTGATTGATAGATTAATTGTAATATTTTTTGAATAATTAGAAATTAATAGCATCTTATTCACTGGTAAACACATTTAATCATTCATATTTACATTTGGTGTATAATTTCAGATTAATTCATTCATTGCCCCTGGAATAGCAGATGTATTATAGGCACCTGTGACATTAAGACATTTTAAAATACATTAAAACTGGAAGACATTTTTTTGCATACGAACCAACAGGCTTCAGGCATATAGGCTGCTCATTATGAGTATGCTGTAGATTAGTTTGCTAGGAAAATCCTAAATATTATATGTTAAGTAAAATTATTAATCCTGTCAAGATTTGATCATTTAGAGGTCATTCCAACTCACATAATTTTTTCAGACATTTTCCCAGTTCATGTCATGGAATTTTTTGGTCAAATCTCTGTCCTCTTAGGGTTGTCCCAGTAAAATGTTGTGTAACTCTGATTCCTCCCAGTTAGAGCTCCTCCAGCCTCTGTGTTGTCATGGATGATAAGAATCCAAAGCCCTGATGGTAACACACATCTCTAACATTTATTAGTTAGAGCTCATGACCTGTTTCCATTCTTCTTGACTTTCTCCACTTTCCCCCTCTGAGGATGTTAGCAGTGAAGGCCTCAGTAAGAGTAGAGCAGCACAGTTAGAGCTCATACTGACTCTGGATCAGGACTCACACACTGAGAAGGAAACTCAGACTCCATGAAGAAACAAAGACATTCCAAATTCAGTCCTTATCCTGGCTTTGTATTTAACTACCATAGGGACCAGCCTCATTCCCTTACCTTGGCTATTCTGCTTTAGTTCTATTTGACTTACCCTGCCATGGAGATATCAGCCACCAATGCCACTCAGATACTCACTTGGGCCATGGAGATATCAGCCACCAATGCCACTCAGATACTCACTTGGGCCATGGAGATATCAGCCACCAATGCCACTCAGATACTCACTTGGGCCATGGAGATATCAGCCACCAATGCCACTCAGATACTCACTTGGGCCATGGAGATATCAGCCACCAATGCCACTCAGATACTCACTTGGGCCATGGAGATATCAGCCACCAATGCCACTCAGATACTCACTTGGGCCATGGAGATATCAGCCACCAATGCCACTCTAACACTGGAAGTCATTTTTAACAGGGGGTGCTGTGAAAAAGTAAAAAACAAAAACAACCTCTTAGCCTATGGAATGAAAATACATTTTAAATATAAATAAATAGATACATATACACTTTAATTTAGTCTGACAATTTAAGAACAATGTAAAAACAGTTTAAGAACGTGGTCTCTGATGATTTCAGAACTAAATAATCTCTGACTATTTCAACTTAAAAAAATAAATAAATAAATATTTAGTAGCTCTCCATATCCATTAGCACAAAAATAACAGAAAAATAACACAATTCATCTCCATCCCAACCAACTTCAAAAAATAGGCAACTAAACTGTGAGCATGAACATGAACAGAAAGTGTGCGGCTGCACCATGATCGACTTTCAGCTGCAGGCAGGTTGCCCTGGTTACAGGTGTCCAAATGCTGAGGTGTGCTCTGGGGTTGTGGAGATAAAATCTCTCATGAGGCGATGAATGTCCAGGGAGTTCAGAATCCCTATGTGGGCATGCATCAGCGACAGGTGTGCGAGTCTGTTCTGGGTCATGGTGCTGCTCACCCATGTCTTCAAAAGACGCAAGGCGGAGAAAGTTCACTCAGATGAGGCCACGGAGATGGGTAGGCATACATAATAGCCTGAATGTGTCAAAATCACATCACAAAATATCAATAAACAATTTATAAATTGTGCAAAATATTGTAATACATTTTTTTAAATGTGAATTCTTTCAAAAAAATTGTTTTAAGTCTCCCTCTGGCCCCCCCATTTCCCGCGGCCCTGCACTCTAATAGTATTCAGTTGGGCCATGGAGATATCAGCCACCAATGCCACTCTAATATTATTCACTTGGGCCATGGAGATATCAGCCACCAATGCCACTCAGATACTCACTTGGGCCATGGAGATATCAGCCACCAATGCCACTCAGATACTCACTTGGGCCATGGAGATATCAGCCTCCAATGCCACTCAGATACTCACTTGGGCCATGGAGATATCAGCCACCAATGCCACTCAGATACTCACTTGGGCCATGGAGATATCAGCCACCAATGCCAGTCTAATATTATTCACTTGGGTCATGGAGATATCAGCCACCAATGCCACTCAGTTACTCACTTGGGCCATGGAGATATCAGCCACCAATGCCACTCAGATACTCACTTGGGCCATATGAATGTCCTCACACTGGATGTTGGAATGCCTGTACCCAATATTTCTATTGTATTCTATTTCTATTTTCTTCTACTAAAACAATGGCAATGTTTCAACCCCATAGAGTCTTCCTTAGGCCATAAGAGGACCCATGTGGGTCAGAACACTGCTGTGTCTTTAGTCCCATTAAATTACGGGAGACACTCCAGTGCGACATTCATTCTTTTTTATCATTACACATTTACACACTCTCACACTGAGAGATTACTTCTATAAATGCACACACACACACACACACACACACACACACACACACACACACACATACAGACACACGCACACACACACACACACACACACACACAGACACACACACACACACAGACACACACACATACACACACACACACAAACAGACACATACACACACACACACATACTCACACACATACACACACACACAACCTTTTTGGTGAGAAAGATCCGTGTAAGAGCAGAGCAGCCCAGTCAGGGCTGATACTGAAACTATCCATTCAGTCAGATGGCACACAGACAAGCCAACCTCACACCCCTCCCCATCCCCTGACTTAGATTCTAACATAAATTTAGATCTCAGGCTTCTCATCTCATCATTAGTCTGATATTTCTATGTTACATATAAGGGCTCTGTCTGAAATGATGTAGGCAGTGGCTGTCTGAAAGTGTTGTCTATTATGTCCACCTCAGGATAAGAGCAAAGATTCTGCCATTAGTGTGTGTGAGTGTGTGAGTGCACCATGGTAGGCTACATGCAGATCAGGGAGGGGCATTTTCATGATACAATATATTCACCTTAAACAAGCAGTCTGTTAGAATGCCTGTGTGTGTGTGTGTGTGTGTGTGTGTGTGTGTGTGTGTGTGTGTGTGTGTGTGTGTGTGTAAGGGTGATGATGATGACAAATATTAACCTATTCATCATGAGCAAAGTGTGTGTGAGAACAGACTGTGTGTGTGTCTGTCTAATCCACTGATCTGAGGTCAGTCTGTGTCTTATTAACAATAACAGGAAGTAGGCAAATCCAAGGCACATACTGACACATGCTGACACACGCTGAGGCTTGTGCAGTACAGGGCACAAACTGAACCTGAGTGACTGACTGCAGTGATATAAGAAACTGGCTCTTTAAGAGACACTGTAAAACTGACCAATCAGAATCTCTCTTTGCTAGAGCCTCACCCTCTCACTGTACGAACTTGAAGGAGGAAGTGGAGCTGAGAGAGATGTATAAAACTGGTGTTAATTTACTCTTAAATTATCAATACAACTCTTGTACAGATTACAGAGATTGGACCAGCAGCTTTGTGTATTTGCGTTATGTTTTAGATTAGCAGAGTCAAGACATAGGAAGGGATTCTTGTGAAAGTGAAAGTAAAGGTGTCCAGACGTTGAATTGAGCAGGAAAAATGGCATCAAGGTCTGAGGAGGATTATTGCTGTCCTGTGTGCTGTGACATCTACAAGGATCCAGTCATCACTTCATGTAGTCACAGTGTGTGTAAAGCCTGTCTGAAGAAGTTCTGGGAGAGCAAAGGATCCAGAGAATGTCCAGTCTGCAGGAGGAGATCCTCAAAGGAGGCACTCCCCCCTAATCTGGCTCTAAGGAACCTGTGTGAGGCCTTCTTGCAGGAGAGCAGTCAGAGAGCTTCAGCAGGGTCTGAGGTGCTCTGCAGTCTGCACAGTGAGAAATTGAAGCTCTTCTGTCTGGAGGATAAACAGCCTGTGTGTGTGGTGTGTAGAGACTCCAAAAAACACACTGGCCACAAGTTTCATCCAGTTGATGAAGCAGCACTTGATCGCAAGGTATTAATTCTTATTAATTATCCACTTTATCACTATCAACACTTTAACACCTTATATATATAACAAATAACAAACAAATAGTCCGCCAGTTTTTTGAACATTTACCTGCCATTCCAATTAGTTAGCACCGGGTGGCGATGTTGTACATGTACATGAAAATCTGTAACGACAATTTTGTATTCTACAGTGTTTGTTGCCAATTTATAGAAACACATAAACATGTGCACTCACACACACAAACACACACACACACAAACACTCTCTCACTCTCACTCACACACACACACACACACACACACACACTCTCACTCACAAACACAAACACACACACACACACACTCTCTCACTCTCCCTCACTCTCTCACTCTCTGGCTCACACACACACACACAGACAGAGAGAGAGGGATGGAATTGGGGTTCTAGAATATAGGGATGTTGTTTTGCCCGTATTTAGACAAAAATATAATGACAGCTTTCTACATGATGAACCTGTACCTGTATAATGAATGGGGTAATGTTGCCTTTATGTGTGTTTTCTATTTTCAGTAGAATAGGGAACTGTTATTCATTTTTTCATTCATTCTAGGAGGAGCTGAAGGTCACACTGCAGCCCTTACAAGAGAAACTGAAGACCTTTGAAAAGGCTAAACTCATCAGTGACCAAACAGCACAACACATGAAGGTAAGAGAGACAACTACTCTTACAACACATTAAGGTAAAATCAGCACAGAAAAAAAAAAAATATATATATATATATATGTGACTTTTTTTTTTAATATCACTACTGATGTGATTAAACATTTTATCCAGACTCAGACTCAGAACACAGAGAGGCAGATCAAGGAAGAGTTTGAGAAGCTCCATCAGTTTCTACGAGATGAAGAGGCAGCCAGGATAGCTGCACTGAGAGAGGAAGAGGAGCAGAAGAGTCAGATGATGAAGGAGAAGATTGAGAAGATGAGCAGAGAGATCTCATCTCTTTCAGACACAATCAGAGCCATAGAAGAGCAGATGGGGGCTGATGACGTCACATTCCTGCAGGTAGGAGTTATCAGATGTTTATGATGGAGTGTGTTATATTACATTCTGACAGTGTATTTGATGATAAATCCTCTGAATGTTATATTTACCTGTTTATGCCAATCACTCACACACACACACACACATACACACACACACAATTGTATGAAGCATCCGAGACGGGAGAAAATGTGTGAGATAAGCTCATAATTAGGAATCAATCCTGGAACCTTCAGCTTTCCCTCATAAAATAAAAACACTAGAACACAACCCAGCTGCCAATGTGCTGGATATCAGCCAGTAAGTGTAAGTATATACACTCTTTTGATCCCTACTGAACCCATCTGTGAACTAGTGACACACACAGCAAAGGGAAGCACACCCAGCACACAGTGAACACAGTGAGATGAAGCACACACACACTATACCAGAGCAGTGGGCAGCCTGCTGCTGTGGTGCCCAGGGAGCAGTGAGGTCCCTTGCTGAAGGGGCACCTCAGCCATGGAATCAGACGGGCCATTGGAAATACTGTAGGCTAACTGAAAAAGGACAGAGTGTGTGTGTGTGTGTGTGTGTGTGTGTGTGTGTGTGCGCGTTTGTGTTAATGGACTATTTATATAGGGCGTGTGTCTACAAACACTCAAAGCGATTTACAATCTATGTCTCACATTCACCCATTCACACACCGGTGGCAGAGGACATATTAAGTACCAACCTGCCACCAGGAGCAATTTGGGGTTCAGTTTTGGTCAAAGACACTTTGATGGGGTCAGGTGGAGCGGGGCTTGAATCTGCAACCTTCCAGTGACCTCTACCACCATCGCCCCTTCCATTGTGTGTGTGTGTGTGTGTGTGTGTGTGTGTGTGTGTGTGTGTGTGTGTGCGCTAAGGTGTCAGCGTGCAGGTTGCGTGATGTAGGAGGCTGAAGACTGAGAAACTCTGAATGCGTAACATATTCCCTCCTTTACACACACACACACACACACACACACACATAATATGTAACATATTCCCTCTGTTCTTCTTTTCCAGAACTACAAGAGCACAGTGGAAAGGTGAGTGATCTGCCTCCTGTCTCTCTCTTCTCTGTGGTTCTGAACCCAAACCCACAGCAGCACTGACTCCTGAATGTTATTCCAGAGCCCAGTGCACACTGCAGGATCCAGAGAGGGTTTCAGGAGCTCTGATCAATGTGGCAAAACACCTGGGCAACCTGAAGTTCAGAGTCTGGAAGAAGATGCAGGAGATTGTTCAGTATAGTAAGTATAGTTTGCATCTCTTTTTGTCTCTCTCATAAAATACATGAAAGTGTGTGTGTGTGTGTTTGTGTTTGTGTTTGTGTGTTTTTTTGACTGTTAACAATAAATTTTTCTAAACTCTTAAGTCAGTAACACATTTTTTTAGCACAACACCATGTCTGATTTTCAAAATGCAAAATGTTCTCTCACACACACCAGCTGCACCAAAACACAGACAATCTGGCTCAAACTCAAGTAACCGGAGCAAACATAAGCACACGTGTAAACAATGAATCTAGTCAATCATAGCACACTAACTTTCAAAATAGTCCAACTGATGGCAATAAAAGCACATTGTGTTGCATGTGTCATTGCTACCAGTAGCCACACACACTACTGCATACAGCATACTGTAAACGTTGGGTTCCTTTTACTGGGTTTGAACGGTGAATGTGTGCATTGTGTATATTTGCTTATATGTTTTTACTAAAAAGTGACATGTCATACAGAACATCTATTATACGCAAAAATACTTGGCTATAATTGAAAATAAAACATAATGTCTAAACATAATATTACTGGACTATATGGGTAGTTTCAACAATGTTTATTGTGACAGTGTACATCATTCATCACAATATGAGGTGTCCTTTTGATCAGATTATTAGTTTAGGAATCATATTCAGATAAATTGTACAGCACATAAATGATCATCAAACACCAATTAAAAGCTCCAGCAGGTAGGCAGTGAATGAGTTTGCAGCTAAATAGAAGGAGAAGGGGGCGTGGCCCATGATGCAGAGACGCTTCTCGTAGAATGGGCTCTCAGCCCTTCAGGCGGACGCACTCCGGCCGCCTCATATGCCAAGCCTATCGCCTCGACAAAGCCCTCCTTCAGGCTTGTGTGCATCCATAGGGATATTAAAACAGGGAAGTATGGTGAAAGACTGGTTGTTTGTGTTTGTGTGTGTGTGCGCATGTAATCAGTGAGTGGAAGTGGGTAGTGTTTCTCATCAAATTGGTAGTGTGTGTGTGTGTGTGTTTGCTTGCTCATAGAGGGAGGTTGTGTGTGTGTGATCAGAGAGTGGTGCTGTGTGTTTTGTGTGTGTGTGTGTGTGTGTGTGATAAGAGAGTGGTTCTGTGTGTGTGTGTGTTTGTGTGTGCGTGTGTGTGATCAGAGAGGTGCTGTGTCTTTGTGTGTGTGTGTGTGTGTGTGTGTGTGTGTGTGCGTCTTTGTCAATTCAATTTAATTCAGTTTTATTTATACAGTGCCTTTTACAATAGTATTGTCTCATGGCACTTTACAGAAGGAGCACCCAAGAGCAACAGGGGCAAGGAAAAACTCTCTTATGTTTAGTTAGTCTAGGAGGAAACCTTGGGCAGATCCACTACTCAAGGGGCTGATCCAACTGCCAGAGGTCATGCAGGAAAATTATAATCAGTAGAAACCTAGATAGACTATAAGTTGTCAATGGTTTTAGCTAAGGTTCATAATAGTTCCAGAGTAAGATCCCACTTTACATTACATGGTTGTCAATCCATAGGTGGTTATCAGGAATTATGGCGGGACAGTGTAGCAGTGGCCAGTCATAGTGTTAAAGTCAAGGAGTGAGATGGGTCATGGGGATAACAATAAGGGTTCATTTGACAGTGCCGTTGTGAGGGGGGGTCAGTGACAAAGACTCAAGGAAGGGGAGTCAGTCCTGGCACGGGCCTCCCATAGTGTTGGTTGCAGTCCACTCAGGAGGGGAGGGTGAGAGGAGTCCGCCTGAAGGATGCAGGGATGACACTCAGCAGAGATGATTGTAGACAGATTGTGGAAGCATATGGATTAGGCCAGGCTCACACATCAGTGAGCAAATGTGTCATTTGTGTATGTATACATAGTATAGAGTGTAGAGAGACAGGGGAAAGAGAGAGAGGGTAAGAGAGAGAGAGAGTTGTATGGCATGACACATGAAGGTTTTGTGGCAGCACTAGGCTATAGCAGCATATCTAAGGTATGGTGCATGGCAAACCAGCACCACTGCAGGGATGGTCAGGGGCCGCCATGCCTCACAACTGGGGGCAACAGCAGAGGCAGTCCCTCCTATCGTAGATTTTAATATTCTTGGGATTACAACAATACCAGCATTTCGGGATCTTAGGGTTCTAGGAGGGTGGTAAGGGACAAGTAAGTCTTTAATATGTGTTGGAGCATGGCCATTGATGGCTTTGTAGTTAGGAGGAGTATTTTAAAATCGATTCGACTTTTAATAGGGAGCCAATGTAAGGAAGCAAGGATAGGAGAGATATGTTCATATTTTTTAGTCCTAGTGAGTGTTCGGGCCACTGTATTTTGTATTAGCTGTAGGTTTTTGATACAGGTATTACTACACCCAGAGAACAGAGCATTGCAGTAATCGAGCCTGGAAGTAATGATGATGTATTAATTTTTCAGTATCCTCAAAGGACAGGAACTTTCTAACCTCAGCAATATTTCATAGGAGGATAAAAGATGTTTTTGAGATGTTTTACCTGATTATTTAGAGAGAGGTCCTGGTCAATAATTACCCCGAGGTCTTTGTGGTGAAAGACTGGTTGTTTGTGTTTGTTTGTGTGTGTGTTCATATGTAATCAGAGAGCGGAAGGGGGTAGTGTTTTCATCAAATTGGTAGCGTGTGTGTGTGTGTGTTTTGTGTGTCTTTGTGTGTGTGTGTGTGATGAGAGAGTGGTAGTAGAGTGTGTGTGTGTGCCTGTGTGGTGAAAGACTGGTTGTTTGTGTTTGTTTGTGTGTTAGTGTGTGTGCGTTTTTAATCAGAGAGTGGAAGTGGGTAGTGTTTGTCATGAAATTGGGAGTGTGTGTATGTGTGTGTGTGTGTGTGTGTGTGTGTGTGTGTGTGTGTGTGTGTGTGTGTGTGGTTGTGTGTGTGTATGTTCATAGAGGGAGTTGTGTGTGTGTGTGTGTGTGATCAGAGAGTGGTGCTGTGTGTTTTTGCATGTTTGTGTTGTTGTGTGTGTATGTCTGTCTCTGTGGTGAGAGTGTGGTTGTTTGTTTTTGGTTGGTTGGTTGGTTGGTTGTTTGTGTGTGTGTGCATGTGTAATCAGAGAGTGAAATTGATTGTCATTAAGTTGTGAGTGTGTGTGTGTGTGTGTGTGCTCATAGAGCGAGGTTGCGTGTGTGTTGATAAGAGAGTAGTTCTGTGTGTGTGTGTGTGTGTTGTGGTGTTGTTCGCCCCTGTAGGGCCAACTACTAAGGGGCGTAACAAATGAGGGGCTTGTCTGGGATTGAACGCCCATGAGGTGAGGTAATGTATGTGTGTAAATTTGTGTGGCTGTGATGTAGACTTGTGCAGTAACATGTAGTTTGGGACGTGTGTTGTAGTAGCTGCACTCCACATGTGTTGGGTCACTTGTTGGTTGCAGCTTAGGTGTAAGTTGGCAACATCTGTGTGTAGTGGTTGACTACATTGTGACCATTGGTGGTGGTTGTTGCAGTTTACTTTTGTTTAGGTTGCTTATGTGTTACTGTCCTGTTTGCCTTGATGCAGCTAATTTAAGTTGTGATCTTTGTGTGTGGGATGTAGTCACTCCACAGATCATTGGACCTTTGCGTAATGGATGTGGTCTCCCTGTTGGGTCACTTGGTGTGTTGTGTTGCTGGTTCCCTGCATCCATCACAGTAACGTGTGTGTGTGTGTGTGTGTGTGTGTATGTGTGTGTGTGTGTGTGGTCTAGGGCCACATGGTGTCCATTTAGTGTTGTGGTTGCGTCAGTTTACTTTTGTTGTGTGTTTGTGTTGTAGTTGGTCTACTTTTGTTGGTCCTTTCTGTTAGTGGCTGTTTCACTCCACTTCTGTATTGGTCACTTTTTTGTTACTGTTTTGTTGTAGGTCTGTGGCCACCTGTGTCTTTGTTTTGTGTTCACCTCATGGTTGGAGCCATTTTGTCTTGTGGGAGTGGCACCCACTTGCGTGGCTACCTGATTGGCTGCTCAACTTTCAAAGGGCGGAACCTTAATTGTCCCTTTAGCATCTTCCATCTGGTTTGAACCACCTTGACTCTACAAACCCCTTTAGCAGCAGCAGTCCCAAAGTTTGACTGTTTGTCTAGTTGAGCTGTTGGGTCTGATGACGTCTGTGTTGCTTAGTTTCTCAGGGATTTGGGATTCGTGAAGTTCCTTGGTGGGACTTGGTGTGTGTGTGTGTGTGTGTGTGTGTGTGTGTTTGTGTGTGTGTGTGTGTGTGTGTGTGTGTGTGTGTGTGTGTGTGTGTGATTTGCATTGGCCGTTGCAATTTAGGCACTTTTTGAGAGCATGTTTAGTTAGTGCAGGTTAAGAAGTGACCGGAAGACTCTTGTTTTCTTTTGGGGAGAGAGGTAAGCTCTACACACGAGTAAGAAAGTGAGGCCTTTCTTTTGTCGTTTTTCTGCTCTTCTATCACAGCCACCATGCTGTAATATATTTCTGTTCTGTTCATTTTTGAGCTTGTTTTCACATACAGCCTTGTTGTATTGCACCTTCTGAAAATGTTGTGAAATTAATAATTAAATGTGTGTGTGTGTGTGCGTGTGTGTGTGTGTGGTGAGAGAGTGGTAGTAGAGCGTGTCTAATGTGTCTATTGTCTCTGTGTGTCTGTTTGTCTCTGTGTGTCTGTTTGTCTGTGTGTGTTTGTTTGCCTGTTTGTGTGTGTGTGTGTGTGTGAGTGTGTGCGTGTGTGTGTGTGTGGTGAGAGAGTGGTAGTAGAGTGTGTCTAATGTGTCTATTGCCTCTGTGTGTCTGTTTGTCTCTGTGTGTCTGTTTGTCTGTGTGTGTTTGTTTGCCTGTGTGTGTGTGTGTGTGTGTATTTGAGAATCTGTGTGATGAAAGAGTGGTGGTTTGTGTTTGTTTGTGTGCGTGTGTTTGTGTGTGTGATAAGAGAGTGGTAGTGTGTGTTTGTGTGTGTGTGTGTGTATGTGTGTGACTGTGTAGTGAAACAGTGGCTGTTTATGTGTGTGTGTGTGTGTTTGTGTGTGTGTGTCTGTCTGTGTGGTGAAACAGTGGCTGTTTGTGTGTGTGTGTGTTTTGTGTGTGTGTGTGTGTGTGTGTGGTGAGAGAGTGGTAGTAGAGTGTGTCTGTGTGTCTGTTTCTCTGTGTGTGTGTGTGTATCTGTGTGGTGAAAGTGGTTATTTGTATTTGCTTCTGTGTGTGTGTATCTGTATGTGTGTGTGTGTGCGTGTGTGTGTGTTTGTGTTTATGTGTATGTGTGTGTGTATTTGTGTATCTGTGTGGTGAAAGAGTGG
>PYXC01000188.1:80000-86516 GCA_015244755.2 Tenualosa ilisha | reverse complement strand
CACACACACACACACACACACACACACACACACACACACATTGCAGGTTTGTCTCTTGGTTTGCCCTACATCGTGTCAGATTCAAAAAGTGTGTTTAGGAGAATGATATGTGAGTACACAACCTATAAAATGTGTGTATGACCACATGGCCTACACTGTGCAAAAGAGTTTTGCCTGGTCTGTGTGTGTGTGTGTGTGTGTGTGTTTGCGTTAGTGATTGTGATTGCATGGTCTATGCTGTCTGAAGGTTCTTTCTGTGTTTCAGACAGGTTATGTGTGTATTAGAGACAGGTATGTGTCAGACAGATGTGTGTGTGTGTGAGACAGGGGTGTGTTTGACAAAAGTGTGTGTCAGAGACAGGTGTTTGTTAGAGATGGGTGTGTCTTAGAGACAGGTGTTTGTGTGAGACAGGTGTGTGTGTGACATAGGTGTATGTTAGAGACAGGTGTGAGTGAGACAGGTGTGTGTTTGACAGGTGTGAGTGAGACAGGTGTGTGTTTGACAGGTGTGAGTGAGACAGGTGTGTGTGTGACATGGGTGTTTGTTAGAGACAGGTGTGAGTGTGACACAGGTGAGTGAGTGTGTGAGCTGCTGGACATTGCTGTGCTGGTCACACAGATGGCTTAGAGGGTTTCTGCAGGGAGACACTGGGGCTGGTGTCACACTTGGGCTCCTGTACCAGAGTGTCACATGTGTGTGTGTGTGTGTTCTCCGTCCCCAGGGCCCCATGGCCGGGTCTGTGCTGAGCCGAGTGTGTCTTCTGTGGGTGTAGTGTGTGTGTCGTCTGCGGTGTGACCCGCGAGAGCCTCTCTCTCATCTCCTCCAGCCTCTGGGCCACCGTCTGCTGCTGCAGACCCACTTGAGGTGTCCTCCTCTGGGTTTCAGCTTCCTCAAGAGATGCCTGCACACACTGAGAGAGAGAGAGAGAAAAGAGGTTCTAATTTTGTAAATATTCAGTTCGGATGTAAAAATAGCACTTGAATCGTGGAGTAAAGGTGAACAAGAACTCAGGAGGAACTGTATGTAGTATTGTGTGTAGTTTATCCAGTACATTCCTACTGTGAAAAAAGGACCATCACACATTGCACTCACACACACACAGATATGCCCATCCCCGCCATCCTCTTGTGACAACACACACAAAACACAAAACACAAATCACATGATCAGGCATTACTAGACTAGGCCCAGTATGAGCATTCCTGCTATAGGCTGCCTGGATGAATGTCTGTTCAGGCACAGATATTACTAATACATTCTGATTACTTGTCTGCCATTATGTCCATAAACAGAAGTAAATAAAAATAAAAATATCATAATAAACAAAACGAAGGACTACTTTTTCCACCAATCACTGAGCACGCAAGGACTACTTCTCCACCAATCACTGAGCATACAAAGACTACTTCTCCACCAATCACTGAGCACGCAAGGACTACTTCTCCACCAATCACTGAGCACGCAAGGACTACTTCTCCACCAATCACTGAGCATACAAAGACTACCTCTCCACCAATCACTGAGCATGCGAGGACTACTTCTCCACCAATCACTGAGCATGCGAGGACTACTTCTCCACCAATCACTGAGCACGCGAGGACTACTTCTCCACCAATCACTGAGCATGCGAGGACTACTTCTCCACCAATCACTGAGCATACAAAGATTGCTTCTCCACCAATCACTGAGCACTCAAGGACTACTTCTCCACCAATCACTGAGCATGCGAGGACTACTTCTCCACCAATCACTGAGCACGCGAGGACTACTTCTCCACCAATCACTGAGCACAAAGCCTCATTGTAGCACCAAATACATTTAAAAGCATCAGCATCATTAATGGACTTCATTTGTCCAAACTCCATTTGTATTTTTGCCTTCACAAGTCTCTCAAGAACAGACACAACATTGGAACCACAGTCCTGCTCTACACAACATTGGAACCACAGTCCTGCTCTACACAACATTGGAACCACAGTCCTGCTCTACACAACATTGGAATCACAGTCCTGCTCTACACAACACTGGAATCACAGTCCTGCTCTCCTCAGTACTATCGTTCCTAGTGATGTGAACAGCATTGCCAAAATGTAACTGATCAACTGTGCTGTTGAACTCTTCTTACGTTATTTAAAACCAAGTATAAACATGTGTTTCAAAAATAAATGATTTGCCAAATACTTGAACAAATCACTCCAAAAAATAAAAAAGAGAACTTCAAAAAAAATACAAAAAACATGAAAAACTGTTTCCCTCTAATCTGCTCTTACTCCTGAATTCAGAACAGTTAGAAAAGATCTGGTGGGCAGAATACCATGTATACCATGTACATGAATACCATGTACTTGTTCTTGAGATTAAGGCCTCTGTTCTTGAGATTAAGCATTTTTTGTTCAGTATTTTAACACAGATTTTGTACATAGCTTTACCACCAGTTGCAATCACACCCATTACAGTTTGGTCTGAGGACAATCAAAATGAGCTTTCACTTTCATCTATTTTAGGAAGCAGACAGAATCTGGAACTAACCCAGTCCACTAATCTTTGAGCAAACAACTTTCTCTTGATGCTAAAACATACTTCAGACTCTCTAAAATTTGCCTGATAATATACAGACTTCAACCCTACTTGAGCTGCTAAGCCTTCCACATGTTTGGCATAATGTAGTTACTTTTGCTTGAGAAGGTCTTTTGTGAAAAGCAACTGAACCGTTGGTTATTCAAGTCTTGAAGGACAGGCGGCTCACGCAAAAGCCAGTGCAAGGATGAGCACTGTGCATTCTTTGGACCTTAAACAAACTCCAAACTTTAAACAATCTTCGATAAAAAAAGTCAATTTCTATTCAATGATTCAGTCCAAAATGTGAGTCCAAAAGAGTGTGTAGGAATTCACAGGCTACCCTCTACCCCTCTCCAAGTTGGGTTTTCAGATCCATTGAGGAGCCGCTGGATAGACTGCAATTGAAAAGCCTACTGAACAGATGGATGACTCTTCGTCCCACCCTTAGGAGATACAGCACACTCTGAGGAATACAATGTAATTGATCCCAGAAGAAATCAACCAAGAGTGCTTGGACAAGAGATGTGGTGGGGGTTCTAAATCATCAGCTTGTGCCACAGAAAGGAAGCCAACCCCAATCAACCTTTTATCTTGTCAGTAACACCATCCCAACACCATCCCACCATCCAACACCACACCATCCCAACACCATCCACACCATCCCAACACCATCCCAAACCATCCCACCATCCCAACACCATCCCAACACCATCCCACCTCCCAACACCATCCCAACCCATCCCACCATCCCAACACCATCCCAACAGTATCCCACCATTCAATTCAATTCAATTCAGTTTTTTTTATACAGCGCCTTTTACAATAGTATTGTCTCATGGCGCTTCACAGAAGGAGCACCCAAGAGCAACAGGGGCAAGGAAAAACTCCCTTATGTTCAGTTAATCTAGGAAGAACCTTGGGCAGATCCACGACTCAAGGGCTAACCCAACTGCCAGGGGTCATGGAGAAAAATTACAATCAGTAGTAACCATGACAGACTATAAGTTGCCTATGGTTTTAGCTAAGGTTCATAATAGTTCATAATAGAGTATTATCCACTTTTACATTACATGGTAATCAGTCTATAGGTGTTATCAGGAATTATGGCTGGACAATGTAGCAGCGGCCAGGCATAGTGACAAACTCGAAGGAGTGAGATGGTTCATGGGGGTAACAGTAAGGGTCCATTTGACAGCGCCATTGTGAGGGGGGGTCAATCACGAAGCCTCAGGAAGGGGAGTCGGGCCCAGCATCGGCGTCCAGGAAGTCCTCTGTGATGGGGAGTCGGTCCTGACATGGGCCTCCCGTAGTGTTGGTTGTAGTCCACTCAGGAGGGGAGGGTGAGAGAGTCCGCCAGAATGAGGCAGGGATGACACTCAGCAAAGATAATTGTGGACAGAGGAAAATAGTGAATTAGGCCAGGCTCACACATCAGAAAGCAAATGTGTAATTTGGGCATACATACATGTGTATAAAATATATATATATACATATAAATATTGAGAGAGAGCTGAAGGAGAGAGAGAGGGAGTTGTACGCATGACACATGAAGGTTGTGCGGCGGCGCTAGACTATAGCAGCATAACTAAGGTATGATGCATGGTAAACCAGCACCACTGCAGGGATGGTCAGTGGCTGCCATGCCTCGCAACTGGGGCCAATAGCAGAGGCAGTCCCTTCCAAAAGACCCATGAGAAGTGATGATTTGCCATGCACCATCCCTAACTATGGGAAACAGTAAAGAGGAAGGTTTTAAGTCTAGACTTAAAGGTATTGAGAGGTCCGCTTGTCGAATATGGGGGGGAGATTATTCCACAGGAGGGGTGCACGGTAACAAAAGGCTCTTCCTCCTATCGTAGATTTTGATATTCTTGGGATTACAAGGAGACCAGCATTTTGGGATCTTAGGGTTCTAGGAGGGTGGTAAGGGACAAGTAAGTCTTTAATATATGTTGGTGCATCGCCCTTGAGGGCTTTGTAGGTTAGGAGGAGTATTTTAAAATCAATTCGACTTTTAATAGGGAGCCAATGTAGGGAAGCAAGGATAGGAGAGATATGTTCGTATTTTTTAGTCCTGGTGAGAGTTCGGGCCGCAGAATTTTGTATTAGTTGTAGGTTTTTGATGCAAGTATTGCTACACCCAGAGAACAGAGCATTGCAATAGTCGAGCCTGGAAGTAATAAATGCGTGTATTAATTTTTCAGCATCCTCAAAGGATAAGAACTTTCTAACCTTAGCAATATTTCGTAGGTGAAAAAAAGATGTTTTTGAAATGTGTTTTACATGACTATTTAGAGAGAGGCCCTGGTCAATAATTACCCCAAGGTCTTTAACTTTTGCATTACATGACAGTGATAGGCCACTGAGTAAGTTTTGGTGATGGGGTAGAGTGTTGGTCAGCTGTTTAGGGCCAATCATCATAACTTCAGTTTTATCAGAATTTAAACAAAGGAAATTATTAGTCATCCAGGTTTTGATGTCTAGGAGACATGCATCAAGTTTAGTCATTGGCATATAGTCATTAGGCTTCATAGAAAGGTAAAGCTGGGTATCATCAGCATAGGAGTGGAAAGTGATACCATGTTTCCTTATAACAGATCCTAACGGTAACATGTACAGGGAGAACAGCAGGGGACCTAGCACTGAGCCTTGGGGTACACCAAACTTTACTTTGGTATGGTTGATGACTCATTATGAGCGTGTACAAACTGGTAGCGACCAGAGAGGTATGATTTGAACCAGGCTAATTCAGTGTCTTTAAACCATCCCAACACCATCACACCATCCCAACTCCATCCCACCATCCCACCATCCCAACACCATCCCACCATCCCAACACCATCCCAACTCCATCCCAACACCATCCCAACACCATCCCACCATCCCAACACCATCCCAACTCCATCCCAACACCATCCCAACACCATCCCACCACCATCCCAACTCCATCCCACCACCATCCCAACTCCATCCCACCATCCCACCATCCCAACACCATCCCACCATCCCAACACCATCCCAACACCATCCCAACACCATCCCACCATCCCAACACCATCCCACCATCCCAACACCATCCCAACACCATCCCACCATCCCAACTCTTCTGTATGTCCTAGAGTCACCGAAAAAGACACCAAGATACCTGAACGCTCTTTTCCAGATAAGTCCGTCTGGAAGTTTTGGTAATTTACCCACCCAGTTACCCACTAAGAAGCTTACCTTTATTCCAATTGATCTTACTACAAACCTAAAATATCACAAATAGAAAACCTGGCACAGTTCTTTGATTGATGTGAGTCATTTTGCCAATGACTTTAATCTGGCATCTGGACCCTTACTGTTACCCCCATGACCCATCTCACTCCTTTGAGTTGTCACTATGCCTGGCCGCTGCTACATTGTCCACCATAATTCCTGATAACCAACCTATAGACTGATTACCATGTAATGTAAAAGTGGATAATACTCTATTATGAACTATTATGAACCTTAGCTAAACCATAGGCAACTTATAGTCTGTCATGGTTACTACTGATTGTCATTTTTCTCCATGACCCCTGGCAGTTGGGTTAGCCCCTTGAGTCGTGGATCTGCCCAAGGTTTCTTCCTAGATTAACTGAACATAAGGGAGTTTTTCCTTGCCCCTGTTGCTCTTGGGTGCTCCTTCTGTGAAGCGCCATGAGACAATCCTATTGTAAAAGGCGCTGTGTAAATACAACTGAATTGAATTGAATTGAAGAGTTTTAGAAAGGATACAGCTGTCTGTACACAGTAGGAACAAGGGGCACCGCTGCTTCAGGTCTGTTCGGTCACCCTTCTTGGTGCCCAAGGGCACCAGGGTCAGGACTGCCCTTCAGCAACTCCGAGGGAGCTTCTCCCCTGCAACACTGGCATTCAACATTTCTAGAAGGTTCTACCCTATGACTGACCAAAATGCCTTATAGAACTCAGCC
>PYXC01000188.1:70000-75000 GCA_015244755.2 Tenualosa ilisha | reverse complement strand
GACCAAGATGGACGCGCTCAGTACGTGTTTTACAAGTCCAAGATGGACCTCAGTACGTGTCTTACAAAGTCCAAACACACAGACGACCAAGATGGACGCGCTCAGTACGTGTCTTACAAGGTCCAAGATGGACGTTCAGTACGTGTCTTACAAGGTCCAGATGGACGCGCTCATACGTGTCTTACAAGGTCCAAGATGGACGCGCTCAGTACGTGTCTTACAAGGTCCAAACACACAGACGACCAAGATGGACGCGCTCAGTACGTGTCTTACAAGGTCCAAGATGGACGCTCAGTACGTGTCTTACAAGGTCCAAGATGGACGCTCAGTACGTGTCTTACAAGGTCCAAACACACAGACGACCAAGATGGACGCGCTCAGTACGTGTCTTACAAGGTCCAAGATGGACGCTCAGTACGTGTCTTACAAGGTCCAAGATGGACGCGCTCAGTACATGTCTTACAAGGTCCAAGATGAACGCGCTCAGTACGAGTCTTACAAGGTCCAAGATGGACGCTCAGTACGTGTCTTACAAGGTCCAAGATGGACGCTCAGTACGTGTCTTACAAGGTCCAAGATGGACGCGCTCAGTACGTGTCTTACAAGGTCCAAGATGGACGCACTCAGTACGTGTCTTACAAGGTCCAAACACACAGACGACCAAACTCCAAAACTGACCCAACCTCTTTGGCCCAGTGGACTATGCCATAACTGACCCAAGCTCTTTGGCCCAGTGGACTATGCCATAACTGACCCGACCTCTTTGGCCCAGTGGACTATGCCATAACTGACCCAACCTCTTTGACCCAGTGGACTATGCCATAACTGACCCAACCTCTTTGACCCAGTGGACTATGCCATAACTGACCCAACCTCTTTGACAGCCACGGTCAAGCCACAGACACCTGTCTGATAGTCCATAGTCCAATAAGAGTCTATCTGAACAGAACAGAAGCTTCAAACACCCTGATAAAGTCTAAAGAGAAAGTAGAAAATCAAAGCCAGTAGAGGCGACTGTAGCTGCAGACAGCGCTGACCCTGACCCTGACCCTGACCCTGAGGTCAGAAGCCCACCCAGATCCACAGTCACTGTTGAATGGCTTCTTATGGAAGTCCCACCCACCCAGCAAAGACAGCATCAACCTGAGTGTATACCAGGTCAACAAAATAGTCAATCATTTGGCCCAAATCTCAGATTTGCCCACAACTAAAAACAAACAAAGGAAAATCAAATCTGACCAGTGGATTGACTCTGAATGCAAAGAGCAGAGGAGAATGTGTGTTGGCGGTGGTGGTAGTGCAGTGGTTACTAACATGCTAGTAGCCTGGAAACTGGGGGTTCAAATCCTGGCTGCCACCGTTGTGCCCTTGAGCAAGGCACTTAACCCTAAGTTGTGCCCTTGAGCAAGGCACTTAACCCTAAGTTGTGCCCTTGAGCAAGGAACTTAACCCTAAGTTGTGCCCTTGAGCAAGGCACTTAACCGTAGATGGACGCTCAGTACGTGTCTTACAAGGTCCAAACACACAGACGACCAAGATGGACGCGCTCAGTACGTGTCTTACAAGGTCCAAGATGGACGCGCTCAGTACGTGTCTTACAAGGTCCAAGATGGACGCGCTCAGTACGTGTCTTACAAGGTCCAAGATGGACGCTCAGTACGTGTCTTACAAGGTCCAAGATGGACGCGCTCAGTACGTGTCTTACAAGGTCCAAGATGGACGCGCTCAGTACGTGTCTTACAAGGTCCAAACACACAGACGACCAAGATGGACGCGCTCAGGACGTGTCTTACAAGGTCCAAGATGGACGCTCAGTACGTGTCTTACAAGGTCCAAGATGGACGCTCAGTACGTGTCTTACAAGGTCCAAACACACAGACGACCAAGATGGACGCGCTCAGTACGTGTCTTACAAGGTCCAAGATGGACGCTCAGTACGAGTCTTACAAGGTCCAAGATGGACGCTCAGTACGTGTCTTACAAGGTCCAAGATGGACGCTCAGTACGTCTCTTACAAGGTCCAAGATGGACGCGCTCAGTACGTGTCTTACAAGGTCCAAGATGGACGCGCTCAGTACGTGTCTTACAAGGTCCAAACACACAGACGACCAAGATGGACGCGCTCAGTACGTGTCTTACAAGGTCCAAGATGGACGCTCAGTATGAGTCTTACAAGGTCCAAGATGGACGCTCAGTACGTGTCTTACAAGGTCCAAGATGGACGCTCAGTACGTGTCTTACAAGGTCCAAGATGGACGCGCTCAGTACGTGTCTTACAAGGTCCAAGATGGACGCGCTCAGTACGTGTCTTACAAGGTCCAAGATGGACGCGCTCAGTACGTTTCTTACAAGGTCCAAACACACAGACGACCAAGATGGACGCGCTCAGTACGTGTTTTACAAGGTCCAAGATGGACGCTCAGTACGTGTCTTACAAAGTCCAAACACACAGACGACCAAGATGGACGCGCTCAGTACGTGTCTTACAAGGTCCAAGATGGACGTTCAGTACGTGTCTTACAAGGTCCAAGATGGACGCTCAGTACGTGTCTTACAAGGTCCAAGATGGACGCGCTCAGTACGTGTCTTACAAGGTCCAAGATGGACGCGCTCAGTACGTGTCTTACAAGGTCCAAACACACAGACGACCAAGATGGACGAGCTCAGTACGTGTCTTACAAGGCCCAAGATGGACGCGCTCAGTACGTGTCTTACAAGATGGACGCTCAGTACGTGTCTTACAAGGTCCAAACACACAGACGACCAAGATGGACGCGCTCAGTACGTGTCTTACAAGGTCCAAGATGGACGCTCAGTACGAGTCTTACAAGGTCCAAGATGGACGCTCAGTACGTGTCTTACAAGGTCCAAGATGGACGCTCAGTACGTGTCTTACAAGGTCCAAGATGGACGCGCTCAGTACGTGTCTTACAAGGTCCAAACACACAGACGACCAAGATGGACGCGCTCAGTACGTGTCTTACAAGGTCCAAGATGGACGCTCAGTACGAGTCTTACAAGGTCCAAGATGGACGCTCAGTACGTGTCTTACAAGGTCCAAACACACAGACGACCAAGATGGACGCGCTCAGTACGTGTCTTACAAGGTCCAAGATGGACGCGCTCAGTACGTGTCTTACAAGGTCCAAGATGGACGCGCTCAGTCGGTGTCTTACAAGGTCCAAACACACAGACGACCAAGATGGACGCGCACAGTACGTGTTTTACAAGGTCCAAGATGGACGCTCAGTACGTGTCTTACAAGGTCCAAGATGGACGCGCTCAGTACGTGTCTTACAAGGTCCAAGATGGACGCGCTCAGTACGTGTCTTACAAGGTCCAAACACACAGACAACCAAGATGGACGCGCTCAGTACGTGTCTTACAAGGTCCAAGATGGACGCTCAGTACGTGTCTTACAAGGTCCAAGATGGACGCTCAGTACGTGTCTTACAAGGTCCAAACACACAGACGACCAAGATGGACGCGCTCAGTACGTGTCTTACAAGGTCCAAGATGGACGCTCAGTACGTGTCTTACAAGGTCCAAGATGGACGCGCTCAGTACATGTCTTACAAGGTCCAAGATGGACGCGCTCAGTACGAGTCTTACAAGGTCCAAGATGGACGCTCAGTACGTGTCTTACAAGGTCCAAGATGGACGCTCAGTACGTGTCTTACAAGGTCCAAGATGGACGCGCTCAGTACGTGTCTTACAAGGTCCAAGATGGACGCACTCAGTACGTGTCTTACAAGGTCCAAACACACAGACGACCAAGATGGACGCGCTCAGTACGTGTCTTACAAGGTCCAAGATGGACGCTCAGTACGAGTCTTACAAGGTCCAAGATGGACGCTCAGTACGTGTCTTACAAGGTCCAAGATGGACGCTCAGTACGTGTCTTACAAGTTCCAAGATGGACGCGCTCAGTACGTGTCTTACAAGGTCCAAGATGGACGCGCTCAGTACGTGTCTTACAAGGTCCAAGATGGACGCTCAGTACGTGTCTTACAAGGTCCAAGATGGACGCTCAGTACGTGTCTTACAAGGTCCAAGATGGACGCTCAGTACGTGTCTTACAAGGTCCAAACACACAGTAGGAATAAAGAAAGAGCTACTTATAAAAACCAGCCCAACAATACAGAGGAATCAATCGACTCAAACTGATTCTGGGACAACAGGAAGTCCCTAAACCAAAAGCCCAAAGACAACTAGAGACAGACTTGTCTCTTTTGGAAGGGTGATGTTGAGAGACAGGCTTGTTTCTTTAGAATGGTGATGTAGAGAGACAGACTTGTCTCTTTAGAATGGTGATAACCTCAAAAGAGCTTGACGCAAAGCTGCATAAACTGCAGACCAGAAAGGCTTGAGGTTTAGATGACATTCTGAATGAGATGCTTATACATACAGATCTAAAATTGAAACTGGCCATTCTAAAACTATTCAATCATATATTACATGTAGGCCATTTCCCTGACTCTTGGAATGAAGGACTTGTCACTCCCATATATAAGAATAGTGACAAGCTTGACCTGGACAACTACAAGGGCATCTGTGTTAACAGCAACCTTGGCAAAGTGTTCTGCAGCATAATTAACAGCAGATTAGTTAACCACCTCACAGAACACAATGTCTTACAGAAAAGCCACATTGGACACACACACTTACCCATGCCCCCTGCAGTGATATAGGCCATGGCATGAACAATATCTGTTCTTCTCATTCTTCTCATATCTGGTTCCGCGCTGGTGGAATGACCTCCCAAGTGCTACCAGATCAACTGATACCCTCTCCACCTTCAAGAAACTCGTGAAGACTAAGCTCTTCCAAGAATATCTCCTGGCGTAAACTTTGAGAATGCACTTAATAATTTAATTTCTCTACATTGTGTTACACTATTGCACTTTCAACTTAAAACAGCGCAGATTCTATGTTAGCAATATGCACTCTTTGTTAGCTCATTGTGTTGTAGCTTGAATGTTATCCTCTTTTGTAAGTCG
>PYXC01000188.1:60000-62500 GCA_015244755.2 Tenualosa ilisha | reverse complement strand
GGGCAGCTGTGTCCAAGTGATGCCAACTTTCTCCACACAGCCGATAGAGCAGAACCTCCACAGACTGCAGTAGGGCCTCCATAACTAAAGACACACACACACACACACACACACACGTGCACACGCACACAAGAATGCACACACACATACACACAAATGAGGACTTTCCTTGTGTAAATAACATGAACAATACTTGTTTTAGCAATAACACTAATAACACTAATAACTGTACACACCCTGTAGTGAGTCTTTGCTGATAAATAACACTAATCACACTAATCACACTAATCACACTAATAACAGTAATAACAGTAATAACTGTACACACCCTGTAGTGAGTCTTTGCTGATAAATAACACTAATCACACTAATAACACTAATAACTGTACACACCCTGTAGTGAGTCTTTGCTGATAAATAACACTAATCACACTAATAACTGTACACACCCTGTAGTGAGTCTTTGCTGATAAATAACACTAATCACACTAATAACAGTAATAACAGTAATAACTGTAACAGTAACACCTCACGCCCATCCAGGAGAGGGGGTGGTACGGAGCTGTTAATATCAGACAAATGGAAATATACTCAACTGGTGCCATCTGTCACATACAGCTCCTTTGAATACCATGCCATCTTGGTAACGGCACCGGTCAAAATATATCTGTGTGTTATCTATCGTCCTCCAGGGCAAATGGGTGATTTCCTTGAGGAACTTGACACTCTGCTTTCTTCCATCCCTGAGCATGACTGTCCCATGCTTGTTCTCGGTGATATGAACATCCACTTAGACAATCCAGGTTCTGCAGAATTCCTATCTCTGATGGACTCCTTTGAGCTACAGCGGGTTCACAGCCCTCCGACTCACAAAGCCGGTAAGGAACTTGATCTCATTTTCACCAGGAAATGCACCGCTACTTCACAGACAGTTACTCCTCTTCATCTATCTGACCATTAGCTTATTCAGTTCAAGGTTTCCCTCTGTCAGCAACCATCTGCTCCTACTCCCACTGTCTCTGTCTGTCGCAATCTCCGGAATCTATCTCCTACTCACTTTTCCTCCTTGGTGGCGTCTGCTCTACCACCGTCTAGAAGTTTCTCTTCTTTTGAGGTTGACGATGCCACAGAGTCACTCTGTTCTACGCTGAGATTCTGCTTGGATCGTGTGTGCCCTCTGTCTACCAGACCTGCACGACCCACTCAGTCTCATGCGTGGCTTAATGACTCACTTTGGACAATGCGCACTAACCTCAGAGCTGCTGAAATGAAATGGCACAAAACTAAGAATTCGGCCGATCTAGCACAATTCCAAGTACTACTATCTTCCTTCTCATCCAGTGTCACTGCTGCGAAAAAGGCTTTCTATCACGACAAGATTAACAACGCCACAGACACCAAGAAACTCTTTTCCACCTTTAAAACTTTACTAAATCCACCTCCTCCACCTCCTCCAACTAACCTCACAGCTGACACTTTTGCTGCATTCTTCACTAACAAAGTTGCAGCTATTAGTAGTCAGTTCTCAAACCAATCCACAGAGGTTCCTTCTCCTAGCCTCTCTAAACCAACTGCTTCCTTTTCTTCTTTCACTCCTCTCTCCGAGGCAGAGGTGTTTAAGCTTCTCACAGACAGCCGGCCTACCTCTTGTCTTCTGGACCCTATCCCAACAACCCTTCTTCAGGCCATAACCCCCACAATTGTGACAGCAACCACACATGTGGTCAATGCTTCACTAACTTGTGGTACATTTCCCACTGCCTTCAAACAAGCCCAGGTAACACCGCTGCTCAAAAAACCATCCCTTGCTCCCACTCAAGTGGAGAACTACTGGCCTGTCTCTCTTCTTCCCTTCCTTTCCAAAGCCATTGAACGAGCTGTCTTTAAACAGGTCACAGGATTTCTCACTCAGAACAACCTCCTCGACTCCAACCAATCCAGTTTCAGAAGTGGCCACTCCACTGAAACGGCGCTTCTGTCTGTGACGGAAGCATTAAAAGAGGCCAGAGCGACAGGTCAATCCTCAGTGCTCATCCTGCAGGACCTATCAGCAGCATTTGACACGGTCAACCACAGCATCCTACTGGACAAGCTGACCAACATTGGCATTGATGGCACAGTGCACTCCTGGTTCAAGTCCTATCTTACTGGACGGTCGTTCAACGTATCATGGCTAGGACAGACATCGGCACTTCATCAACTCACCACAGGAGTACCCCGAGGTTCTGTGCTGGGCCCCCTTCTCTTCGCCCTGTACATCACCTCGCTGGGCTCAATCATCCACTCCCATGGCTTCTCTTACCACTGCTATGCTGATGATACCCAGCCCTATCTGTCCTTTCCGCCTGACAACTCCACGGTGTCAACACGGATCTCGGACTGTCTCTCTGATATATCTGCATGGATGAAAGGACATCACCTCCAACTAAATCTCTCCAAAACTGAACTGCTGGTCCTCCCAGCCAAACAAGCCATACATCACGACATCAGTATCAAGATC
>PYXC01000188.1:32500-42500 GCA_015244755.2 Tenualosa ilisha | reverse complement strand
GGGTAAGCACTAGAGGGTGGTGCTGTGTTGGGTAAGCACTAGAGGGTGGCGCTGTGTTGGGTAAGCACTAGAGGGTGATGCTGTGTTGGCTAAACACTAGAGGGTGGTGCTGTGTTGGGTAAGCACTAGAGGGTGGTGCTGTGTTGGGTAAGCACTAGAGGGTGGTGCTGTGTTGGGTAAGCACTAGAGGGTGGTGCTGTGTTGGGTAAACACTAGAGGGTGGTGCTGTGTTGGGTAAGCACTAGAGGGTGGTGCTGTGTTGGGTAAACACTAGAGGGTGATGCTGTGTTGGGTAAACACTAGAGGGTGGTGCTGTGTTGGGTAAGCACTAGAGGGTGGTGCTGTGTTGGGTAAGCACTAGAGGGTGGGTTGGGCGCTGGGTTGGGCTGGGCTGGACCCTCACCAGGGGGGCAGTGGTGCCCAGCTGGGCAGGGCTGGCAGTGGAGGATGGAGGGGTGTTCTGGGCGGTAGGTGCCAGCCTCACAGGGCACACAGCAGTGCTCCAGAGAGGCCCGCGGGCCAGTGCTGTTGATGGGCATGAAGCCAGCAGGGCAAGACAGCCTGGCAGCACTGCCCACCGGACAGAAGAAAGGGAAGGAGCACCTGCAAACACAAAACACAACAAACAATAAACAAAACGAACAAATAAACAAAACAAACAAACATAATACAAACAAACAACATAATACAAACAAATAAACACAATACAAACAAATAAACACAATGCAAATAAAAAGACAGTAATTTCTTCTACATCGGCTATCAGACTTGATAACTTGACCATGACAGCCTTGTTTGTAGGCCAATCAGCTGTTGTGCTGAGAGCAGTGTGTGTGTGTGTGTGTGTGTGTGTGTGTGTGTGTGTGTGTGCAAATGTTACCATTGCAATGCTGTATGTGTGTGTGACTGTACTGCTTCTGTGCAAAGCTGTGTGTGTGTGAATGATCTTACTGCTGCTGTACTGTGTGTGTGTGTGTGTGTGTGTGTGTGTGTGTGTGTGTGTGTGTGTGTGTGTGTACAATCTTACTTCTGTTGTGCTGAGGTGTATGTGTGTGATCCCTCTGGGCAGGTGTATCCAGGGGACATGGTGCGGGGTCCCCTGTCTGGGGGCCACAGTAGTGGCCAGCTTCACACACCATCTCCTGAACCGAACCTGAGTGACTCACACACACACACACACACACACACACACACACACACACACACACACACACACACACACACACACAAACACACACACACACACATACACACACACACACACACACACACACACACACACACACACACACAAACACAAATGTAAGAAAAGCTTTTCAGCATTGCAGGCCTAATGTATGTACACCCCACACATCAGGTCAGATCTATCGTCTACACTTATATATTAAGTTGGTGTGTGTGTTTGTGTGTGTGTGTATGTGTGTGTGGGTCTCTACATCTTATTTTGTGTGTTTTTGTGTGTGTGTGAGAGAGAGAGAGAGAGAGAGACATTCCAATTAATAGCTCAGGAATTCATTCAGCCAAATGACCTAATTCAGCCTTATTTGAGACAGGTGTCAGGCATCATTGGATGTTGGATGTTGACTGACAAGCCGGTAATAAATGCATTTTCGATGTTATTTACTTTCAGTTTCATGTCCTCGACCCAGTGTGTCAGGTCCTGCAAGTGTAAGAACCACAGAATCTACACTAGAGGCCGCTGAGAGCCGTCATTCACCTCATGATGAGCCATTTCATCATGGAAGTGACCAGGAAGCTGATAAATGAGCTGAAAAATGAGCTGGAAAAATGGGAATAACTCACCAAACAGGGCCCTTCGCTTGCCAGGTTCTCCAATGCTACGTATGAAATACATGTTCAGTAGAGCTATGTTGTTGTACAGACTATTGTTTTTGGGTTGTGATACAGAGGTGAGGTAGCTCCATCATCAGTAGGCCAACTGCTTTTATGGGGCTTTAGCGATTTAGACACATAGCAGATCAGATGCTGTTGTCATTTCCTGAACCGAGCGTATGCAGATATAGACTACATGTATTTTCCATCTCATTTACTGTCCGAAACAGACTGACTTGCATGAAAATGTTTATCCAAATTTTTTCTAAATTTGTTAGTAGTTGCTAATTTGAAAAAAATATAGCATCTGAAACGGTGCTAAATATAGCAGCCAAATCGCTAAGTTGGCAACACTGTTGCGAGTAGTTTTGAGAATTGTAACATTTCGTGTCGTTAATGTCGGGGGTTGCAGGATTGCAATGTTAGATTTCGAAGCAGGAGACTGATCAGCTAGTAATCCCTTCAGAGAAGACCACAATTAAAGATGTATTGTACAGTATAGTTGCCTAAACCCCCCCAAAGATGTATTGTCCAGTATAGTTGCCTAAACCCCCCCAAAGATGTATTGTACAGTAGGTATAGTGGCCTATACCCCCCCCCCTTCCCCCAAAGTGGCTGAAAGCACATATTCCACATGCATTCAGCAGGTGGGCAGGTGTGTGTGTAAGCCCTGGTGTGTATGTGTATGTGTGTGCATCCCTTCATTGGGTTAGCTCTTGTGTGTGTGTGTAGTGCGTATGTCTGTACCCACCTGGTGGGCACTGGAAAGCCGCTCGGCAGGGGATGCCCGCTGTGTTGGGCATTCCTGTAGTCCGGGGGTCAGGACAGTAAGTGCCAGGGGCACACGGTGTACACTGGGTGGCATCAGCAGCTCCTGGCAGCGCCCCAAACGTGCCCGCAGGGCACAGAATTGGCAGACCTGACCCACTGCACCAGAACCCGGCTGGACAGGGCGACCCAGAGTAGTCAGTGAGACCTGGGGATAGACACAGACTTGAGCGCCCTGCTGCCATGTTACTCCCCAGAGCTGAGAAACGCACTTCAGCTGGATGACGTACAAGTGGAGAGAGAGCTGGTGTTGATATAACAGTATTGAACAAGACAGGGCTCTTTGGGACTGGTGTTGATATAGCAGTGTTGAACCAGACAGTGCTCTTTGGGACTGGTGTTGATATAACTGGTGTTGATATAGCAGTGTTGAACCAGACAGTGCTCTTTGGGAGGGGCAGAACAAGTGTTGAGAGCAGACCAAGGCTCTTGTTCTGTGGTAAGAAAGAGCTCAGACGGTCTCATTAATATGGACAGCCTTAGATGGTGAAAAACACTTCAGAAAATAAATATCTTTGTGTTTGTTTTGACCCGTGGAAGACTGCTTGAATTACTGCATCAGTACAGATGAGCCTTTGCTCTTCCTGCAAGACTTCTGCATCAGTGCAGATGAGCCTTTGCTCTTCCTGCAAGACTTCTGCATCACCACAGATGAGCCTTTGCTCTTCCTGCAAGACTTCTGCATCACCACAGATGAGCCTTTGCTCTTCCTGCAAGACTTCTGCATCACCACAGATGAGCCTTTGCTCTTCCTGCAAGACTTCTGCATCAGTACAGATGAGCCTTTGCTCTTCCTGCAAGACTTCTGCAACACCTGAGCTGATGGGACTGTCATGACGATTTACAAAATGTTTAGTTGTCTGATATTTTGACTGTGACCTTTCAAATATCCTAATGCATACAGAAAGCACACATAAAACCCCCTGGCACCCCTAGTGGCCGACCTGTGGAGTTGCAGAATGTCCCGGGGGGGCAGGGGTGGCAGTCCCCTTTGCCTCCTGCCCCTGGCGTATCTCTGTAGGTAAAAATGGGGCATTTTCTGGGTCCAGGCCTGCTCCCGGACTCAAAGTCTGCAATGCCATCACAGTAGTGCCCCTCTGGGCAGGCATACAGGACTGGATCGCCTGAGAGGGGACACAAAGGTCAGAGGTCAGCCTGAGGTCTGATGGCGTGCTGTGTGTTTACTTAAGGAAATGTTGCTTGCCCAAGGGCAGTGCTAATTATTGCTATGAATGAAGGAATATTTTGCATTGTAGGTATTAGCATAGATGTTGTATATGTGTGTTGTAAATGTGTGTTATAGATGTGTTTTGTAGATGTGTGTTGTATGTGTGTGTTGTATGTGTGTCCTGTAGATGTGTGTTGTAGATGTGTGTTGTATGTGTGTGTTGTATGTGTCTTGTAGATGTGTGTTGTATGTGTGTGTTGTATGTGTCTTGTAGATTTGTGTTGTATGTGTGTCTTGTAGATGTGTGTTGTATGTGTGTGTTGTATGTGTCTTGTAGATGTGTCTTGTATGTGTGTCTTGTAGATGTGTGTTGTAGATGTGTGTTGGATGTGTGTGTTGGATGTGTCTTGTAGATGTGTGTTGTATGTGTCTTGTAGATGTGTGTTGTATGTGTGTCTTGTAGATGTGTGTTGTATGTGTGTGTTGTATGTGTCTTGTAGATGTGTGTTGTATGTGTGTGTTGTATGTGTGTCTTGTAGATGTGTGTTGTATGTGTGTCTTGTAGATGTGTGTTGTAGATGTGTGTTGTATGTGTGTGTTGTATGTGTCTTGTAGATGTGTGTTGTATGTGTGTGTTGTATGTGTCTTGTAGATGTGTGTTGTATGTGTGTCTTGTAGATGTGTGTTGTAGATGTGTGTTGTATGTGTGTGTTGTATGTGTCTTGTAGATGTGTGTTGTATGTGTGTGTTGTATGTGTGTCTTGTAGATGTGTCTTGTAGACGTGTGTTGTATGTGTGTCTTGTAGATGTGTGTTGTATGTGTGTGTTGTATGTGTGTCTTGTAGATGTGTGTTGTATGTGTGTGTTGTATGTGTCTTGTAGATGTGTGTTGTATGTGTGTGTTGTATGTGTGTCTTGTAGATGTGTGTTGTATGTGTGTCTTGTAGATGTGTGTTGTATGTGTGTGTTGTATGTGTGTCTTGTAGATGTGTGTTGTATGTGTGTGTTGTATGTGTCTTGTAGATGTGTGTTGTATGTGTGTGTTGTATGTGTGTCTTGTAGATGTGTCTTGTAGACGTGTGTTGTATGTGTGTCTTGTAGATGTGTGTTGTATGTGTGTGTTGTATGTGTGTCTTGTAGATGTGTGTTGTATGTGTGTCTTGTAAATGTGTGTTGTATGAGTGTGTTGTATGTGTGTCTTGTAGATGTGTGTTGTATGTGTGTGTTGTATGTGTGTCTTGTAGATGTGTGTTGTATGTGTGTGTTGTATGTGTGTGTTGTAGATGTGTGTTTACATTCCTCAGATAAACCCTTCCTGGGCTCAGATTTGTTTGCATGTTTGTTTGTGTGTTTGTTTGTGTGTGTTTGTTCACCCGCTTTGCACCAGTGTGTGGGTGGACACGGCAGGCAGTCGCTGAGACCGCTGGCCCCAGGGGCGCTGCGGACGCTGTTTCCAGGGCACGGCTGGGCGTGATCAGTACCCTCCACACAGAAGAAACCTGCCAACAAACACACACACACACACACACACACATACACACACACACACACACACACACACACACACACACACACACACACACACATATTCACTGCCCTGCATGCAAAGAAGACCTACTAGCACAGACTGTATATCTCACCAGACACCACACACTACATGCACACTACACACACACTTACACACACACTACACACTTACACACACTACACACGCACACACACTTACACACATTTCACACACACACACTTACACACATCATACACACACACACACAAACTTACACACACACACTACACACACTTACACACATAGTACACACACACATACACACACACACTTACACACATCATACACACATCATACACACATCACAAACACACAAACTACACACACACTTACACACATCACACACAATTACACACACACACTACACACACATCATAAACACATCACAAACACACACACACTACACATACACTTACACACATCATACACACACACTTACACACATCACAAACACACACACTTACACACATCACAAACACACACACTTACACACACACTTGCACACATCATACACACACAGACACACACACACTAGAGCAACACACACAGTGCAACCACATTATTATAAACATGTTTTCTATTGGCGTGTCTAAAATAAATGCCTTTTACACACAGAAGGTACTGAGGAGCATAAGCCCCATATAAGGAGGGGACTAATTAGCTACACAACCACTGGACAATGTGCCCAAGATATCAGTGTAGATACCTCTAAATGTTAGTGTGTGTGTGTGTGTTTACATGTGAGAGAGAGTGTGTAAGCCTGGAGGTGTGTTACCTGCTGGGCATGATCCGGCACACTGCAGGGGCCACTCACACACACTTCCGTTGACCTCATCCGGGTTCAGGACTGCCTGAGGGGTGAACTCAGAGCTGCCTGACACACACAGATACCCTGCTGCACACACACCTTTAACCTGGCCCGCCCTGCAGCAGGAGCACACACACCCACACATACACATATACATACACACACACATACACACATGGACGCATGCAAGCGTGCGCACACACACATACACAAACACACACACAAACAGCAGCATCAGCACTGATAGGACATAAACATAATTATGATTCACACACAGTTGAGTAATAGCTTTAAAATATATAATAGAATACACACACACACACACACACACACACACACACACACACACACACACATGTCCTGCAATACGTTTGGTTGTTTATACTAATAATGAATACGCTGCATTCACACACACACACACACACACACACACACACACACACACACACACACACACACACACACACGTCCTGCAATACGTTTGGTTGTTTATACTAATAATGAATACGCTGCATTCACACACACACACACACACACACACACACACACACACACACACACACGTCCTCCAATAAGTTTGTTTGTTTATACTAATAATGAATACGCTGCATTCACACACACACACACACACACACACACACACACACACACACACACGTCCTGCAATACGTTTGGTTGTTTATACTAATAATGAATACGCTGCATTCACACACACACACACACACACACACACACACACACACACACACACACACGTCCTGCAATACGTTTGGTTGTTTATACTAATAATGAATACGCTGCATTCACACACACACACACACTTTTTATCCATCAATCAGCCTCTGACTCCACGGGGGCCAATATAATTAGTCCATACAGGTAGTAGTACCTCATTACTACACGATGACTACATTATACACCCTACAGATTAGAACTAACCCTACATTATACACCCTACAGATTAGAACTAACCCTACATTATACACCCTACAGATTAGAACTAACCCTACATTATACACCCTACAGATTAGAACTAACACTACATTATATACCCTACAGATTAGAACTAACCCTACATTATACACCCTACAGATTAGAACTAACCCTACATTATACACCCTACAGATTAGAACTAACCCTACATTATATACCCTACAGATTAGAACTAACCCTACATTATATCCAGAATTTGTAACACAAGTGGCATTTTCAGAATTTTTAAGAGCCAAAACAAACTTTTATTTGATTGTTATTACTTGATTAAGAACAACATATTTGAGCAATGTATACTTAGAGAGAGATTAGGCTTCACAGAATCCATATTTTAAAGATCCAGCTTTTCAGCCAAAACATCACCCAAACTTGACTTTTCCCTGCTGTTTGGTATATTATAATATACTACTTCCCTACTGTTTGGTATATTATAATATTTAGAGTACAGAGTATGGTACAAATGCTACACATGTGTTGTTCCAGTATGATGTCAATGATGATAATAAAATAAAGAAAATGTTACTTTGTTTCTATTCCAGTGTCACTTAGGCCCTTCACAACAAACATCAGGTACTAAAGTGTTAAAGTACTAAAGTGGTAAAGTACTACTATCAGGTACTAAAGTGTTAAAGTACTAAAGTGTTAAAGTACTACTATCAGGTACTAAAGTGTTAAAATACTAAAGTGTTAAAGTACTAAAGTGTTAAAGCACTACTATCAGGTACTAAAGTGTTAAAATACTAAAGTGTTAAAGTACTAAAGTGTTAAAATACTAAAGTGTTAAAGTACTACTATCAGGTACTAAAGTGTTAAAGTACTAAAGTGTTAAAGTACTAAAGTGTTAAAGTACTACTATCAGGTACTAAAGTGTTAAAATACTAAAGTGTTAAAGTACTACTATCAGGTACTAAAGTGTTAAAGTACTAAAGTGTTAAAGTACTACTATCAGGTACTACTACTAAAGTGTTGCTGCACAAAAGCCATATGTGATGTTTTACCTAAAAAGCTTTTTGTAGTTGTACTGAAGCCTAATGTCTGTAAAAGTACAGATATGTTGTTTTCAATCCAGTAATTACAATCAATGCCAAGTGTGTTTTAGGTCTCCTGTAAAACTCTGAAAGTGTCACTTATGCTCCTAGTGCTCCAAACCCTTGGGATCTTGGATGAGTTGTTTAGTGCACTAAAGGGGTAAATGTATTTGGCCTGCACCTAGAACCCTTGTGCTCCAAACCCTCGTTACAGAGCAGTACATGATGACTATATGATGACATCATTCTATACATAGCAGTACATGATGACTATATGATGACATCATTCTATACATAGCAGTACACGATGACTACATGATGACATCATTCTATACATAGCAGTACACGATGACTACATGATGACATCATTCTATACATAGCAGTACACGATGACTACATGATGACATCATTCTATACATAGCAGTACATGATGAGTACATGATTACTACATTGTAAATTTGTATTGTGTTTTTTTGTGTGCGTGTGTGTGTGTGAGAGAGCCTATGCGTGCGTGTGTGTGTGTGTGTGTGTGTGTGTGTGTGCGTGTGTACCTGCAGTATTTCCCTGGAGGGCAGGGCAGGCACTCTCTCTCATCCCTTAAGCCCCGCTGGTGTGGGGGCGTGAAAGTGCCGTCAGGACACGGCTGGGGAACCATGGTGGCTGCAACACACACAAGTCACTCTTGATCAGCAACAGCAGTGTGTGTGTGTGTGTGTGTGCAGCAGAAATATGTGAATTCTGGCAGGGAAGATTTGCATTTGTTTGTGTGTGTGTTTGTGTGTGTACCAGCAGGACAGTAGGTGTGTGGGGGGCAGGGTAAGGGGTCCCCCTCCACAGCCTCCTCACAGTAGTATCCAGGGCGACAGGGGATGCAGGAGTCCGAGCCCACGTTGGGCTGGTACTGGCCCGTCGGACACGGCAGGGGCATCGGAGAGCCACGGGGGCAAAAGTGACCCTACACAGAGAGAGAGAGAGAGAATCTCTCAGCCACAGGAGAGGAGAGAGAGAAGGTGTGACAAAGGGGAGACAAAGAGTCTCAAAGACTCCCAGTGGAAGAGAGGTGGAGGAGAGGGCGAGGAGGAGGAGAGGTGGAATAGAGGGAGAGGAAGAGGAGGGGAGGAGGAGAGGAGGTGGAGGGGAGGAGGGGAGGAGGAGAGGAGGAGGTGGAGGTGTCTGACCTTGATGCAGATGAATGTGTGGGGGTTGGTGGGGGCGGAGTCAGAGGGGCAGTAGAACCCTGGGTCACAGGCTCCACTGGGGGAGTCAAGCCCCTCCCCCTCACAGTAGTAACCCCCGGGGCAGGAGAAGCAGCTTTCCATGGACACGCCGCCTGCGGACACATCACGGGGGCATCAGAGGGCATCATGGGGCAACACAGGGGTGTAACTATGACAACACAGATGCTCAAATCTCCCTCTTTCAGAATGGATACCGATCATGCAGTATGATCCCAAAACGGACCATTTGAAGCAGGATTGCTCACACACACTCTCAGACTGTCCCATGACACACCCATGATGTTTATCTTTTGTCTTTGACTCTCTCTCTGTGTGAAATCACAGGTTTGATGCTGGAGGGACTGTCCTCCTGTGTGTGTGTGTGTGTGTGTGTGTGTGTTGGCCACTGACCTGTGAGGTTGCGGATGGTGCCCGTGGGACAGGGCACAGGTGAGACAGTGCCACGGGGGCAGAAGTGGCCCGCAGGGCAGGGTCCGTTCTGGGCCATCTCTGGGGCCGTGGGCTGGGGGGCTGGGCTGCTTGCTCCACCCTGACAGA
>PYXC01000188.1:0-15000 GCA_015244755.2 Tenualosa ilisha | reverse complement strand
ATCCAGCCTCACAAAGTCCGGAGGCATCCTGCAGGCGTGATGCCCCGCAGTACGAGCCTGCTTCACAAGGCAGGGGCAGGGAGGAACCAGCGGGGCAGTAGAACCCTGGAGAGGGGCAGTTTAAGCAATAATATCATAGGTATCATAACATATCAAATGCAAACTTATACCGTACACACCACACTTACACCAGGCTTACACACACAACTCACACACAACTTGCATGCACTTAGCATGGATCAGGGATTTGCTCCTGGGTGATCCTTTCTGTTAAGCGCCATGAGACAATACTATTGGAAAAGGCGCTGTATAAATATAATTAAATTGAATTGCATCAAATTACAAACGCACACTTACACACACATTTACATACACACTTACATACACACACGCTTACGTACACACTTACACACAGGTTTACATACTCAGCTCTCAAATATACACTTACATACACACTTACAGAAGCATGTCTCACATTCACACTTACATACACGCTCACATACACCTTTGGGAATAAGAGCAGTCACCTTTGGGAATAAGAGTAGTCACCTTTGGGAATAAGAGCAGTTACCTTTGGGAATAAGAGTAGTCACCTTTGGGAATAAGAGCAGTCACCTTTGGGAATAAGAGTAATCACCTTTGGGAATAAGAGCAGTCACCTTTGGGAATAAGAGTAGTCACCTTTGGGAATAAGAGCAGTCACCTTTGGGAATAAGAGTAGTCACCTTTGGGAATAAGAGCAGTCACCTTTGGGAATAAGAGTAGTCACCTTTGGGAATAAGAGCAGTCACCTTTGGGAATAAGAGTAGTCACCTTTGGGAATAAGAGCAGTCACCTTTGGGAATAAGAGCAGTCACCTTTGGGAATAAGAGTAGTCACCTTTGGGAATAAGAGCAGTCACCTTTGGGAATAAGAGTAGTCACCTTTGGGAATAAGAGCAGTCACCTTTGGGAATAAGAGCAGTCACCTTTGGGAATGCCAGCGCTCTACCAGGTCTATACCAGGTCTACACAAACATTAAACAGGCTTTCAGAGCCGTCCCTCACCCCCACCTGGGGAGCTCAGATTATCTCTCTGTTTTGTTTTCCAGCCTGTACACCACTGCTAACTAGGACAAGTCAGCTGTGAAGCAGATCAGGGCATGGCCAGAGGGAGCTCAGCCACCTCAGCTCTCCAGGACTGCTTTGACTGCACAGACTGGTCTGTTTTCAGAGAGGCGGCCACTACCAACCAGCACGTCAGCCTCACCGAGTACACAGAGTCTGTGACTAGATACATAACCAAATGCATGGATGATGTACCAGTTACCAAGAACATCATTGTAAACGACAAACCCTGGTTCACCGGGGAGGTACGTGAGCTCCTGAGAGCACACAACTCCTTCCAACTGCTTTCAAGTCCAGGGACAAAGACGCCCTCAGATCAGCCAGGGTCAACCTGGACAGAAAATCCACTCACACTTCACCGACTCAAAAGACCCAAGACACCTGTGGCAAGGATCCAGCCAGTTACAGACTACAAGCCAACACCCCAACGCCAGACATCTTCAACATCTCTCTGAACCAAGCCATCACACCAGAAAGCATCAAAGCCACCACATCGTACCACTAGCAGAGAAATCCCCAGCCTCATCACTAAATGACTGCAGACCCACAGCACTCACTCCCATTATGATGAAGTGCTTTGAAAGGCTGGTCAAGGCCTGTATAACATCCAGCCTTCCCACTACTCTTGACCCAAACCAGTTTGCTTACCGCCCCAAGAGCTCCACTGATGACTCCACAGTAACAGCACTCCACCTATGCCTGGCTCATCTGGAAAACAAAAACAGTCACATATGGATGCCGTTCATTGACTTCAGCTCCGCCTTCAACACGGTCATCCCCCAACACCTGGTGAACAAACTGAGTGCAGTAAGCATCAGCACTTCACTGTGCAACTGGCTACTGGACTTTCTCACAAACAGACCACAGACAATAAGAGTTGGCATAAACTCCTCAGAGACCACCATCATAAACACCAGGGTCCCTCAGGGATGTGTGCCGTCTCCATTGCTGTTGACACTGATTCACATCGAACCACATCATTAAGTTCTGATGATCCAACAGTAGTGGGCTTCATCAGTGACGACGATGACTCAGCATACAGAGAGGAGGTACATACACTCATAAATTGGTGTGACAAGAACAACCTACTACTCAACGTAAACAAAACGAAAGAAATAACTGTGGACTTAAGAAAAAACAACCAACACTAACCCCACTCATCATCAATGGCAGTGCTGTGGAATCTGTGACAAGCGCAAAGTTCCTGGGAGTGCACATCACAGATGACCTCACATGGACCAGCAACACCACCTCCCTGTTCAAGAAAGCACAGACACGCCTTCACTTCCTGCACAGGATGAGGAGAGCTGATCTCCCCACTTCTGCACTCGCCACCTTCTACAGGGGTGCTATTGAGAGCATCCTTACCAGCAGCCTCTCCGTCTGGCACGGCAGCTGCTCAGCTGTGGACAAGAAGGCTCTACAGAGGGTGGTGAGGACTGCAGAAAAGATCATCAGATCACCCCAACCAGCCATTCAGGACTTATACACATCACACTATTCCAAGAGTGCCATCAACAACATCAAGGGCACCACTCACCTAGCACACAAACTGTTCTCCCTCCTACCATCTGGAAAGCACCACCACAGCATGCGGAGCCACACAAGTAGACTGGGAAACAGCTTTCCACAAGCCATCAGGCTTATCAACACACTAAAGAAAATTCCATGAACATGTCACAGATATCAAAAACAAACCTTATACACACTGATATCCATGCAGCCCTCAGCACTCTTGCAGCCCTCAGCACTCTTGCAGCCCTCAGCACTCTTGCAGCCCTCAGCACTCTTGCACTTTTATGTATATTTATTACTTATGTCTAAATTATTCATTGTATTTGCATTTTAGTTCAATTGCACATTTGCTGTCTGGTGAAATGCAATTTCAATCCTTTTTGTAATGCTTGTTACATAATGAATTGACAATAAAGTACACTTTGACTTTGACTTTGAATTTGCTCACCTTTGGGAATATCAGGACTCACCTTTGGGAATATCAGGACTTATCTTTGGAATATGAGCCCTCACCTTTGGGAATATCAGGACTTACCTTTGGGAATATGAGAACTCACCTTTGGGAATATCAGGACTTACCTTTGGAAATATGACAACTCGCCTTTGGGAATATCAGGACTTACCTTTGGGAATATGAGCACTCACCTTTGGGAATATCAGGACTTATCTTTGGGAATATCAGGACTTACCTTTGGGAATATCAGGACTTATCTTTGGAAATATGAGCGCTCAGCTTTGGGAATATCAGGACTTACCTTTGGGAATATGAGCACTCACCTTTGGGAATATCAGGACTTATCTTTGGGAATATCAGGACTTATCTTTGGGAATATCAGGACTTATCTTTGGAAATATGAGCCCTTACCTTTGGGAATATCAGGACTTATCTTTGGAAATATGAGCGCTCAGCTTTGGGAATATCAGGACTTACCTTTGGGACAGGCAGCTCCTCTGAAGTCAGCACAGCCCTCCTCAGCATACTGAGGGGCTGATTCAGGATCAGCATCCATGGCAACGCCATGCCAGCTCTCCCTTTGACCTCCGACACAGGAAGGAAACCATGGGCTTTATTGCTCTGCTCGGTTATATGGGCATTTACAAGACAGTTTCTAGAGCTGAAGCTACAGGCTTGTGTGCATAGATATATTTACCAGAACCAGAACCCTGAAAAGAACTTTCTGGAGATCTTAAACTCATCATGCATAACTGGCTTTCAGCTTAACTGAGAATCCAACTGAGGAAATACCTTGGGTATGGTAAGGGCACGTGGTGTTGTGGCCATGACAACAGATACTGTATTCTGATTGGCTGAGCGGTGGAAGGAAGTGACAGAAGCAGAGTAGCTGTGAGGTGCTAGCCTGTGGCTCAGGTGAGTCTGAGGCACCTGTGCAGTAGTAACCAGGGAACAGCCACCTGAAACAGGAAGCAAGACACTTTTTGACTACTTTGGAGCCATGCTATGCTAGTTCAATCCTTCATGTCAGCCTGCAGTGGGGTCGGCTCTTTGACCTATTGAGGGAAGATCCAGTGGTTTGTGCTGTTTTACCTGAGGGCTGGGCGGAGCCAGGAGACGAGCAGTATGCCCCCGGTGGACAAGGAGAGCACTGCAGATGTGACTCTGCCCCTTGGTCTGGGAGGAGAGTTCCCACGGGGCAGGGCAGGGGGGCACTGCTCCGCTGGGGGCAGAAGTGTCCAGGGGGACAAATATCCCCAAAAGGCTGAGAGATGGGGGCAGGATCAGTCGCTCCAGAGCGGCAAAAATACCCTGGGAGGAGAAGACAGGAGAGGAGAGAAGAGGAGAACAGAGGAGGAAGGAGAGAAGAGAGAGGAGAGAAGGGAGGGCAAGAGAAGAGGAGAGAAGGAGAGAAGGAGGAGGAGAACAGAGGAGAGGAGGAGAGGAGAAAAGGGAGGGGAAGAGAAGAGAACAGAGGAGAGGGGAGAAGGGAAACAAAGAGAAGAGAAGAGAGGAGAGAAGAGAAGGGAGGGGAAGAGAAGAGGAGAGGAGGAGAGGAAGAAGAGGAGAACAGAGGAGAGAAGAGAAGGGAGGGGAAGAGAAGAGAAGGAGAGAGGGGAAGAGAGAAGTGAGAGGAGAACAGAGGAGATGAGAAAAGAGAAGAGGAGAGAAAAGTAGAGAGGAGAGAAAAGAAGAAGAAAGGAAAGGGCAGGAGAGAAGAGAGGAGTCAAGTTCAAAGAAATCCAAAACCCAAATCCTAGAACTTGGCAAGCTGGTGGCCCAGACCCTCCAACTTCACACATCAGACAGCAGGGACACACTTCCTGTCCAGTGGGCGGGACTCTACTGCAACTTAAAAACTGTTTGGTCACATTTACATTTACATTTACATTTAGGCATTTAGCAGACGCTTTTATCCAAAGCGACTTACAAAAGAGGAGAACATTCAAGCTACAACACAATGAACTAACAAGGAGTGCATATTGCTAACATAGAATCTGCGCTGTTTTAAGTTGAAAGTGCAATAGTGTAACACAATGTAGAGAAATTAAATTATTAAGTGCATTCTCAAAGTTTACACCAGGAGATATTCTTGGAAGAGCTTAGTCTTCACGAGTTTCTTGAAGGTGGAGAGGGTATCAGTTGATCTGGTAGCACTTGGGAGGTCATTCCACCAGCACGGAACCAGATATGAGAAGAGTCTGGACCGACCTGCACAAGGTGTTGGCCGTGCTAGAAAACGTTCCTTAGAGGAGCGTAGTGGTCGTCGGGTGACATAGGGCTTCAGAAGAGAATTCAAGTAGATGGGAGCAGAGCCATCATTCACCCTGTAGGCCAACATAAGTGCCTTGAATTTAATGCGAGCAGCCAAGGGCAGCCAGTGAAGTTCAATGAACAGAGGTGTGACATGTGCCCTTTTTGGCTGGTTAAAGACCAGACGTGCAGCTGCATTCTGGATCAAGATGGTCAAGATGGATGCTATTCTTCAGCCTTAGCTCTCCATCAAACTGAACACTCTGAGTCATTCCCTGAGTGTGTGCTGGTTGTGTGCGAGTGTGGTTGGGTGTGTGTGAGTGTGCTGGTCGTGTGTGAGTGTGGCTGGTTGTGTGTAAGTGTGTTTGGGTCTGTGTGAGTGTGGTTGGTTGTGTGTGTGTGTGTGTGTGTGTGTGTGTCTGACCTGCCCAGCAGACTCCAGAGGGGTGAGTGAGTGCACTGGAGTTGCAGAAGAGGCCGGGGGGGCACAGGGAGCAACCCTGTAGACTCTGGAGACCCTCAGACTCCCCCAACGTCCCTATGGGGCAGGGCCAGGGCACAGACGCCCCCTCCACACAGAAGAAACCTTTAGACACACACACACACACACACACACACACACAGACACACACAAACCCTCTGATCAGATAACAACTAGTGGGTTGGTATCCAAGGTAAAATTGTTAGGTGTTACGTGTGAGGTAATGTGCTGGAACTTGTCGTAATCGTAAGCTACTTATTCAAATATAATAGCTGTGATGCGTTACTGTCATTAGTTACACCAGTATACATTCAGTATTCAAAGCTCTTAGGTTACATCATAGATCGTAGAATCCTGGAGAGGTATGGGGGATTAGCGAGGGTGTGTTTGTGAGTTGTAGAATCCTGGAGAGGTATGGGGATTAGCGAGGGTGTGTTTGTGAGTTGTAGAATCCTGGAGAGGTATGGGGACTAGCGAGGGTGTGTTTGTGAGTTGTAGAATCCTGGAGAGGTATAGGGACTAGCGAGGGTGTGTTTGTGAGTTGTAGAATCCTGGAGAGGTATGGGGACTAGCGAGGGTGTGTTTGTGAGTTGGTCTACGGAGAATGAAAGGGATTACGTGGCAGGACAACATCGTCTAAACCACAGAGGAGGAGAACAACGTCTAAACCACAGAGGAAGAGAACATCGTCTAAACCACAGAGGAGGAGAACATCGTCTAAACCACAGAGGAGGAGAACATCGTCTAAACCACAGAGGAAGAGAACATCGTCTAAACCACAGAGGAGGAGAACATCGTCTAAACCACAGAGGAGGAGAACATCATCTAAACCACAGAGGAGGAGAACATCGTCAGAATTCAGCTGGGCTACAATTAAGCAAACCTAACCAGCAAGACATTACAGCAAAAGTCTGCATATTCTCCTCCAATACAAATTAAGCAAAAAGATTATATTTATATATATATATATATATTAGATAAATTACATGCCACATTTAGTTTTACCTACATGCACTCATGGACATATTTGCTAGCATCTTTTTCATAAACATGACCAACATATAAGCTTAACAAATCAATTACTTAATTACGCTGCTGTGATTTATGTTTAAAAGGGAAATAAGAGACAGAAAGAACAAAGTAAGTCTATCTGGGGGAGACAGGAGACGAGACTGGAGAGCTCTGTAATTAATTTTAAAAAATCTAGCCTATTTAAAGGAGAAATCCAGTGTGAATCAGTCCACAGCCCTGTTGTTCGACCAGAAAATTTGATTTAACATAGACTGAATAACAAACCGGCAGCTAACATTAACTGAATGGGGCGTAGGGAAATTACACTGACAGCAAGTTACTATGCCCCATTCAGTGTCAGCTGCAGGTTAACTGATACATGTATCAAATTTCCTACTGACAGCACTCTGGGATCTTCAACAACACGCTATGCATTGATTCACACCGGATTTCTAAGACCAACATTTTTCAGCAGCGCTCTGCGCACGCACTCACAACTATAACCAAGGGTTTTGTGTTTTTACAATCTGGCCTTGAGTTAGGCGTGTGTGTGTGTGTGTGTGTGTGTGTGCGCGCACAACATGTGGGCTTATGTGTGCTATCAGTTGGCACCTGCTGGGCATGGTCTGCAGTTGGCCTGGGCAGGGTCTGGCTGATAGCTGCCTGCTGGACAGATGGAGGGTTCTGCACTGCCGGACGGACACCACTGACCCGGCTGGCACTGATGATCTGGGCAGAGAGCAGAACACACACACACAAACACACACACACACACACACACAGCAGAGAGAGCAGAGCTATAAATAACCCTGACCAATCATGTCCCGTAGCAGCTCATCAGAGACGCTGCCAGTCTCTAGCTGACCACTAGCTCATGGAAAACTACACATCATGTCTATTTAGATGAGAGCTGGGTACACACACACACACACACACTCACACACACACACACACACACTCACACACACACACACACACACACACACACACACACACACACTCACAGACACACACACACACACAGACACACACATACACACACAGACACACAGACACACACACATACACACACACAGACACACACACACACACACACACACACACACACATACACACTCACAGACACACAGACACACACAGACACACAGACACACACATACACACACACACAGACACACATCAGAGATCTCACATATTATTATATAATTTACAGATTTCTTCTCAGATGTAAGGCATCATGTGACACAAAATACCTACGAAATATTGCTAAGGTTAGAAAGTTCTTATTCTTTGAGGATGCTGAAAAATTAATACACGCATTTATTACTTCCAGGCTCGACTATTGCAATGCTCTGTTCTCTGGGTGTAGCAATACTTGCATCAAAAACCTACAACTAATACAAAATGCTGCGGCCCGAACTCTCACCAGGACTAAAAAATACGAACATATCTCTCCTATCCTTGCTTCCCTACATTGGCTCCCTATTAAAAGTCGAATTGATTTTAAAATACTCCTCCTAACCTACAAAGCCCTCAAGGGCGATGCACCAACATATATTAAAGACTTACTTGTCCCTTACCACCCTCCTAGAACCCTAAGATCCCAAAATGCTGGTCTCCTTGTAATCCCAAGAATATCAAAATCTGCGATAGGAGGAAGAGCCTTTTGTTACCGTGCACCCCTCCTGTGGAATAATCTCCCCCCCCACATTCGACAAGCGGACACTCTCAATACCTTTAAGTCTAGACTTAAAACCTTCCTCTTTACTGTTTCCCATAGTTAGGGATGGTGCATGGCAAATCATCACTTCTCATGGGTCTTTTGGAAGGGACTGCCTCTGCTGTTGCCCCCAGTTGCGAGGCATGGCAGCCACTGACCATCCCTGCAGTGGTGCTGGGTTACCATGCATCATACCTTAGTTATGCTGCTATAGCCTAGCGCCACCACACAACCTTCATGTATCATGCCGTACAACTCTCTCTCTCTCTCTCTCTTTCAGCTCTCTCTCAATATTTATATGTATATATATATTTTATACACATGTATGTATGCCCAAATTACACATTTGCTTTCTGATGTGTGAGCCTGGCCTAATTCACTATTTTCCTCTGTCCACAATTATCTTTGCTGAGTGTCATCCCTGCCTCATTCTGGCGGACTCCTCTCACCCTCCCCTCCTGAGTGGACTACAACCAACACTACGGGAGGCCCATGTCAGGACCGACTCCCCATCACAGAGGACCTTCCTGGACGCCGATGCTGGGCCCGACCCCTTCCTGAGGCTTCGTGATTGACCCCCCCTCACAATGGCGCTGTCAAATGGACCCTTACTGTTACCCCCATGAACCATCTCACTCCTTCGAGTTTGTCACTATGCCTGGCCGCTGCTACATTGTCCAGCCATAATTCCTGATAACCACCTATAGACTGATTACCATGTAATGTAAAAGTGGGATAACACTCTATTATGAACTATTATGAACCTTAGCTAAACCATAGGCAACTTATAGTCTGTCATGGTTACTACTGATTGTAATTTTCCTCCATGACCCCTGGCAGTTGGGTTAGCCCCTTGAGTCGTGGATCTGCCCAAGGTTTCTTCCTAGATTAACTGAACATAAGGGAGTTTTTCCTGCCCCTGTTGCTCTTGGGTGCTCCTTCTGTGAAGCGCCATGAGACAATACTATTGTAAAAGGCGCTGTATAAATAAAACTGAATTGAATTGAATTGAATTGTATGAGAGAGAGCATGAACGAATGAGAGAGCGAAAGAGGGGGAGAGAGAGGGAGAGAGTGAGTGAGAAAAAGACAGAGAGATAGAGGATGGAGTGTGACAGAAACTGTGAGGAGGAGATTGATGTTCAAAGATTTGTTCCTAAATGTGCTTACATGTAAACCAGGTTGCACTGTTTCAAATGTGTTTCTGTGTACTGGATTATACTTGTTTCTAATGTGTTTATGTGTGTGTACTGGATTATACTTGTTTCTAATGTGTTTATGTGTGTGTGTACTGGATTATACTTGTTTGTTGTTTGTTGTATGTGTTTACCGGGTTGTACTTATTTACCTATTTGTTTTCCAGCATCAGATCCGAGGGGGCAGAACCACCCCTCTGGACAGAGCAAATCTGCTGCTATCTGCCCCCAGCTGGGGCAGTAGAATCCTGGAACACAGGGAGTGCAGTCAGCTTCTGCCTCTGCTCCTCGTCTACCCAAGAATGAGCCTGCAGTCAGAGAGGATATCACAGTAAAACAACATCACTACACACACACACAATACATCACAGTAAAACAACATCACTACACACACACATCACAGTAAAACAACATCACTACACACACACACAATACATCACAGTAAAACAACATCACTACACACACACACAATACATCACAGTAAAACAACATCACTACACACACACATCACAGTAAAACAACATCACTACACACACACACAATACATCACAGTAAAACAGCATCACTACACACACACAATACATCACAGTAAAACAACATCACTACACACACACAATACATCACAGTAAAACAACATCACTACACACACATACAATACATCACAGTAAAACAACATCACTACACACACACAATACATCACAGTAAAACAGCATCACTACACACACACAATACATCACAGTAAAACAACATCACTACACACACATACAATACATCACAGTAAAACAACATTACTACACACACACACAATACATGACAGTAAAACAGCATCACTACACACACACACAATACATCACAGTAAAACAGCATCACTACACACACACAATACATGACAGTAAAACAGCATCACTACACACACACACAATACATGACAGTGGGGTGGGGTTACCTGGTGGGCAGGGCAGGGGTTGGGGGGTTCCTCTGGGACAGAAGTGTCCTCTCAGGCACAATCCTCCACTGGGGAGGGGGGGCGCTCGCCGCTCAGCCTCCATGTTGCCCACATGCAACCCACCCTCTGGCACACACAGAGAAACACAGATAACATCTCTCTCTCTCTCTCTCTCTCTCACACACACACACACACACACACACACATGACATCTCACAGTGTCACAGGAAGAAATGACCTCAAAGCTTATCACAGGACTGTGAGATGATAATAAAGGGGGCTGTGTGTGTGTGTGTGCAAGGGTGTGTGTGCGTGTGTGTGAGTGTGTGTGAGTGTGCATGCGTGTGTGTGTTTGCGCGTGTGTGTGTGTATATGTGTGGGCAGGTGTGTGCTTGGCTGTGTGCATGTGTGTGAGTGAGTGAGTGTGTGTGTGTGTGTGCGTGTGTGTTTGCGTGTGTGTGTGTGTGTATATGTGTGGGCAGGTGTGTGCTTGGCTGTGTGCATGTGTGTGAGTGAGTGAGTGTGTGTGTGTGTGTGCGTGTGTGTTTGCGTGTGTGTGTGTGTATATGTGTGGGCAGGTGTGTGCTTGGCTGTGTGCATGTGTGTGAGTGTGTGAGTGAGTGAGTGTGTGTGTGTGTGTGCGTGTGTGTTTGCGCTTGTGTGTGTATATGTGTGGGCAGGTGTGTGCTTGGCTGTGTGCATGTGTGTGAGTGTGTGAGTGAGTGAGTGAGTGTGTGTGTGTGTGTGCGTGTGTGTGCGTGCTGTACCAGTGTCTGTGTATTGAGGCGTGGGGGAGGAAGCTCCTCCTGAGCAGAAGTAGCTGGCACTGCAGGGCCCTGATGGAGCGGTCAGGCCAACGTCCGAGCAGTACTGACCTGCTGGACACAGCTGACATGCCTCCTCTGATATCGCTCCTGACAATCACACACACACACACACACACACACACACACACACACCTTGCATTATTGTTGTCTATCAGTAGGCAGTAGCTGTGTCTATACACGTGTGTGTGATGTGACTGTGGACAAGGGAGTCACCTTCTGCTGAGCTAAAGGAGCCACGAGAGCAGGGCAAGGAGTGTGTGTGTGTGTGTGTGTGTGTGTGTGTGTGTGTGTGTGTTACCTTCTGCTGGGCTGAAGGAGCCACGAGAGCAGGGCAAGGTGTGTGTGTGTGTGTGTGTGTGTGTGTGTGTGTGGGTGGTGTGTGTGTGTGTGTGTGTGTGTGTGTGTGTGTGTTACCTTCTGCTGGGCTGAAGGAGTCACGGAGGCAGGGTAGAGTGTAGGTGGTGTGTGTATGTGTATATATGTGTGTCTGTGTGTGTATGTGTGTGTGTTTGTGTTGTGTTACCCTCTGTTGGACTGAATGACCCAGGGGGGCAGGGTAGGGCGTGGGTGCTGTGTGTGTCTGTGTGTGTGTGTGTGTTACCCTCTGTTGGACTGAATGACCCAGGGGAGCAGGGTAGGGCGTGGGTGGTGTGTGTGTGTGTGTTACCCTCTGTTGGACTGAATGACCCAGGGGGCAGGGTAGGGCGTGGGTGGTGTGTATGTGTGTGTGTGTGTGTGTGTGTTACCCTCTGTTGGACTGAATGACCCAGGGGGGCAGGGTAGGGTGTGGGTGGTGTGTGTGAGTGTGTGTGTGTGTGTGTGTTACCCTCTGTTGGACTGAATGACCCAGGGGGGCAGGGTAGGGCGTGGGTGGTGTGTGTGTTGTGTTACCCTCTGTTGGACTGAATGACCCCAGGGGGGCAGGCTAGGGCGTGGGTGGGTGTGTGTGTGTGTGTTACCCTCTGTTGGACCTGAATGACCCAAGGGGGGCAGGGTAGGGGCGTGGGTGGTGTGTGTGTGTGTGTGTTACCCTCTGTTGGACTGAATGACCCAGGGGGGGCAGGGTAGGGTGTGGGTGTGTGTGTGAGTGTGTGTGTGTGTGTGTGTTACCTCTGTGGACTGAATGACCCAGGGGGCAGGGTAGGGCGTGGGTGGTGTGTGTGTGGTGTGTTACCCTCTGTTGGACTGAATGACCCAGGGGGGCAGGCTAGGGCGTGGTGGTGTGTGTGTGTGTGTTACCCTCTGTTGGACTGAATGACCCGGGGCAGGGTAGGGCGTGGGTGGTGTGTGTGTGTGTGTTACCCTCTGTTGGACTGAATGACCCAGGGGGGCAGGGTAGGGTGTGAGTGTGTGTGTGTGTGTGTGTGTTACCCTCTGTTGGACTGAATGACCCAGGGGGCAGGGTAGGGCGTGGGTGGTGTGTGTGTGTGTGTGTTACCCTCTGTTGGACTGAATGACCCAGGGGGGCAGGCTAGGGCGTGGGTGGTGTGTGTGTGTGTGTGTTACCCTCTGTTGGACTGAATGACCCAGGGGGCAGGCTAGGGCGTGGGTGGTGTGTGTGTGTGTGTGTTACCCTCTGTTGGACTGAATGACCCAGGGGGCAGGGTAGGTGGGGGGTGTGTGTGTGTGTGTTACCCTCTGTTGGACTGAATGACCCAGGGGGGCAGGGTAGGGCGTGGGTGGTGTGTGTGTGTGTGTTACCCTCTGTTGGACTGAATGACCCAGGGGGGCAGGGTAGGGCGTGGGTGGTGTGTGTGTGTGTGTGTACCCTCTGTTGGACTGAATGACCCAGGGGGGCAGGGTAGGGCGTGGGTGGTGCCCCCTGGGCAGTAGAAGCCTGCTGGACACCGGCCGCCTGTCAGTCCGTCCATCGGCTGAGTCTGTGTGGAGCTCAGGACACAGACATACCTGAGGGAGGGGGGAGAGGAGAAGCAGACGGCTATTATGGAGGGAGTGTGTGTGTGTGTGTGTGTGTGTGTGTGTTGCGCTGTGGGGCTAAAGAGGCATCTACTCACCCGGAAAGGGGAAGTGTGTTTGTGTGTGTGTGTGCCTGTGTGTGTGTGTGTTTGTGTGTGTGTGTATGTGTGCCTGTGTGTGTGTACAGCTCTGGGGCTCCAGAGGCATCCACTCACCCCGGAGAACAGTGTCCTGAAGGGGCAGACAGTCCAGCTGAGCTGCAGTACCGGCCCGGTGGGCAGGGGGCGCACTGGCTCCTGCTGTGTAAACCCCACTGCTCACTGAAGGAACCCACTGGACAGGGAGAGTCCAGGCCAGAGCGGCTGCCTACAAGGTGTGGGGGGGTTAGCACACTGCGCTTAGCATCCTCACAGGAGGTTAGTAGACAACCTCCATCACAAAGGGTCTTTAGTTAGTATACTCACAGGAGGTTAGTATACAGCCTCCATCACAAAGAGTCTTTCGTTAGTACACTCACAGGAGGTTAGTATAGAATCGCCGTCACTACATTACGAGTGTTTAACATCACAGCATCATACTACTAACTAACATGCATAACATTGGCAAACTGGCGGTGTTCTACCTGACGGGCAGAGGGGGCAACAGAACCCTACCTGCTGGGCAGTAGTGCCCTGGGGGGCAGGCAGAGGGGGCAACAGAACCCTACCTGCTGGGCAGTAGTGCCCTGGGGGGCAGGCAGAGGGGGCAACAGAACCCTACCTGCTGGGCAGTAGTGCCCTGGGGGGCAGGCAGAGGGGGCAACAGAACCCTACCTGCTGGGCAGTAGTGCCCTGGGGGGCAGGCAGAGGGGCTGTGGGAGCCTCCAGTCAGTCCTGTGTGAGGATCTAGTGAGGCGCCACAGAAGAACCCAGCTGGACACGGAGCACACTCAGTCTGTGGGAAGGAGAGATAACAACCCCATAACTACACTACAACACAGACACACACACACACACACACACACACACACACACACACACACACACGCTGGACACGGAACACACTCAGCTAGAGAAATAACCACAGCTCCATAACCACACTTAATCTGTGTGAGGGAGAGAGGAGATACCAGCCCAGTTACCACACACACACACACACACACGCACACACAAACACAACATACACTCTGGAGGGGTTTGGATGTCAGTGTGAGGGAGAGAGGAGATACCAGCCCAGTTACCACACACACACACACACCACACACACACACGCACACACACAAACAGACACTCTGGAGGGGTTTGGATGCCAGTGAACACACCTGTCCAGGTTGGTTCTGATAGGTCTCCTCTGGGCAGGGGATGGGGCTTGGACTGCCCGGGGGGCAGATGTATCCTGGTGGACACGCTTGAGGGTGGAGTGGATGGAACCCTCCGCATCGGGGCAGTAGAATCCTGCCGGGCACACGTCAGTGGGGAGAGAGAGCCCCCTGGTGGCACAGGAGAAGCCTGCAGGAGAAACAACCACTCCATTCAGATCAGATCAGCTTGATTCCAGGCAATCTCCTTTCAGCTTCATTCAACAGCCCTTCAGCTG
>PYXC01000187.1:87500-95000 GCA_015244755.2 Tenualosa ilisha | reverse complement strand
CACACACACACGCAAACAGTGTGCTCATGCAAGGACATCCCGAAGCTGCTGTGGACTGAGAGTTTGCCCAAGAGCACCTCAGCACCTTCTGCAGACATGCATCCACAAACTCACACAAGTTCACACACTATCGCACAGCACTGTATACATTTGTGTGTGTGTGTGTGTGTGTAACCTCATGTTTGCTCTGATGTGATACAGGTGAAGGTTCCTGTGGGCGGAGTCCTCTGGTAGAGGAGGCGGTCCTTACTGCTGTAGCTCCGGTCATCAGCAGTTCCTGCTCCCGTTTGAATGAGGAGTAAGACTCAAGCCGTGTTCACATTCCAGTTTAGGTGTCCTGCTGTTTCGAACTGGATTAAAAGTGTCCATGGAAACGTAGCTACAGACACACACACACACATGCATACACACATACGCAGCATTCACAAACACTAGTACACACACTCACAATATACACACTGGCACACCCACTGCATACACACACACACCACATACACAGATACACACACACAGACACACACACCACATACACATACACACCGCATACTAACACTGGCACACACAAAGACACACACAACATGCACTAACACAAACACTGCATACACAAACACTGACACACACACTGCATACACAAACACTGGCACACAGACTGACACACACCACAAACACTTACACACACACTGCATACACAAACACCGAAACACACACTGCATACGCAAACATTGGCACACACACTGACACACACACACTGCATACACAAACACTGGCACACAGACTGACACACACCACATACACTAACACAAACACTGCATACACAAACACTGAAACACACACTGCATACGCAAACACTGGCACACACACTGACACACACACACTGCATACACACACTGGGCAGACAAAACCACACGTTGGAGATGTATATCTTGTCTGTGCTCAGAGAGAGAGAAGTGCACACAAACACATTCATGCTGCCCAGGTGTGTGTGTGTGTGTTGTTCCTTCAACTGGGCCGCGTCGTGTGTGTGTGTTGTTCCTCCAGCTGGGCTGTCTCGTGTGCATCTGGTGCTGTGTCCCTCTTCCTACATGGAGATGCGTCCTTCCTCCCAGACAACAACCTCCCCATCAACAGCCCCCTTCTCAAGGTGTGTGTGAGTGTGTGGAAGGTTCAGTGGTATTTATGGTGGGATGTGTGTGTGTGTAAGGGTTGGTGACTTACAGTAAGTGTGCATGTGTATAAGGGTTGGTGATCTAAGTTTGCACTCTCTCTGTGTGTGGGTGCGTGTATGTGTAAGTTTGCCTTCTGTGTGTGTGTGTGTGTGTGTGTGTGTGCGTGCGTGCGTGCGTGTGCATAAAGGTTAGTGATCTAAGTGTGTGTTCTCTGTTGTCTTCAGAGTCCATTCCCTCACGTCTCTCAGCTGGCGTGTCTGCTCACAGCGTGTGTGTGTTCGCTGCCCCGGAGTGTAAGTTCATGTCATTTACACACACACACACACACACACACCCACAGACAAACACACACACTCACTGTTCTTGTATAGCCCAGTGTCCTGCCCCCTCACACCCTTTCCTGTGCTCTGATAGGTGGAGATTCCCGAGACTGACAGACTACTGGAGGAGCTAGAGGAAGTCAGCTGCACACACACACACACTTTCACACACACGTCTGCAGCCAAATGTTATGCAGGGCTCATCAACAAGATGCCAAGTGGTGAGATCTCAATCACACACACACACTCACACCCCCACTCCTACGCACACACAAACATGTACACACACTCTCACACACACATCTGCAGCCAAATGTTACGCACGCGCACACACACACACACAGTTTTACTCACTGAAACATGCTGTTATGGAGATGCCAGTCTTTGGACTTCAAATTAGAATTTGAAGCTGTTAGCTGTTTAAAAAAGTTCTTTTTGCGTGTAATGTGTGTTTTTGCCTGATGATTATGGTGTGTGTGTGTGTGTGTGTGTGTTGTAGGCTCTGCTCTGGACGCTGCCCTTGAGCGCAGCGTGAAGCGAGTGTGTTCTGAGTTGGAGAACAGCACCTCCTGTCTGCGGATACAGGCACTTACACTGCTACTCTGGGTGAGAGATTTTCTCTCTCTCTCTCTCTCTCTGAATCCAATAGAGATGTATTGGCATGACAGAAATACACACTGAATTGCCAAAGTGTTTGTAGTTCTACAAAGTACTCGCTTGTACTCCTCTCTCTCTCGCTCTCTCTCTCTCACTGTGTCTCTCTCTCTCACTGTGTCTCTCCCTCCTCACTGTGTCTCTCTCTCTCACTGTGTCTCTCTCTCTCTCTCTCTCACTGTGTGTCTCCCTCCTCACTGTGTGTCTCTCTCTCTCACTGTCTCTCCCTCCTCACTGTGTGTCTCTCTCTCTCACTGTCTCTCCCTCCCTCACTGTGTGTCTCTCTCTCTCTCTCACTGTGTCTCTCCCTCCCTCACTGTGTGTGTCTCTCTCTCTCTCCCTCCCTCCCTCACTCTTTCGTGTCCCATCTAATGGAAATACACATAATTGTAAATTGTATTGTTTGGCCTTGACTGTGTGTGTGTGTGTGTGTGTGTGTGTGTGTGTGTGTGTGTCCTAGGTGACCAAAGGTCTTCTGCTGCGATATCACACCCTCTCTACAACTCTGACAGACAAGGTACATTTACATTTATGCATTTAGCAGACACTTTTATCCAAAGCAAGGCACCATCATTGCACTTCAATCTTCAGTAGTGATTTCTGTCACTCACACATAGATTCTCACACACACACACACACTCTCATTCGAGTTTTTAATAACACACACTCACACTTGTCCCCAGCTCTTCTGGTTGCTAAGTGATCGGTCGCTGGGTGCCTTGGTGTCCGACGGCTTCTCTCTGCTCATGAGCGACTCACCTGACCTCCTTAACCGCAGTTGCCATGCCGACGTACGCATCATGTACCGCCAGCGCTTCTTCTCAGAGAACTCTGCCAAACTGGTGCAGGGATTCAACTCTGCACCCCCAGGTACCATGGCAACAGAGTGTGTGTGTGTGTGTGTGTGTTACTGTAAAAATACACACAACTCACACACACACACACAGTTTAATGTCAGAACTCAGAACATAAAGTTGATCCGCACGCACGCACACACACACACACACACACTCAAATCTCTGTCCCCCACCCCAGAGTTGAAGGCTGGCTATCTGAAGGCTCTGTCCCACATTATGAATAACCTACCCAGACAGGTGCAGCTCACCGAGCTTCCTGCCGTGAGTATTCACACACACACACACACACAGGATTAATTGACTGTGCACGTTTATTAGTGCTGTCTGCTGCCAAGCCCAGAAGCCACTGTCCTGCAGTGTGTGTGTGTGTGTGTGTGTGTGTGTGTGTGTGTGTGTGTGTGTGTGTGTGTGTGTGTGTGTGTGTGTGTGTGTGTATGTGTATGTGCATGTGCAAGCATGCAGTCCTGGCCCATTTTCCACAGGGATTGTGTGCTTGCGTGTGTGTGTGTGTGTGTAGCTTCTGCCCTTGTTCCTGGAGGCGTTGTCGTGTTCTGATGGTATGTGTGTGTGTGTGTGTGTGTGTGTAGCTTCTGGCCCTGTTCCTGGAGGTGTTGTCGAGGTCTGATGGTATGTGTGTGTGTGTGTGTGTGTGTGTGTGTAGCTTCTGCCCCTGTTCCTGGACGCGTTGCCGTGTTCTGATGGGGTGTGTGTGTGTGTGTGTAGCTTCTGCCCCTGTTCCTGGATGCGTTGTTGTGTTCTGATGGTGTGTGTGTGTGTGTGTGTGTGTGTGTAGCTTCTGCCCCTGTTCCTGGACGCGTTGTTGTGTTCTGATGGTGTGTGTGTGTGTGTGTGTGTGTGTAGCTTCTGCCCCTGTTCCTGGAGGCGTTGTCGTGTTCTGATGGGGGGGTGCAGCTCTCCACCCTCTCCTGCCTCCAGCCCGTCCTCCTGGACCCGCCCACTGCACTGACCAATCAGATGGAGGCACTCATTCCACGCCTGCTCACTCTCACCACCAGCCCCGTCATGGTGCGTATACACACACACACACACACACACACACACACAGCCACCACTAGCCCCGTCATGGTGCGCACACACACACACACACAGCCACCACCAACCCCATCATGGTGCGTACACACACACACACAGACACACATACTCACACACACAGAGCTTCATCTGAGGAGCCAGGAGACTGGTCCTGATGTAAGACACTTAACCCTAAGTTACTCTAGGGGAGACTGGTCCTGATGTAAGACACTTAACCCTAAGTTACTCTAGGGGAGACTGGTCCTGATGTAAGACACTTAACCCTAAGTTACTCTAGGGGAGACTGGTCCTGGAGCAGGTCTAATTGATAGTTAACAAATGTGAGTTGCTTTGGATAACAGCGTCAGCTGAATACATACATACTAAAAGAAAGTGTGTGTGTGCCTGTGCATGTGTGTGTTTGACCTGTGATCTGTGTGTGTGTTTGACCTGTTGCTCTCTGTCTCCACAGAGGGTGCGCATAGCTGCACTGCGTTGCATCCACTCCCTGTCCCGCCTACCTGATCACATGGTAAGAATCAGACCCTCTCATGGGCCGCACACACATGCAGGCCCCTCCCCCAGCCATCCATTGGCTGGCCTCAGGGCAGGAAGTTGGAGGAGTTTGCATTAGTTTGCTGTTTCCCCAAATGATCTAACGTTGTGGTGTGTGTGTGTGTATGTGTGTTAGATGCTGCCGTTTCGGGCGCGTGTGCTCCGTGCTCTGGCCCAGCCGTTGGATGACAAGAAGAGACTGGTGAGGAAGGAGGCCGTGCTTGCCCGGGGAGAGTGGTGAGTCACACACACACACACACACACACATACACAGAGGCCCTGCTCTCCCGGGAAGAGTGGTGACTTGCACGCATGCACACACACAGAGTTAGACTCGTTATGTGAGTGATATCTCTTGTACACACACACCTAGCTAGACTGGACATGTCACAAAGATCTCTTACACACACAGACACACACACACAAAGACGCCAAGGCTAGCAGCATGGACACACAAAGGTGTCTTCTGTTGGACAACATGCATGCACGCGCACACACACAAAGGAAGAAATGAGGCATTGATGAGTCTCGTGAGTTGAACACACACACTCTTTGTATCTCTGATGGCACTGAGAATGGAGATCGTCTAAGGAAACCCTTCCCTGGTTCTCACACACACAGCCATGACTTCTGTTTACACACCCACACTCACAGCCATGACTTCTGTTCACACACCCACACACACACACCTTCTTCTCATATGACATGATGCATAAATGCATATGATGCGTAAAGCTGCTCAGTTTAGTTATCTGAAACTGAATAACTTTACTCTAATAACATGCAGTGTGTGTGTGTGTGTGTGTGTGTATGTGTGTGTGTGTGTGTGTGTTGCACTTGATTTTCAGGTTCCTGCTAGGAAGCCCAGGAAGGTGAACTTGAGGAGGAGGAAAGAAGAATGAATGAATGAATGTGTGTGTGCGTGTGTGTGTGTTTCTCCTCTGGCCCTCCTCATCTCTGCCTTTCCTGCTGCTTGTCCCAAACACGCACAAGAGACGGTTGCCTGGTAACCAACACAAAGCACTGAGAAACAGGAAGTGAGCTCTCAATGCCTAACCTTGACCTTTGACCTCTCTGTGCTGATTGGTCAGTGTGTTGTAAGGAGAGAGCCTGTTTGTTGTGAGGTGGCCGTTGCAATGAAAATGATTTTGTTGTTTATGTGAATTCACACAGAAAACATCCCAAGTGCAGTCTGAGTGTTCACACACACACACACGTTCATTTCAGTAAGAATCTCATGTGCAGTCTGAGAGTTCACACACACACACGTTCACGTCAGAAAGAATCTCAAGTGCAGTCTGGGTGTTCACACACACACACGTTCATGTTACATCAGATGTTTTGTATCACACAGCAAATAGACACCATAGTGGACTGCATTCTCCACAGCTCATTAAAGTCTTTTGGAAGAGAAACACTGGTGGTCTTTTTGCTTTGTCCGCTCAGATGGGTTTACATGGTGCTGCAGACACTTTAGTATCCATAGAAACAACAAAAAAACAACTACAAACAAACACATATTTGTATAAAAGAGTTTTAAACCCAGTCAGGATGGAACACAGCTCTCATTGGTCTTGTTGTCATGGCAACCTCCATCTATCCATGGCTACAGTAAAGCTACAACTAGGGCTAGTAGCATAGTGACCTCTGACCCTGAAGTGAGGTGAGTCTCTCATGTGGCCCTTTCCCACTGACAGGTCTGGCTCGGCTCGGCACCTGGTACCACCTTTGTTGAGCTGAACCGACACTGAACGATGACATGCTGGAGGTTACTGAGCGCTCGTGTCATCACTAGCGTCAACATCGTTAACATCAGAGATTCTAGAGTGCTAACATTCCGAAGTCCCCTCAGCAGCTCGCTGTCTGTCAGCACCACTGGACGGCTGACAGAGGGAGCAATGACTGGAGTGGATGTGGACCGGAGTCACTCTGACTGGGCTGACAGAGAGTAATGACTGGAGCGGAATTGACTGGACTGCACTGGACTGGGGTCACTCTGACTGGGCTGACAGAGGGAGTCATGACAGGTGGATGTGGACTGGACCGGGGTCACTCTGACTGGGCTGACTGAGGGAGTCATGACTGGGGTGGATGTGGACTGGACTGGACTGGGGTCACTTTGACTGGGCTGACAGAGGGAGTAATGACTGGAGCGGATGTGGACTGGACCGGGGTCACTCTGACTGGGCTGACTGAGGGAGTCATGACGGGTGGATGTGGACTGGACCGGGGTCACTTTGACTGGGCTGACTGAGGGAGTAATGACTGGAGTGGATGTGGACTGGACTGGACTGGGGTCACTCTGACTGGGCTGACTGAGGGAGTCATGACTAGAGCGGACACAGGCGGACACAAACACACACACACGTTTTGTCAACACAAACAGGCAGACACAGGTACACACACACACACAAACGGGCTGTCCCATAGATGTCATGAATATGACCATCACTCACAGAAGCAGACGACAGAATGCAGGGTGTGTGTGTGCGACTTTTTTTGGAAAATCACTGGCTAAATGTCAGTCAAGTAGATCATGCCCACCTGGTTCCTCACCTCTATCCCCAGACATTTCATTGGCTAGTTTCAGAATGCTGTCACATCCTGGTTGTTAATGGCTTTCCTTTGAGTTCAGTAATTGCAGGTGTTGGTGCTTTCTGCTCCTGTCACCATGGCAACCTTCTCCTGCACCATCCCATCATCTGTTCAAAGCGGGTTGCCATGCCCACGTCACCCATCATGGCTCAGTTGTGATTGGACAAGCTGGTGATCATTCAGTGGGTGTGTTGATCCATGAGACCTCGGCAACTAGACACTAGAGCAGGCAGCTCTGCCATCTTGGCTCCAACAGCCACATGAAGCTTCAGCAGGTGCAGCTCAGCAGGTGAGTTCAGGTGAGTTAAAACTACGCCTCCA
>PYXC01000187.1:77500-80000 GCA_015244755.2 Tenualosa ilisha | reverse complement strand
AGCTAATCTGCACACCCTTGACCCCCTGAGCCCAACAGCCTGTGGGAGAGTGAATCATGGGTAGTGTAGTCTGCTAGCCTGATGAATGGCTGGTAGAAGAGCGCATCATGGATAGTGCAGTGTGTAGGCCTGGTGCATGATGGGTAGTGTAGTGTGTACTCACCACTCCAAACCAGCGGGTGAGGTGGTCCACTAGCCAGTAGATGGGCTCAAAGACTGCGTCCAACACCGTGTCCGAGTTACACAGCGAGTTAAAGTAGAGTGACCTCAGCACCAGCCGCCAATAACGCCACAGGAGGCGGAGCTTATGACACACATGGCCACGCGCGCCACTGCCCCCGCAGCAGAGACGACCCCAGCGCAGCAGCACACGCATCACCCGGGCAACCAACCAGCGCCAACTCCGTGTCACACCTCCTGTCACACACACACACACAAACACACACACACACACACACACAGAACAATCACACACAAGCCTATGCATACATTTCATGAATCATCTCTCTCTCTCTCTATCTCACTTTCTCTCACACACAATAAATGGATCTTCCCCCAACACCCCGACGCCAGTGAACCCTGCCTACACACACCTACACACACCCTACACACACCCTACACACACCCTACACACACGGCCCACCATGAACACCAACCGGTCTTGACCTAGAAGACACCCAGTCAGTAACAAAGATCTGCACTGTCTCATGCTGCATACTGAAACAGAACACACACACACACACACACACACAACTAACAGGGCTGCATGCAAACTCACACACACAGACACACACACTTTAGCTTTACAAGTCATGTTGTAAGTCTCAATGGATCTTTCATTGCAACGCACTGAGAGACTCCTTCATAATATGTTCAAAAACAGAGCAGACCACACACACACATACATGCACGTGCCCACACACACACACACACATACACACACACATAAACAGTAAAGCAGAACACAGCTTCACACTTTCTCAATCTCAATCTTTCTCTCACACAAATATAGTAAAACACAGCTTCACATACAGGCCAGAGCTTAACCTCAACACACACACACACACACACACACACACACACACACAGACAATCCCAGTCGCACACTACCCAAAACACCACCTCCATTCAGAAAAAAACAGTATGTTTCTACCCCAAATCTCTCACACACACAGGTCACTCACTGCGTCTGGTCATGTTCAATGTAGGGCCTCAAATTGACTGTTGCATCTTTACGGCTCGTCACCGACTTACCAACAGCTGTTCACTAACTGCACACACACACACACACACAATCTCACAGACACAATAAGGGTGTGTATGTGTGTGCGCATGAATGTTTGATGAGTAATACTCTTTCCGCTGAGCTCCAGTGTTAGGGGCAGGAGGGAGGCAGTGGCCGTAAGCGACCCAGGCCTGAGCTTCCTATCCTGGGCTGCCAGAGGCCACCTGATCCCCTGATCCAAGTTCATGGAAGTAAGGCTCAGTTTCAGTGATAACGGGAACCTCCATTGGCTGATTCTCAGAAGCAGCTCATTAATTATTAATGACAGCACCAAAAAACCCAGCAGGTCACTGCACAGACCAATCAGATGGAATATCCGACCGCAATCTAATTGCAACAAGCTAGTCCTCAGGGGGCAACATGACCCCACAAACACCACACACACACACACACAAGCAGGACTCGAAGAACAAAACAACATGGAGAAACAGCACAAGTATCTGGTGTCTTTGGGACTGTAGGTTCCTTAATACAACAGGAGATGCATGCATGCATACACACACAGACACACACACACACACACACATACACAGACACACACACAGGCTGTGAGGGCTTCTCTAAAGTATCACACGTAGGAGATTGCTGCTAAGGTCTCTCCACTGATCGCCCAGGACACCAGCTCACATCTGGCTCTGTCCCGGCCCACTGCCGGTTGGTATGGTATCCAAGGTTACGGCCCACATCTGATGGGCGCTGGCAGAGGGACGGTATCCACGTTACAGCGGCAGCATCTGATATACACCAGGCATGAGGCTGGACAGGAGTGACATGACACCAGACACCAGCTAACTTTCCCTTATGACATCAACATCTCACTCTCTCTCACACACACACTCTCATGTCTCACTTTCACTTGTGACATCAGCACAGGTCAGCAGCAGCCAATCACATTTCCTCCCTCCTTCAGCTTCAGCCCCCCGCACACACACACACAGTTGATCATAGTAGCCTCATAATACTCCTCAATTTTATTTTTCGTGGTGAGCACTCCATACAATTTCATTTCCCTTTCCCCTTACACACACACACACACACACACACACACACACACACACAACACACACACACACACACACACACACACACACAGCGAGTCTGGCAGAGGGAGGAGAGGTCTCCACTGCTTGTCTCCTCATCTGTTTTAGTGTAAAGGAAAGTGAGATTGTGTTTGGCCAATATTAAAATGGGGGGAGTGAATGTCTGTCATTAAGA
>PYXC01000187.1:52500-72500 GCA_015244755.2 Tenualosa ilisha | reverse complement strand
TGTGTGTGTGTGTGTGTGTGTGTGTGTGTGTGTGTAGGGCTCCCAGAGGGAGCTGCTGAATCTGTCTCAGCAGGACTATGTGAACCGCATTGAGGAGCTCAATCAGTCTCTTAAAGAAGCCTGGGGCTCCGACCAGAAAGTCAAAGCACTCAAAATCGTCATCCAGGTTAGCGCGCACACACACACACACACACACACACACTTACACATTATCTAAAGTTTGTCATCTGTGACCCAGCATTAATGATTACAACTCTGCAATGATTATGGTGTGTGTATGTGTGTGTGTGTGTGTGTGTGTGTGTGTGTGTGTGTGTGTGTGTGTGTGTGTGTGTGTTTCAGTGTTCTAAGCTCCTGTCAGACACAGCAGTGATCCAGTTCTACCCTAGCAAATTTGTGCTCATCACCGACATCCTGGACACCTTTGGTGAGACACACACACCTTCACACACACACACACGCACACACACAAACACACCAATAAAAACACATCACACACATGGTCCTTAACTCTTGTTGAGACCAGAACAGAGAGCAATTCAGTGTTAAGACTAGAACTTGAAGAATATATCTGGAACATCTGTTCACCACAAGGTTCTACTCTGCTTAGTGTGTGTCCATGTTTAACTTAAACAGAAACTGTGTGTGTGTGTGTGTGTTTCAGGCCGTCTGGTGTATGAGAGAATCTGGACCATGTGCTGTGACCCACATCCCCCTCCAGGTATCAGTGCACACACACACACACACACACACACACACACACACACACACACACACGAGAGAGAGGGAGAGAGTGAGTGGTGCTGATTGAAGTGGTCATCAGCAACCAGAGATGAAATGAAACTGCATGTAATTGTACTGCTGCCATTAGTGCCCCCTAGTGGCTGTGCCATGCAGGGTCCCCACTTCACAGTCTGTCACACTTCCCACCAGGTCACTGGGTCATCTCACCCCAACTGGATATACCTGCCATGACTAGAGAGCACACACACACGCACACACACACACACACACACATACATACACACACTTACACACAAGAGAAGAGGAAAGAGGAGAATTTGTGGGTTAATGTCTTTTGTGTGTGTGTGTGTGTGTGTGTGTTTGTTTGTCTGTGTGTGTGTGTGTGTGTTTGTTTGTCTGTTCCCACAGAGGGTTTTTCCCCTGAGGATGTAAGCGACACAGCAAAAGAGACCTGCCTAAATTGGTTCTTCAAGATTGCTTCCATCAGAGAACTCATTCCCCGACTGTATCCTTCACGCGCACACACACACACACACACACACACTCACAAACACATAACCACTTTCAGATAGGATCTGTCCCTCAGAGAACTCATTCTTCAACTGTATCAAATTTTTATCAAACAGTTTGTCTTAATTGGGTCTTAAGATATGTTGAAGCTGCCATCCTGAAATGCAATCGCTTCCTGTCAAGATCGTGAGTGTTTGTCCTGATATTATCACACACACACACACACAGATGTGCAGGGTGTGTGTGTGGCTGTCATGGGGAAGGCTGTAGTCAGTGGTGTTGAGCAGTGCAGGCATGCAGTGAGGGAGGCTCACGCCAAGTTCTGAACTGATATTTCAAAATCAAAATGGTTTTGTGTGTGTGAGAAAGCTCTAATGAAATGATGTCTTTGAGCCAAAAGTGCCTGGGAACAGAGTTACAGAAAATTAACATCAATTGTGTCCATCAGACATGCAGTTCTCGGTTTATAGCATTTCAAAAATCCACAGTCATGTTTCTAGATGTGATTTCTATTATACTACCAAATATTTTATGACTGAAAATGTTTTGCAAGCTTATAAGACATTTAAGTTTTATAAGTCATGGTACAAATGTTCCTATTAAAACAGGATAAATTTTGATAATTCTTTTTTCATTGGTAATAGTATTCAGCAAATCAATGAAACTCAAAAACAACAAAAATGTCCAATTTGGGGTGATGGACATACCAGATAGCCTATGGCTCGATGCAGCTAGCTCTAGGCTAGCATAAGTTAGCATAAATTAGCAATATTCAGTTCACTTCCAGGCAACTGAATTATGCAAAGTAGTTTTTTTGAAGCATTACAGAAATAAAGAATTAGCCTAGCCCATGGGGTGGGAGTGGAATGGGACCTGACCCCTCTGTCGTATGAACACCAGAGTCATTCAGTAAGGCCAACACATATAATAGCCAAATTTAGCATCATTTCCTGGAAGAGGGTTAGCCTCCCTCTTGTTTGCAGATTGTCCCAAAATACTGATGAGGAGATAGTGAACAATACTGATACAGAATTTTTAATCTTTTGTATAAATATTTAGTATATAATAGCATTTTGTGACTTCACTGTTAGTTGACATTATTTCCTATTGTTTTCAAATGGAGTACTCTACAGTAAGTGTTCAAATGGAGTACGCTACATTAAGTGTTCAAATGGAGTACACTACAGTAAGTGTTCAAATGGAGTACACTACATTAAGTGTTCAAATGGAGTACACTACAGTAAGTGTCCTATCAAGGTGCTTTCTATTGGAAATTCTTGTCATTTTTCTGATGTTGTGCTGGTGCAGGAGGGGAAAAACATATTTTCAAACTTTGATAAAAGTCCTTTAGATATATTTTGATTCTTCCATTTCATATCAGAAAGGTGAAAAGGGATACTTTAATTTTGTGTGTGTGTGCGCGCGCTCTGTCTGTGTTGGGACGAGTGATTGACCTTTGACCTCTCTCTGTCTGGTTCAGGGGGATCCAGGAGACTTTGCCACGGCTGACTGCCATGATCAGGGGGATTGGAGATCCACTTGTGGCCGTCTATGCACGAGCTTACCTGTGCAGGGTGTGTGTGTGTGAGTGTGTGTGTGTGTGTGTGAGTGTGCAGGGTGGTTGGCGGGGTGAACTAGAGCTATAGTTCTTATCCTGCAGGAATGTAATGTTCAGATCCCCGCTCCTCTCTCTCCCTCATGTGTGTGTTGTTTGTTTGTTTATGTTTGTTTATGCATTTAGCAGACGCTTTTATCCAAAGCGACTCACAATTTTTGTCAACTATCAATTGTTCAGGGCCAGTCTCCCCAAGAGCAACTGAGGGTTAAGTGCCTTGCTCAAGGGCACAGCAGTGGCAGCTGGGATTTGAACCTACAACTTTTCAGGCTCTTTGCACACTAGCCAGGTTCCTTAACCACTACGCTACCACCGCCCCCACCGTTGTAGGTGGGGGTGGAGGTGGCTCCGCATCTGAAAGACTGTCTGAACAAGAACTTACCTGTGCAGGGTGTGTGTGTGTGAGTGTGCAGGGTGTGTGTGTGTATGTGAGTGTGCAGGATGTGTGTGAGTGTGCAGGGTGTGTGTGTGTGTGTGTGAGTGTGCAGGGTGTGTGTGTGTGTTATTATCCTCTCCCTCCCTCATGTGTGTGTGTGTTGTAGGTGGGGGTGGAGGTGGCTCCGCATCTGAAAGACTGTCTGAACAAGAACTTACCTGTGCAGGGTGTGTGTGTGTGTGTGAGTGTGCAGGGTGTGTGTGTGTGTGTGTTATTATCCTCTCCCTCCCTCATGTGTGTGTGTGTTGTAGGTGGGGGTGGAGGTGGCTCCGCATCTGAAAGACTGTCTGAACAAGAACTTCTTTGACCTGCTGGCGTCGTTCCGTCAGATCCACGGTGACAGCGTCCAGAACCAGCTGGTTCTACAGCGGGTCGAGATCCCCGTCTACTTGACCCTCTATTCACCTGCCATCCACTGGATTCTACAGTGTGTGTCCTACAGGGCACCAGAGGTGTGTATGTGTGTGTTTATGTGTGTGTGTGTGTGTGTGTGATATCCCCGTTTACTTGACCCTCTACTTACCTGCTATCCACTGGATTCTATAATGTGTGTCCTGCAGGGCACCAGAGGTGTGTGTGTGTGTGTGTGTGTGTGTGAGAGAGAGAGATCCCCATCTACTTGACCCTCTATTCACCTGCAATCCACTTCATTCTACAGTGTGTGTCCTACAGGGCACCAGAGGTGTGTGTGTGTGTGGTACATTTGACCTGGTGACCTGACCTTTAACCTTTGCCCTTTTCAGGCTCTGCTGACAGAGATGATGGAGAGATGCAAGAAACTGGGAAACAAGTGAGTTCTTCTCTTTTACCACCGGGGGCACTGCAGTCCCACTCTTAAAAGCGTATTCACATGTCTGTACTGGGCTACTGCATTAACTGTCTCCTGTGTGTGTGTGTGTGTGTGTGTGTGTGTGTGTGTGTGTGTGCGTGTGTGTGTGTGTGTGTGTGTGCAGTGCTCTGCTGTTGAACTCTGTGATGTGGGCATTCCGGGCGGAGTTTATTGCTACCAGGGCGACAGACTTCATCACCATGATCAAGCAGTGTGATGAGGCTGGATTCCCCAAAGTAAGAGGGAGTCCTCTGTGTGTGTGTGTGTGTGTGTGTGTGTGTGTGTGTGTGTGTGTGTGTGTGTGTGTGTGAGTGTGTTACTGATGCATTAAACTTCAGTCTCTTTTGTTTATGTAGAAATGTAAGACAAATTATATCTCTCTTTTTCTCTCTGCCTCTTTCCTCCCTCTCTCTCTCGCTCTTTCTCTCAGCATCTGTTGTTCGGCTCTTTGGGGCGGAGTCTAGCGTCTGCGGATCCTCCAGAGACAGAGCGTCTGTCTATCCTAAACGACACCTGGAAGGTCATCACCAAGATCCGCAGTCCGCAGGTCAGCCGAAACTCAGCCAGTGGTAGATCCACTTGTCCAAGACAAATGAGAGTAAAATCAACAACAGGTTTGATGGCTGGCTGTTCGAAACAGAAAACCTCAGAAACCAGTTGAAACCAGTTGAAACCGCTTTAGTGTCTGCTGAGATGGTCAGCTGGTCCAACTGAAAACTGGGTTCATGTAGGCTGATTTCACCTGGTTTAGGCCAGTCACTGAAACACTGACTTGCTGCCTGTCTGATTTCTTAGGATTACATCAGCTGTGCTGACATCTGGGTGGAGTTCACCTGCCGACACTTCACAGTGAGTTAGCACAACAGTGTGTGTGTGTGTGTGTGTGTGTGTGTGTGTCTTGTGTTCTGGTCCCTCATATACTACTGTTCTGCGTTCAGAAACGCGAGGTCAATGCTGTGCTTGCTGACATCATCAAACACATGACCCCAGACCGCGCCTTTGAGGATGCATACCCACAGGTAAAGCACTTTTTTCAGGTCAAAGGTCAAACAGTGGGTGGTGATGGTGGTGATGGTGGTGGTGGTGATGGTGGTGATGGTGATGACTGTGTGTGTTTGGTTCCCTCAGCTCCAGTCTGTGATCAGAAAGATTCTGACGTACTTCCATGACTTCTCTGTTCTCTTCTCCATGGTAAGACTCTAGATGCACTCTCTCTCTTTGTCTCTCTCTCTCTCTCTTTTTCTCTCTCTCTCTCTCTCTTTCTCCCTCTCCCCTGCTCTCTCTCTCTTTTCCTTAATTTTTTTCAAATTCAAAGGCTTTTTTGGCATGACTCAATTAAGCAGTGTTGCCAAATCTGACATATTACAAAATAAACAGATACAATATCTGTCTTTGGTTAAAGGATTAATAAAAAACTTTCTCTCTCTCTGCCTCTCTCTCCCTCTCTCTTTCTTTTTCTCTTTCTCTCTCTCTTTCTCTTCTCTCCCTTCCTCTCTCCCTCTCTCTCTCTTTCTCTCTCTCTCCCTTTCTCTCCCACCCTCTATCTCCATCTCTCTCTCTCTCTCTTCTCCCTCCACCAGTCTCTTATTCTCTCTCTCCATCCATTGAAGTTCATGACATATAGTTCTATTGAGATTCATGACAGCATTGGTCTTACCTGGGGAGGTATAGTGCAAAAGTAAACAATATCATGGCTACTACGTCTCTTTAGCAAAGTGGATTTTCCTGTCTTGCCCACCTGAAGAACAAATCCGGGTCAAGACTGCAACCGTAGACTGATGGGACACTGCCTCATAACCTCCATCTGTTTTAGAATAGAGAAGCGCAGTGCCTCTCACCAGGGTCAGTCGTCTCACCAGGGTCAGTCGTCTCACCAGGGTCAGTCGTCTCACCAGGGTCAATGATCTCACCAGGGTCTGTCGTCTCACCAGGGTCGGTCGTCTCACCAGGGTCGGTCGTCTCACCAGGGTCAGTCGTCTCACCAGGGTCAGTCGTCTCACCAGGGTCTGTCGTCTCACCAGGGTCTGTCGTCTCACCAGGGTCGGTCGTCTCACCAGGGTCGGTCATCTCACCAGGGTCAGTCGTCTCACCAGGGTCAGTCATCTCACGAGAGTCTGTCATCTCACCAGGGTCAGTCGTCTCACCAGGGTCAGTCGTCTCACGAGAGTCAGTCATCTCACCAGGGTCAGTCGTCTCACCAGGGTCAGTCGTCTCACGAGAGTCAGTCATCTCACCAGGTGGCCTATTCCATCCATACTCAATTAGCTTCAGTCTGGCCCACCGTAATTAAAATGTGATCTTTTCTTTGAGTCATTGGTAGATCCTTTGTGCTTGTGCGTTTATGTGGAGGTTGGGCTTGGGCCGACCCCTTCTTCTTCTTTTCAGTTCCAGGAGATGGAGATTAGTTTGGCAACTGTTTGATTGAGTTTGTAAATGTTCAGAGTGATTAGCCTATTATGGTGGTGAATATGACAGTCATGATGATGACGGGGATAAAGAGGTCTCTCTCCAGACTTCTAACCACTTTGACCTTTGACCTGTCCCCCAGGAGCGCTTCCTGCCATTTCTGGACATGTTCCAGAAGGACAGCGTGAGGGTGGAGGTGTGTCGCTCCATCATGGAGGTCTTCATCAAGTAAGTGTGCGCATGCTCGGGCAGCAGTGCGGTGCGCGGGTGTCGTGCCAAACCATGGCAAACTAAAAACTTAACACTACACCCGTTGTAACTGCCATCGTTAATGCAGCAGAGGAAATCCAATTTAGACAACTAGTACTAAACATGTGCCTAGTTAGAGTACTTCGATCGGCCTTTACGCAAGCCTTGATCAGTGGCCGCATCTACAAACAGCGGCTGCAAACTCACAATCCTGTCCCGCAACTACCACTGAGTGAGAATTCCTCCTCTGATTTGAACAACTATGTACGCCAACTTCAACGGCATGAATGGGAAACGTTCGAGATCCACGAAAGACACTTCAGGAAATTATCGGATACAAAGTTGCTCCAAGAAAGAACTTACTTTGCATGCTCCGGAGATCCAGCGAAATGGAGTGAAGTTGTGTCCATCTTAATTGGAGTCTTCTTCCACAATGGGACATTCCGTTCGACGAACACCAACGGGAATGGTTTTGGATTGCCACTACTGAAATACGTGCTATGAATCCTTAACAAGTTTCCCCTGAACGATAAAAATCCAACAGAATTAACACCGGCTTCCATTACTTCCTGGATTGAGAAACAGCTGATCCTCGTGAGAGACGTCATCCAGCCATCGCTCAGGCAACAGGGAGCTGAGGAACGTAACAACAGCAAAGGACAGTAAGCAGAGAACAACTAGCCTACCTAAGGCAGCACCGCAGGGCAAAAGCCTACCTGTGGCAGCACCGCAGGGCAAAAGCCTACCTGTGGCAGCACCGCAGGGCAAAAGCCTACCTGTGGCAGCACCGCAGGGCAAAAGCCTACCTGTGGCAGCACCGCAGGGCAAAAGCCTACCTATGGCAGCACCGCAGGGCAAAAGCCTACCTGTGGCAGCACCGCAGGGCAAAAGCTACTGACACAATTCTCAATAACAGCACTTTCTCTTCTCCTCCACCTACTGCCAATGACACCAGAGAGGTATGTAAGTATTACATGGCCAAATGTCAATCACTCCGGTCCCCTCCACTAACCACGCCCCCTGGTCCATTAGCATGCAGACAGCAGCTCCAGCCTGTTACCCATCTACTGCTAACTTCCCCCCTGATGAAGTTGATAAGGTCCTAACCCACCTGCCAAATAACAAAGCCAGTGGATCTGACGGGGTCACATATGAGATCCTTAAAGCCACAAAACCCTGGTCCACCCAAATGCTGACCAATATATTCAATATTTGCTTGATAAATAGAAAAGTGCCAGATTCTTGGAAGGGGCCCTTATTCATAGAATACCAAAAAAAGACAACATTCCAAGTGATCCATCTCCATGGAGAGACACTTCTCTCCTCCCCACTGTCTCAGGGTCTTTGTGAAGTGCCTGCTTGCCCACATCCTCCCATGGCTTGTGGATGCAGATATTCTGTCACCCACACAAAAAGCCCACATAGACAGACAAGGCATGCATGAGCATGTGTTCATGTGTTTTGCCTGAAAAGCGGGTCTGATGATTTTAAGCATGACTCGTGCAAATTCTACACTGTGTTTCTGGACTTTAGAGATGCTTTTGGGACATTGCCTCACAATATGATGATTAGTGCACTAGAGGAAACCCATCTAGGGTTAGGCCCACGCAGCCCTTTCTGAATGTCAGAACAGATGTGTACAAGGGATCTTTCCTGCAAGTCATCTGTAGAAAGCAGCTAACAGAGCCAATACCTCTAAGGGTAGGAATTAAAACAGGCTGCCCTTGGAGTGCTGTGAACTTAGTAACTCAGTGGTTGAAATGGCTTTGTCACCGCAAATAAGATCCCCGAACCCTGTTCAGGGGTACGCTGATGATGTTCAGATATCATCCAGGGATGAGTGATTACCAACATGCTGTCCCGGACAGACGAATTCCTGCAATGGTCAAAACTACAGGTCAAACCCACCAAATGTGCAGCATTTTATGAACGTTGCAGCAGTGGCAACCGCTGGTACAAGTCCAAAAGTGACAAACCGCCCTCTTTTACAGTTATGGGACAGCCTGTAAGAGTTTACTCACGCCACGAGACGTACACCTACCTAGGCCATAAGTTTAACATCGCAGGTGAGTGGGGTGAACAGATACAGGAGTTGTCCTGTGCCTACAACAACAGAATCTCACTGATTGACTCCTCCCCACTTCCTGTAGTCATGAAATTAGAAGCCATCAGGACAATGGACTTTGCTGATTATTCAGTCTCTCACTCCATGTACAGAAACGCTGCTGTAGGAGGGGACATTCTGTGCTTCATAGTCAAGGCCAGATTGCAGGTGTTACCAACCAAATACAACCTGGCATTATGGTACCCTGAAAACCACCACCCACGCTGTATAATGCATCCTGACCATGAAATGCACCTAGAATCTGTTGCACACATTATAAACGGCTGTAGCATGTACAAGGGACTCTACACTGCACGTCATGACCGTATTGTTAACCTCACTGCCAGTACTGTTAAAGCAACCTTTCCAGCCAATGTGCCGATGTATAAACACTTATGCATAGTGCCAGAATGGTTTAATAGCTCTGATGATGTGTTTTGTAACATCCCTGACACCCCTGATGTTGTGCTTCTGGACAACAACAGAAAGCAGGTGATGGTCCTCGAAATAGGGTGTGTCTATGATGGGTGTATGGACATGGCTTTTAATGATAAGATGACCAAGTACCAGCCCCTACTTACAAAGATCAGCAATCTGGGCTACTCCTGTCGACTGATTGTACTGATATTCGGTAGTCTGGGACATGTTCACAGACTAACTCCGAGTGGGTTACGACTGGCAGGGCTAACTAAAGGAAAATCAAAACAGCTGGCAAGGTTCTGCTCTGTATCAGCAGCAATAGGCAGCCTTGCTGTATGGCGCAGGCGATGTTTTTTGTACCCATGATTGTCAAAGCAGTATTGAACCTCTGAAAAATATTTGAATCCTGTCTATGAAAAATGTGATTGGTGGGTTGAAATAAAGAATTCAAAATGTGTGTGTGTGTGTGTGTGTGTGTGTGTGTGTGTGGTGTGTGTGTGTGTGTGTGTGTGTGTGTGTGTGTGGTGTGTGTGTGTGTGTGTGTGTGTGTGTGCGCGCATATGCTCGTGAGAGTGGAAGTGTGAGTCTGACCACTGCTCACATGCTGTGTGTGTGTGAGTGTGTGTGTGTGTGTGTGTATGTATGGTTGTGTCCATGAAATAAGTCCTCTCCTGCCCACTGCGCACATGCAGTGTGTGTGGTGTGTGTGGTGGTCTATTATGTCTTGCTTTCTCCTCCTAACGTGTGTGTGTGTGTGTGTTTGTATGTATGTGTGTGTGTTCTGCATTCAGACATCAACATGAGCCGACTCGTGACCCTGTGATTCTAAACGCCCTACTGCACGTGTGCAAGACCATGCACGACTCCGTCAAGTAAGGCAGCTTCCTCCTGATGAGTCTAAACACAGAGTGCCTCTTTACAGCCTGGAAACAGAAATACATAACGTGTGTGTGTGTCTGTGTGTGTGTTTGTGTCTGTGTCTTTGTCTCTGTCCCAGTTCTCTGACATTGGAGGATGAGAAGAGATCATTGGCTCTACTCATTAATGGCTTCATACGCTTGGTGAGTGTGTGTGTGTGTGTGTGTTTGAAAAAGCTACATGTGTGTTTGTGTGTGTGTGTGTGTGTGTGTGTGTGTGTGTTTGAAAAAGCTATGTGTGGTGTGTGTGTGTTTGAAAAAGCTATGTGTTGTGTGTGTGTGTGTGTGTGTGTGTGTGTGTGTGTTTGAAAAAGCTATGTGTGTGTATGTGTGTGTGTGTGTGTGTGTGATAGGGGTGGGTGATATCCTGATATTTAAAATATAGCGAGATATATCTGGCTATATATCGAGATAAAGTTTATATTTAATTCTGATTCCGCCACTTTGTTTGTTTGCCTCTCTGAGCTGTGCTCGCCCGCACCCGCCCCCTTGCCCCCTTGCTTCTGTTACCCCCCCCCCCCTCGTGTGCCCAGGGGCAACAGAACTCGTCTCAAAAAAAGGACAATTGGCTCATATATGGAGATACATTGGTGTTAAGGCGTCGGACAAACAGCAGACAGACGTCTACTGTCATGAATGTGGAAAGCTGGTGCCAACCAGAGGTTCTAGCACCACAAACCTTTTCCACCATTTCCAGACAAGGCACAAACTCCCATACGAGGAGTGCAGCAGACTGAGGGTCCCGGCTACTAAACCCACTAGCTCTGGCAACACTCCACAAACTCCACATGCTACAAACTTTTCACAGACAACACTCCACAAATCTTTAACGCGGAGTGTAGATCATGAAAGAAAGAGTGTGAGGTGGTGTAGCATCACAGAGTCCGTGGTGTTTCATATAGCGGTGGATATGGCACCCATTGCCGTCGTTGAACAACGTGGCTTCATACGCATGCGAAATACACTTGATCCAAGATACAGTTTACCTAGTCGCCATTACTTTGCGAGACAAGAACTCCCGCGACTGTACACTACGGAGAGAGTGGCTTGCTGCTCCCGCGACTGTACACTACGGAGAGAGCGGCTGTACGCTACGGAGAGAGCGGCTGTACGCTACGGAGAGAGCGGCTGTACGCTACGGAGAGAGCGGCTGTACGCTACGGAGAGAGCGTCTGTACGCTACGGAGAGAGCGTCTGTACGCTACGGAGAGAGCGTCTGTACGCTACGGAGAGAGAGTGACTGTACGCTACGGAGAGAGAGTGACTGTACGCTACGGAGAGAGTGGCTGTACGCTACGGAGAGAGTGGCTGTACGCTACGGAGAGAGTGGCTGTACGCTACGGAGAGAGTGGCTGTACGCTACGGAGAGAGAGTGACTGTACGCTACGGAGAGAGAGTGACTGTACGCTACGGAGAGAGAGTGGCTGTATGCTACGGAGAGAGTGGCTGTACGCTACGGAGAGAGTGGCTGTACGCTACGGAGAGAGCGGCTGTACGCTACGGAGAGAGCGGCTGTACGCTACGGAGAGAGCGGCTGTACGCTACGGAGAGAGCGGCTGTACGCTACGGAGAGAGAGTGACTGTACGCTACGGAGAGAGCGGCTGTACGCTACGGAGAGAGAGTGGCTGTACGCTACGGAGAGAGTGGCTGTACGCTACGGAGAGAGTGACTGTACACTACGGAGAGAGAGAGCGGCTGTACACTACGGAGAGAGAGAGCGGCTGTACACTACGGAGAGAGAGCGGCTGTACACTACGGAGAGAGCGGCTTGCTGCTCAGTTGGAGAAAGTGACTTACTGCGCCTGACTACAGACATGTGGAGCAAATTATTATTTTTGTCTACAGGGATTTTTTTTATGTCGCAGAAGCACTTTGTTCCTGCATGAACTGCCTTCCTCTTCACACTTCAATAAAAAAAGGCCTTGTGGAATTTGCCGTATTTGGTTTTGCAGTAGATGTTTTGGGTTTATGTTTCCTGTCCAGATATCGAGATGTATTGTATATTGAGATGTGTGTTTTGGTCCAGATCGCCCAGCCCTAGTGTGTGAACATGTGAAAGAGCTGTGTGTGTGCATGTGTGTGTTTGTGTGTGGATAGTAAATATTTACATTAATGTCAGTGTGTGTGTGTGTGTGTGTGTGTATTCAGGTGTCATTTGGGCGTGACTTTGAGCAGCAGTTGAGTTTCTGTGTGGAGGCGAGAGCAACCTTCTGTAATCTGGAGCCAGTTATCATTCAACTCATACACGTAAGAGTGTGTGTGTGTGTGTGTATGTGTGTGTGTGTGTGTGTGTGTGTGTGTGTGTGTGTGTGTGCTGTACTCTGTTAAAATATGTTTTTTTAGTTTGGATTCTGGCGTTTTATCTGATTCTATTCAATTTCTATCTGACCAATGGAAACTGTGTGTTGAAGCGCAGAAGCCATGCTTGTGTGAAGGAGAGAGATGCAGTCAAGTCTCTAACACACCACCACACACTCACCACACACACACTCACCACACACACACTCACCACACACACTCATTCACACACACACTCATTCACACACACAACTCTATCCCCTGCAGACAGTCAACCAGCTTGCCATGGAGACGCGTTGTGTGATGAAAGGGAATCACTCACGTAAAACAGCGGCCTTTGTGCGAGTAAGCATCACATCATCTTCTCACTTGCTCACACACACACACATACAGACACACACACACACACACACACACACATACATACATACAGACAGACAGACAGACACACACACACATACAGACACACACACACACACATACACACACACATATACATACACACACACACACACACATACATACACACACACACACACACACACACAGACATACATACACACACACACACACAGACATACACACACACACACACATACAGACATACATACACACACACACACACACACACACACACACACACACACATACAGACAGACAGACACACACACACACACATATACAGACAGACAGACACACACACACACACACACACACAGACACACACACACACACACACACACACATACATACACATACACACACACATACACACATATACAGACAGACACACACACACACATACACACATACAGACAGACACACACACACACACACACACACATATACAGACAGACACACATACACACCGTGTTGCTGATCCTATCTCACTCTTGACGCCCAGGCGTGTGCAGCCTACAGCTTCATCACCATCCCCTCCTTGACAAGCATCTTCAGCCGCCTCAACCTCTACCTGCTCTCTGGACAGGTGGCGCTGGCCAACCAGTGCCTTTCCCAGGGTGAGTCTGTACTTACTGGCCAACCAGTGTCTTTCCCAGGGTGAGTCTGTACTTACTGGCCAACCAGTGTCTTTCCCAGGGTGAGTCTGTACTTACTGGCCAACCAGTGTCTTTCCCAGGGTGAGTCTGTACTTACTGGCCAACCAGTGCCTTTCCCAGGGTGAGTCTGTACTTACTGGCCAACCAGTGCCTTTCCCAGGGTGAGTCTGTACTTACTGGCCAACCAGTGTCTTTCCCAGGGTGTCTGTACTGGCCAATCAGAGCAGTGATGTGTTGCCAGGCTTTCAGAGATCATTACTGTAAATGTGTTCATTGGCCACTGCATTCACTAGTCCAGCTGGAGTCACTTGTAAGCTCTATCTGTCACCCAACTCTACTCGCTAGTTCAGCTCTAGATCATTAGTCCTGCTCTAGATTTCTAGTACACCTCTAGATCTCTAGTCCTGCTCTAGGTCTTTAGTCCAGCTCTAGATCTTTAGCTCAGCTCCTAGGGCTCTAGTCCAGCTCTAGATCTCTAATCCAGCTCTAGATCTCTAATCCTGCTCTAGGTCTTTAGGCCAGCTCTAGATCTCTAGCTCAGCTCTAGATTTCTAGTCCTGCTCTAGGGCTCTAGTCCAGCTCTAGCTTAGCTCTAGTATCTAAACCAGCTCTAGGCCAGCTCTAGTCCACCTGGCTGTTACTGAACTTAGATTTCTAGTACACCTCTAGATCTATAGTTCAGCTCTAGATCTCTAATCCTGTCCTAGGTCTCTAGTCCTGTTCTAGGGCTCTAGTATCTAAACCAGCTCCAGGCCAGCTCTAGTCCAGCAGGTGGCGCAGGGCTGGGGATGCATTTAACAGAAAATCTACATTCAAAAAGGAACCTCTGAACTAAGTTCTTGGCCAATGACTAGATACTGTATATGCCATGTTCTCTCTCCTCTTCAAATACACACACACACACACACACACTTCTGCACCAAGTTCTGGGCTAGTGCCTGGGTATATGTCATGTTCTCTCTCCTCTTCAAATACACACACACACACACACACTTCTGCACCAAGTTCTGGGCTAGTGCCTGGGTATATGCCATGTTCTCTCTCCTCTTCAAATACACACACACACACACACACACACTTCTGCACAAGTTCTGGGCTAGTGCCTGGGTATATGCCATGTTCTCTCTCTCCCCCACCATGAGCAGCGGATGCGTTCCTGAAGGCAGCTGTGAGTGTGTTACCAGAGGTCCCCCGCAGCATTAATGTGGAGGGCAAACTCAGATCCTCAGAGAGCCTGCTGCTCGACTTCATCAACAACTTCATGGCCACGCTACTCGTCGTACCTGTGAGTGTGTGTGTGTGTGTGTGTGTGTGTGTGTGTGTGTGTGTGTGTATGAGAGCCTGCTGCTCGACTTCATCAACAACTTCATGGCCACGCTACTCGTCGTACCTGTGAGTGTGTGTGTGTGTGTGTGTGTGTGTGTGTGTGTGTGTGTGTGTGTGTGTGTATGAGAGCCTGCTGCTCGACTTCAACAACTTCATGGCCACGCTACTCGTCGTACCTGTGAGTGTGTGTGTGTGTGTGTGTGTGTGTGTGTGTGTGTGTGTGTGTGTGTGTGTGTGTGTGTGTGTGTGTGTGTGTGTGTGTGTGTGTGTGTGTGTGTGAGAGCCTGCTGCTCGACTTCAACAACTTCATGGCCACGCTACTCGTCGTACCTGTGAGTGTGTGTGTGTGTGTGTGTGTTGTACTTGTTGTACCGGTACGTGTGTGAGTGAATGAGTAAGTGAGAGTGTGTGTGTGAGTGAGTGTGACAGGTGTGAGAACCTGCTGCTTGACTGCCTCAGTATGTGTCTTAGTATGTGTGTGTGTGTGTGACTGTATTAGTATGTGTGTGTGTGTGCCTGTCTCAGTATGTGTGTGTGACTGTATTAGTATGTGTGTGTGTGTGTGTGCCTGTCTCAGTATGTGTGTGTGTGTGTTGCAGGACCACCCTGAGCAGGGTGTGTTGTACCTGGTGCGGGGCCTGTTGAACATGGTACAAGACTACACCTGGGAGGAGAACAGCAGCGCCAAAGTCAAAGTCTACATCAGTGCCATTCCTCTATTAGCCGCCATGAGCCAGGAGAATTACCTCTATACTATACCTAAAGGTAAACACACACACACACACACACACACACACACTCACACACACTTTCACACACTAACCTTCCCACTCTGTCTCAGTGGACTCCAATGAGACCCTTTATGGAGGAGATCCCAAGTTCATCGCTGAGATCAACAAGCTGTGTGACACCCTGATTGGACAGGTTCTCGACCACCTCAAAGCCCTCGGCAACGGAGAGGTAAACATCACATGACAACCAGATGATGCATATGAGCCTTACTGTCTGTTTCTGGGAATAATCGCTAATCACTCTTGTGTGTGTATGTGTGTGTGTGTGTGTGTGTGTGTGTGTGTGTGTGTGTTTTAGGGCTTGCGTAAGCAGAGCACTCTTGCCTTTAGTCTGTTTAATGCGCTGCTGGCCCACGGGGATCTACGCAACAACAAACTCAACCAGCTTGCAGTCAACCTGTGGAACCTTAGTCACAAGCACGGCCACTGTGACACACGCACCTCGGTTAGACACACACACACACACACACACACACACACACACACACACACACACACAGTCAACCTGTGGAACCTTAGTCACAAACACGGCCACTGTGACACGCGCACCTCAGTTAGACACACACACACACACACACACACACACACACACACACACACACAGTCAACCTGTGGAACCTTAGTCACAAACACAGCCACTGTGACACGCGCACCTCAGTTAGACACACACACACACACACACACACACACACACACACACACACACAGTCAACCTGTGGAACCTTAGTCACAAACACGCCACTGTGACACGCGCACCTCAGTTAGACAGACACACACACACACACACACACACACACACACAGTCAACCTGTGGAACCTTAGTCACAAACACGGCCACTGTAACACATGCACCCCGGTTAGACACACACACACACACACACAGTCAACCTGTGGAACCTTAGTCACAAACACGGCCACTGTGACACACGCACCTCGGTTAGACACACACATACACACACACATACACACACACACACAGCCTGTGGAAACTTTGTCAAACATGGCCACTGCAATACATACACCTTGGTAAAACACACACACTAACATGCACTGAAATGTACCTCAGTAAGATATACACACAAATACACACAAATGTATGGGCTGTTATGCTGAGCCTTGTGTGTGCGTGTGTGTGTGTATGTGTGTGACCCTCTTGTCTTTCTACCCCACAGGTGCGTACTCTGGAGCACATCAAGTATCTGGCCCAGCAACCCAAACTCAGCCACATGGGAGAGATCATCCCTCGCCTGACTCTGCAGTCACGAGCATGAGCGCACACACACGCACACACACACACACACACACACACACACACACACACCATTAATCACACTACAGTGCTACCATTGATTCAGGACTCTGCAGAACTATGGGCTAGTGGACAGATTGGTGGTATGAATTAGCAAGTCCATGGCTAGTCCATACTGATTGGTGGATTCAGACTGCTTTAAAAGGTCACATGACGAGCCCAGACGCTGGCTGAAGAGAGGCTGCTCGCTTCTATGAGTGTGTGTGTGTGTGTGTGTGTGTGTGTGTGTGTGTGCGCTTGTTGATCAGCTGTTTGTTCTATACATACTAACCAACATATTTCGTATAAAGTCTCATTTAATATTCCAAATCAAGTGTTGTTAGTCTGCCTCGTTTTTTTTCTGTGAGTGTGTAAGAGGGAATGCTTTTTTTGTGTGTGTGTGTGTGTGTGTATATGAGTGTGTTAGAATGCCTCTTGTATATTATGGTCACATGATGGTTCTGGAGAAGAACATGTAGGGCTGTGGCTGGGATGGCAACCTGCAACAGAGGAACTGTCACGGTTCTTGAATGATTAGTTCTCTAGCTAGAACCTGCATATCAGCCAAGGTTCTCTACAGGTTACGCGGGAACTTAATGCCTCTAGAACGTGCAGATCAGCCATGGTTCTACTGTACTGCAATAGTCGGTGCAAACACACTTGCAGTGGGACGAAGACTCAACAGTGTGTGTATATACACACACACACACAGATGTTACATACTTTCCTTTTTCCACGACTGCCAAACACACATTCAGGTGAGACGTTCTCTTTGCACCTCCTATACACACACAGACACACACACAGACACATACTCACACACAGAGGGTCTTCATTCCTTCCATTCTTTTATTGTCATTCATGTGTTCCTTCCCCCCACCCCCGGTTCCCTTTACAGGGTTAATACACACAGCCCCAGACAGCATGCCGAGCACTGCACAGATCTCACACACACACACACACACACACGCCGGAGTGTGCTCTCTGTGTTCCCTACACCCAGCAGTACCAGTCTTGTTCCAGCTCTGCAGGACCAGGCTGGAGCTCTAGGAGTTACATGACAGAGAGCACATCCCAGTGCCACACACACACACACACACACACACACACACACACACACACACACACACACACACACACACACACACACACACACACACACACACACACACACACACACACACACACACACACACACACACACACACACACAACCCTCATTCGTCGCTCCTGCAGTGTCCAGAGTCTGTTCAGACATGTTATAAGTTACTGTTTTATTACCCTACAATGCAAACAACCCCCAAATGATGTGTGATGTGGTCAGGGACATCAGAGTGTATGTGTGTGTGTGTTTGGTTGTGGGAGTGGGGACGCCAAGGATCAGGTCTGCTCTCCTCTCAGAACATCAGCGTGTGTGTGTGTGTGTGTGGGGATGCAGACGGTTGGGTTTGCTCTTCTCCTGGGCTCTTCCACAGAGCGGAGGAAAACACCGGTGTGGGCGTCAACACTCAAGAGGCTGCATCTGATTGGACAGTCTGATCCAGTAGATGAAGCAGAGAGTATGGGTGTGGGAGTGGTTACTTAAAAGCTCACACGTGATAGGATGAATGAGGTGGGAGGAGTCAATGTCCAGGAAGCTCCCAGCAGCTGTTTGATACTCTTTGTTTGTTTGTTTGTTTGTTTGTTAAAACCACCTAAAGACAGCAATGTCCAGAACTAGAAAATCAACCAAAATATATGTCATATAATATATATTAAAGACCCTCAACAGAAAAAAGAACAAAAGAGACATTGCAGTTTTGGACAGTTCGGGCTTCCATATGTTTGCTGGGGCAGAGCCTATCTCTGGTGGTTGTGTGTTTGCCCCGCCCCTTTCATCTCCTTTCTTGTCTGATTGGTCAGCGTTCTGCTCACGCTCAGTCCAGCTCAATGGGGCTTCCGTCCTCCTGGGCCTCCTCTGCATCTTCATCCTCACCTGAACCCATCAGGCTGTTTAGCAGGTTACCTGTCTCGCAGGAAACACACACACACACACACACACACACACACACACACACACACACACACACACACACACACACACACACACGTAAGATGAGGCACTCAGGCTGCAGAAGAGTCTGTCTGACTTACATGACGGAGTAACAGACAGCAGCAGTGGAGAGACATACTGACATTTCTGAAATGTGTGTGTGTGTGTGTGTGTGTGAGTACAAGTTCATCTGAACGTGTGAAATCTACTCCATACACTAATGTGTGTGTGTGTGTGTGTGTGTACAAGTTCATCTGAACGTGTGAAATCTACTCCATACACTAATGTGTGTGTGTGTGTGTGTGTGTACAAGTTCATCTGAACGTGTGAAATCTACTCCATACACTAATGTGTGTGTGTGTGTACAAGTTCACCTGTGTGAAGTAGTGTGTGTGCATGTTTACAAGTTCATCTGAACGCGTGAAATCTACTCCATACACTAATGTGTGTGTGTGTGTGTACAAGTTCATCTAAACGTGTGAAATCTACTCCATACACTAATGTGTGTGTGTGTGTGTGTGTACAGGTTCATCTGAACGTGTGAAATCTACTCCATACACTAATGTGTGTGTGTGTGTGTGTGTGTGTGTGTGTGTGTACAAGTTCATCTGAGCGTGTGAAATCTACTCCATACACAAATGTGTGTGTGTGTGTACAAGTTCATCTGAACGTGTGAAATCTACTCCATACACTAGTGTGTGTGTGTGTGTGTGTGTGTGTGTGTACAAGTTCATCTGAGCGTGTGAAATCTACTCCATACACAAATGTGTGTGTGTGTGTACAAGTTCATCTGAACGTGTGAAATCTACTCCATACACTAATGTGTGTGTGTGTGTGTGTGTGTGTGTGTGTGTGTGTACAAGTTCATCTGAGCGTGTGAAATCTACTCCATACACTAATGTGTGTGTGTGTGTGTGTGTGTACAAGTTCATCTGAACGTGTGAAATCTTCTCCATACACTAATGTGTGTGTGTGT
>PYXC01000187.1:42500-50000 GCA_015244755.2 Tenualosa ilisha | reverse complement strand
ATGCCTTCATGGTCCTTGTGTGTGTTGTCAACACAGAGGCCTTATGACCATACCACCCTGCTGTCGCACCACTCAATAGCAACCCAGGCCACACTGGCACCTGGGCGCAGATCCACAGCGGTGCTTAGGAGAACCAACACACACCACACACACACACACCACACACACACACTCACTGAAGGACGGCCTGGGCCACAAACATGTCAACTTCGCTGCGGTAGCCCAGTGATGCTGAATACTCCACCAGCATGAGAGCACAGCCCTCCCCATCAGAAGAGTGCAGGAAGTGGTAACGGGACTCACTGTAGTTTTGTTCTGAGGAGACACACACACACACACATCTAATTACACAAGAATCCAATGAGTGAGCACAGATACGACATGCAGAGATGTGCTGCCTGACTGCATACTGTGAATCAGCAGTGTCCACTGACTAGTGACTACATGATCACATTTCATCCTGTGCTACTGTACATAGTTAGAAAAGTTGGAGAAAAAGTGTGTGTGTGTGTGTGTGTGTGTGTGTTGTCAAGAACACACTTGATCCATGAATACTGTCAGAGAGCCTTTTATCCAGCCTAGTCCAGTCTTGTCTAGTCCAGAACCACACAGATCTAAATACAAACTCAATACAGTCCATTCTAGTCTAGAACCACATATCTCTAAATACAAACCCAACACAGTCCAGCCTGGTCTAGAACCACCACACAGCTCTAAATACAAACCCAACACAGTCCAGCCTGGTCTAGAACCACCACACAGCTCTAAATACAAACCCAACACAGTCCGGTCTAGTCTAGAACCACACAGCTCTAAATACAAACCCAACACAGTCCAGCCTGGTCTAGAACCACATATCTCTAAATACAAACCCAACACAGTCCAGCCTGGTCTAGAACCACATATCTCTAAATACAAACCCAACACAGTCCAGCCTGGTCTAGAACCACACAGCTCTAAATGCAAATCCAATACAGTCCAGCCTGGTCTAGAACCACAACACAACTCTAAATGCAAACCCAACAGTAAAGTCTAGTCTAGAACCACATGTCTCTAAATACAAACTCAACACAGTCCAACCAGTCCAGAACCAGACACATACACAAAACAAAGGGGCTAGCCTCTCTGAATACGCTTACCTGGCAAAGCACTGCAGAATGTCTCAGATGTTCACTGGCCCTGGTGCATGGCATGGGAAGCACTAGCATGCTAGCTTCTGCTCTAGTCTGGCCTGTTTGCACTGTAACAAACCCTGGCAGCCTGGAGCCATGGCTATCTGCACTCAGTTTGGTGCGCTGCTACTCTGAGGCATCTGGCCATTCAGAGTCAAGTCTCCTGCACAACAGCCAATCAGAGAGTGAGCTGATGACTTCCATTCTGGACAAACAAACTTACAGCCTGATAAACATTAACTCACTCATGACCAAGCTCACCTCAAGCTGTGTGTGTGTGTGTGTGTGTGTGTGTTTGTCTGCAAGTTGTTGGTGTGCGTGGGTGTGTGTGTGTACCTTTCCAGAGTGTGACTGCGAGTAGTTGGTGGAGCTTGGGATTGCCCAGTTTCCCTGAGCCTCCTGTTGACCACTTGAGCGCCCGGGACACAAACGCCACTCTCTCAGGAGACTTGGGGTCCATCAGACTGAACAGTTTCACCAGGTGCTCTGTGTGCACACACACACACACACACACACACACACACACACACGCACGCGCGCACGCACACGCGCGCACGCACACGCACACGCACACGCATGCATGCATGACACACACACAGACACAGACACACACACACACACACACACACACACAGACAGACACAGACACACACACACACACACGTCAATGACACACATCCAATTGTCCAACATGACTGTTCATCCAGATTTGCCCCCAAACACACACACACACACACACACACACACACACACACAAAGCTTACCTAGAATGTCATCTTCAACCTCTGCTTCTGATTTTTCCAGAGACTCCAGCACTAGCATAGACAGGTCTGCAGCACTGTTTTGCTGTTGAAAACAAACACACACACAAATTCAGTTCTTCCTTCAAAAAGTATATCTTGTCTGGGACGCTCCATGACTGTTTGAGCCTCCTGCAGTGGAACCTATGTTCTATTGACATTGGCACAAATAGCTGCTGGTCTCTGTTCTATGTTCTATTGACATTGGCACAAATAGCTGCTGGTCTCTGTTCTATGTTCTATTTACAGGGCACAGATGGCTGCTGGTCAGTTCTGTATCCGTAGGGCAGGGGTGTCAAACAGAGGGCCCTTCACATCATTTCATGCGGCCCGTTTCAAAAAGCTTGAAAAGATTTGTAGCTGTGTGACCTTCCTGAAAGTTGGTTTAACACAAATGATCATCACATTGACACACGGCACGTCACTAGTGAACTCATGAGGGGCATCACGTCACTAGTGAACTCATGAGGGGCATCACGTCACTAGTGAACTCATGAGGGGCATCACGTCACTAGTGAACTCATGAGGGGCATCACGTCACTAGTGAACTCATGAGGGGCATCACGTCACTAGTGAACTCATGAGGGGCATCACGTCACTAGTGAACTCATGAGGGGCATCATGGAACTGCTTTTCAATAGGAAAGGAAGACAACATGAAGAGGTGAGGAAGTCAGAAACAGACACATTAGGACTGGGCTGGTGATGGTCGGGACACAGACGCATTAGGACTGGGCTGGTGATGGTCGGGACACAGACGCATTAGGACTGGGCTGGTGATGGTCGGGACACAGACGCGTTAGGACTGGGCTGGTGATGGTCGGGACACAGACGCATTAGGACTGGGCTGGTGATGGTCGGGACACAGACGCATTAGGACTGGGCTGGTGATGGTCAGGACACAGACGCATTAGGACTGGGCTGGTGATGGTCAGGACACAGACGCATTAGGACTGGGCTGGTGATGGTCAGGACACAGACGCATTAGGACTGTGCTGGTGATGGTCGGGACACAGACGCATTAGGACTGTGCTGGTGATGGTCAGGACACAGACGCATTAGGACTGGGCTGGTCAGGACACAGACGCATTAGGACTGGGCTGGTCAGGACACAGACGCATTAGGACTGGGCTGGTCAGGACACAGACGCATTAGGACTGGGCTGGTCAGGACACAGACGCATTAGGACTGGGCTGGTCAGGACACAGACGCATTAGGACTGGGCTGGTGATGGTCAGGACACAGACGCATTAGGACTGGGCTGGTGATGGTCAGGACACAGACGCATTAGGACTGGGCTGGTGATGGTCAGGACACAGACGCATTAGGACTGGGCTGGTGATGGTCAGGACACAGACGCATTAGGACTGGGCTGGTGATGGTCAGGACACAGACGCATTAGGACTGGGCTGGTCAGGACACAGACGCATTAGGACTGGGCTGGTCAGGACACAGACGCATTAGGACTGGGCTGGTGATGGTCGGGACACAGACGCATTAGGACTGGGCTGGAGATAGTCGGGACACAGACGCATTAGGACTGGGCTGGTGATGGTCGGGACACAGACGCATTAGGACTGGCTGGTGATGGTCGGGACACAGACGCATTAGGACTGGGCTGGTCAGGACACAGATGCATTAGTACTACTAGTACTTCTAGAGCACTGCTTGTGACTGCTGGTCAGTTGTGCATCTCTAGAGCACTGCTGTGACTGCTGGTCAGTTGTGTATCTCTGGGGAAATCAGTACACAGGTACTTACAGCAGCATTATACAGCTCACACCAACAGCCCAGCTCAGGACAACACACACACACACCTTGTACATATTGATACATATTAGCAAGAGCGAGGGGTTTCCATAACACACACACACAGTCACGGGGAGGGGGGTCCTCTAACTCACCTGATTATGACTGAAGAATAGCAGCGCTCCGTTATACATGAGCTCTCGAGCTTCCGCGTGCTTGGACTGTGACATATACCTGCAAAACACACACACACACACGCACGCACACGCACACAAGTTAGACACAAAAGTCGGCATAGGCGCATGTCAAAATAGATAACTCGCTGCCATACATTTCCAGAATTTCCTATGGATAATAAAAGTACTTACTATCTATGCTACAATGACGAGCCACAAACAAAGCAGCAGGCACGTTCATTTTCCTAAAATTTTCACCATAACGGCTTGTTGTTAACATTGAAATGGAAATGCGAACTTATCAAGCAAGACTGGTAAATAGATTGATAGTACCCTTTTAGAAACCACAATTAACGTTAACTAAACAACATGATCCATTTATATGTATCGTAGACTATTCCTCAAATGTCAGCGGACCTCCCTTATGCACCGGTAACGTTAGCCTCGCTCGAAACCTAGCGTTATCGGTCTAGTGACAGATGTACTAGCGAGTAAGATCGCCAACAGAAAGCACCCAACACATATGACACTGGAGATTAATGTTTTGTCAGAGAAAAAGAAACATTATGGTACATGTTCCGCTGAACGTGTCCAGAGTGTGAAAGCACTTTAGGCCGGGTTTGACACTGCGGGCCACGTAATGCCATCATGACTAGCTAATGCTAACTAGCCGGTTACCAATCTGTTGGGTGCAGCAACTAGCAAGCTAGCTGGCCAAAGGTGGAGATACAACATAAACGCATTCTAATCAGTTATTTAACAAAACCACTGATGGCCATTTAACAAAAATCAAACCTTCCGCTACCCGTAGAGAATAAATTGGGCTTCATGGCTGATTTATTGGCTTTTGTGAGACAACTCAACGTTACTAGCTTAGCTGGTTGGCGTTATTAGCCATTTGTAAACTCTTTCAGACATTGCCATTTTAGGTGACAGTTGAACAGTAGGATCAAACGTTAGCTCTTCCAATATACCAGTGAGCTGCGTGTGTTGATCAGTCGATTAGTAGAATACATGAAGACATTCAGTAGCCTATTAATGAATAACATTACTTAGCTAGTACAGCGCACCTACATTATTTTGTGTGGAAGCTTTAACTGATTGACATGTCGAAATACCCACACAGAGAGTTTAGTTGTCAAAAGAGGCGGAACTAATAGAGCCGACCTCCAATCATAACTGAAGAGCTAAGTTTGGTGGAAGAGTAGAAGGATCTGGAAAGGAAGGCCTGGACAGCAAATGAACGCAAATCAATTGTCAGGGAGAATGAGTCTTACCTAAAAAATAACGTCCGATACATTTGGTGGGCTTCATAATAGTCCCCTCTCTCCACACTAGCACGAAGTTTACCCTCGACTCTCTGTACTCCTCCACGGTTTCTCGCACTGGAGCACTTCAGAGCCTCCTGCTCCGACATCATTGTTGTCCCAGGCTAACTAGCTTCTCAATTCAACCAGAGGGTCTTGCAGAGAGACAGAAATGCGCAACATGAACCTTCCAACTTGCCGTAGCGACTGAACTGTGCACAGCAAAGCCTCTGGATTTTTGCTGTCAAAAACATAGGCTAAGTGTAGTGCATTTTTAAAGTATTTAAATGAAAGGTAGGCCTACGCCTAAACGCATAGGCTATCAAATTAAGACGTTAAGAGATGAAAGTAGTGTTAGTTCTTTGTTTGTTTTCATATGTGTCTGATGAATGTACATCGCTCAAATGACAGTCGCGAACATGTTTAACAATATGTATTTTTTTTAAAAAACATACTTTTCTTTGCGGATGTTGCTTATCATGTATGCCAACAAATGCTTTAATCATAATTAACTCTTCAACACATCTCCTGAGGCTGGTGGATGAATGCTGCGGTAGTCCCAAAAGACCCAGCAGGGGGCAGTGCTGCCTTTGGACTGGCAGAGTCTAGCGTTGGGGTTAGGGTCAACTAAAAGTGTAATAGGCCTAGAAGGACTTTGCGTCGACCCTAGGGATTCATGTTCATGTTAGGGAAAGCTCTGATCAACCAGATGAGAATTTTTTTGGTCATTTTGCTTGTTGTTTCTCTTGCTGGTGGTCTGCCATTTTGCTTTAGGCCTTTGGTGTGCTTGTGTTTTTACTGGGAAAAAATTTTACCATTTGGTAAAATAGTGGTGGACCGCAGGAGAACTCATGAGCATAAACACCAGCAGACCACAAGGCCAGTGCTATCTTGGACGTTATACCCCGTTATACCAGGCCAGTGCTATCTTGGATGTTATACGCTGTTCTACCTCAGTGTAACCCTAACGACAAAGCCCTGCATTGGACTGCAGTATCACTGCAGTTTTTTCTACAGGATCACCCTGTACTGCAATAGGCTAAATGCACTTTACTGCACTTTACTGCATGATCAAAATGATTACTGTGTGATCAAAATACTGCATCAAAAAGATTGATCAAAAAGAAAAAAAGACTTAATTTACCCACAGAACACAGACCCAGGCACATTTTCTGTCTGTGATGCACATTTAGTGTTGATTGTGTCATTAAAAGCATATTTCAAGAACAGAAACAAATAACAACAAATGTACAATGAACAAATGTCTGTCTGATGTATCAAGAGGGGATTTTCCCTGATTTACAGCCTCTAGGTGGAGAGGACTGATTTCAGATCAGTCAGATTAGATCTTGCTGTAGCCTTTGGGCACCAAACCTGTTCCTCCAGTTCCACAGCTTGAGATTCCTCTCCTCCTTTAATATGGTGTTGCCAGGTCTGTCATTGTTGATTCAAACCTTTGGGCATTGTTGTAATAACATGCAGGACGTTGTTTCACTCTGAAGTAACCACACTGTGTCTCAGTTCGCGCACTTCTATGAGTGCACTGCAGTGGAGTTCACATTATGTACTGAGAACTTACTACCATAGCGCCATAACATTTTCGTGTTGTCCCAAATGGATCACTTATTTATCGCAAAACACTTAGTGGAGGCGACAGACGGAACCACCATATAAATCACCAACTTCAACAAAAATTCAGAGTGATGACTGCAGTTAGAGAGTGTCATGAGTAGCCTGGTGTATGAAACATGAGTGAATTCATTTATTATTGTTGTTGCTTAGATTTAAAGTGTGAAAGCAATTTGCACTAACACATAGTTCGCTCTTTGCTCCTCCTAGGAACGCAGGTCAATCCAGACTCTTCTCATGTGTTGTTCCACGCTGGTGGAATGACCTTCCAAGTGCAACCAGATCAACAGATACCCTCTCCACCTTCAAGAAACCTTTTGAAGACCCAGCTCTTCCAAGAATATCTCCTGGCTTGAATTCTGAGAATGCACTTAACCTCTTATACTTAATCTGTCTTTTATACTGCACTTTTATTACACTATTGCACTTTCAACTTAAAAGTACTGCAATTTTTATGTTAGCAATATGCACGCTTTGTTAGTTTTCTCTCCTTGTGTTGTAGCTTGAATGTTATCTTTTTTTGTAAGTCACTTTGGATAAAACCGTCCGCTAAATGCATAAATGTAAATGTAAATGTACATAGTGTTTGAAGTGTGCAAGTGATCTGAGACGTAGCCCTAGAGTCAGTAGTGAATGCCTTCAAACACTCTGTGTGTGTGTGTATGTTT
>PYXC01000187.1:27500-35000 GCA_015244755.2 Tenualosa ilisha | reverse complement strand
TAGTGAAGTTGTGGCGTGTCTGTGTGTGTGAGAGAGAGAGTACGTGTGTGTCAATGATGTACAGCCTACCCTGGCTTATCTAGAAAAATCTAAAATCCTGAAAAATGTATTAATCTTGTGTTACGAAATCCAACCTTAAGTAAAAATAACTTCAGGACCTCGTAACATAAAAGAGACCAAGAACACTTTTAAGCGGGAAAACGCTTCAGATTTTACTGATTTAAGACTGTTGGGTTCCACAGTACAACAAGCAAAAAAACGTCAACAGATGCCCAGGGAGGTTACGATAGTGCCCAGATGCCCAGGGAGGTTACGATAGTGCCCAGATGCCCAGGGAGGTTACGATAGTGGTAAAAGGAAACGCAAAGAAAACCCTCCGACTGACTTACTGAGGTGGAAAACAGCTTGCTTACTTCCGTGCCCCACGCACAACACGCAGTAGAGGCAAATAAAGGAGTGGTCTTCCATGTTCCACTTACTTACCTATTCTAACTGTCTACACTAAAAACGTGCAGAAAGTGACCACCTGGGATACCAAAGAGGAACAAGGTTCAAATTCACAGTGTTAGAGTTGAACGAATAATCAAGCCATATCTAGACAAAGAAACACGGGTGCGGGTGAAGCTGGCGCGGGTGAGCCGGCGTCTGCTCTGGCCGAGACGCGCGAGAGAGCCAGACATCTTGGGAAGGGGGAGGACTTTATAGTGGGCTGGCTCCAGAAGCCCATGTAACGTCACACACTCCACCATATCAACAGGAGATGCAGACAGGGCAAACAGCACAAGCATTAGTGCCTAACGCTTAATCAAACATTTAACCAACACCAAACCCACCACCATGTAGCATCTTGCAAAAGTACATAAAATGTTTTTGAATTTGCACGTACTGTGTGATGTATAACTGTGGTAGCAGTTGTCTTTAAGTCTGTAATCTTGGCACAAACCAATTGCTATGATTTAACACCTTCAGATGTAAATCTAGAACTTAGAAATAGCCACAAAAAAATGATGAACTTTACCAAAACTTACATGTGATGCCACATGTCACAAATCAACTGAAGTTCAATTGTGGTGATATGAAAGTTGACATTTCACATTGAAGTTTCCCGTGACCCATGACAAACCATGTCAAACTATGTCCCAATGAGCAAGAGGAAGGAGTTGAAATCCAAGTGAGCATTAGGGCACCTCTCACCCTTTCAGCTGAGACTCCAGGCGAAGTTTGGACATTTTATGTTCTTACCTTTCGTTTTTCTTTAGCTGAAGTCAAAATTGTTTCATTAAGAAAATTCCCTTTATGGCAAATTAACTGGAATAGGGGACTCAGGTTGTGACGAGTGCTGAAGTGAAGTATTTACAGTAGTGATGGAACCAAGGCCGTAAAATGGGAACAGTTTCTTAATGGGAACTAACTTAAGAGTTTCTTAATGGGAAAGATGAGTTGGGTGTTAACAGTAGCTGATCTGTGTATGCAGGCAGCTCCATTGGCTCAGGGGCTTTTTTTAAATAGACATTTGTGCTTCAGATTCATCTAAATGCTGTTTCATCTGAACTAGAAAGGTAGAAAGTAGAATAAAGTAAATAAATATTATGGTCTGGCAAGTGATATCCAGACAATCCAATCTGAGATGATTTACAACAGTGGATCGTTTTCTGTGTAATAAATAAATACATAGATAGTTAGATAGATAGATAGACAGATAGATAGATAGATGGATAGATAGATAGATAGATGGATGGATGGATGGATAGATGGATAGATAGATAGATAGATAGATAGATAGATAGATAGATAGATAGATAGATAGATAGATCGACACAAATGCTGTAGTCATCAGATCAGCCTGAACCACCAGAACCAAACACACAGCTTTCATGTAACTGTCCTGTTGAAACAGTTCCTAGTTCTAGTTCTCATTCTCATGTGAAGTAGCCTGACAAAATAATATGCATAGATGAGCCCACCTCTCCCCTTTTTCCTTCTTTTCACCTCTCCCCTTTTTCCTTCTTTTCACCTCTCCCCTTTTTCCATTACACACTGTGTGTGTGTGTGTGTGTTCATCTCTCAGACCTCAGTGCATGTGTGTGTGTGTGTTCATCTCTCAGACCTCACTGCATGTGTGTGTCTCTTAGGCTTCACCACACGTCCCTTATGTGTGTGTCCATCTCTCACTGGTGTGTGTGTGTGTGTGTGTGTGTGTGTGTGTGTGTGTGTGTGTCCATCTCACTGGTGTGTATTTCCATCTCTCACTGTTGCACAAAAAGGGTCGGCCTTGTCTCTCAGCACACTGTTTTTAGGTGCTGAACAGACACACACACACACACACACTCACACTCACACACACTCTCACACACACACACACACACAGAAGAGTTAAATTCTTCACCTGAAAAAGAGTGGTGTCTGTTATCAGCCCTATAAGCTGATCAAACAGACCAATGTCTGACTGAATGTGTGCATGCGTGTGTGTTCTCTGTCCCACCACAGAGGGGCGCCACTGTTCAGTGACTGCAGTGGGAAAGACTTTGAGCGTCTGGTGCTGGGAGGAGGGGGGGCGTGTCTTATGAACCAGCCCCCGCCCTCTGATGTCGTCACGGTGGCTGTGTGCGGCAACGGCGTCCTGGAAAAGGAAGAGCAGTGTGACTGCGGAACTCCAGAGGTGTGTGTGTGTGAGTGTGTGCGCGTGTGTGTCTGTGTGCGTGTGTGTGTGTGTGCGCGTGTGTGTGTGTGTGCGCGTGCCCGTGTGTGTGTGTGTGTGTGGGGGGGGGCGGGGTTGGTGACTCTCACAGCCATAAATAATGTCTGAGTCTAGACATCGTTGCCATGGACACTAAATCAGTGACTAAGTCTAGGTATTGTTGCCATGGACACTAAATCAGTGACTAAGCCTAGGCATCGTTGCCATGGACACTAAATCAGTGACTAAGCCTAGGCATCGTTGCCATGGACACAGTGGGTGAAAGCAGCCTAACTCTCCCATAGCTGAAGCGTCGTTCCTGGTTCAAACAGCATCTGTGGGTTTGGGTTTCCATCACCAATGCCAATTGTAATGCACACAGCTCTACAGTCCTCGGGTATTAAACCATAGATATTTACAGTCTTTGGGTATTAAAGCATAGATATTTACAGTCCTCAGGTATTAAAGCATAGATATTTACACTCCTCGGGTATTAAACAATAGATATTTACAGTCCTCGGGTATTAAACCATAGATATCTACAGTCCTCGGGTATTAAACCATAGATATTTACAGTTCTCGGGTATTAAACCATAGATATTTACAGTCCTCGGGTATTAAACCATAGATATCTACAGTCCTTGGGTATTAAACCATAGATATCTACAGTCCTCGGGTATTAAACCATAGATATTTACAGTCTTTGGGTATTAAAGCATAGATATTTACAGTCCTCGGGTATTAAACCATAGATATCTACAGTCCTCGGGTATTAAACCATAGATATCTACAGTCCTCGGGTATTAAACCATAGATATCTACAGTCCTCGGGTATTAAACCATAGATATTTACAGTCCTCGGGTATTAAACCATAGATATCTACAGTCCTCGGGTATTAAACCATAGATATCTACAGTCCTCGGGTATTAAACCATAGATATTTACAGTCCTCGGGTATTAAACCATAGATATCTACAGTCCTCGGGTATTAAACCATAGATATGTGTTGGTTAGTGATGCCTAACGCTGCTTCTTACTTCATAGAAACATGAAGATGATAATAAAGCTGTTTGCCAGTGATTTGGAAACCTGCTGACTGATGGGGTGTGTTTATTCTATGTGTTTATCCAGACAAGCAACTCTGTGAAACAGTGTGTGTGTGTGTGTGTGTGTCCTTGTGTGTGTGTGTCCTTGTGTGTGTGTGCGCACTGAAACAGGAGTGTAAGAGCCAGTGCTGTGATGCGGCCACCTGTCGTCTGACATCAGGTTCGGCGTGCGCTGAAGGGGGGTGCTGCAGGACTGCCAGGTGAGCCCTGTGTGTGTGTGTGTGTGTGTGTGTGTGTGTGTGTGTGTGTGTGTGTGTGTGTGTGAGTTGTGTGTGTGGTGTGTGTGTGTGTATGTGTGTGTGTGTGAGTGTGTGTGTGTGTGTGTGTGTGTGTGAGTGTGTGTGTGTGTGTGTGTGTGTGTGTGTGTGTGTGTGTGTGTGTGTGTGTGTGTAAGTGTGTGTGTGTGTGAGTGAGTGAGAGAGAGAGAGAGAGGTAATTAGACTAGTAGAACATAAGGAGGAGTTTGCTGTTGAAGGACACCAACCTCTTCCCAAGGCCCCTTCTTGTAGAGTGTGTTTCTTGTTAAGGTGTGGTCCAAGGTGTTTGTACGTGCTGACCGTCTCTACATCCACCCCATCGGTGGACAGGCAGCATGGGGGGGCTGACCCACCACTGAGTCCACCACCATGCCTTTGGTTTTGGTGGTTCAGCTGTAGATGGTTTGTCTTACACCATATGTGTGCGTGTGTGTGTGTGTGCGTGGGCGTGCGTATATGTGCGTGTGTGTGTGTGCATGTGTGTTTAAGTTCAAAGTGGCAGGGACCCCGTGCAGGAGGTCTGAGAACCAGTGTGACTTGCCTGAGTTCTGTAACGGCTCCTACGCGTTCTGTCCTGGGGACTACTACCTGCTGGACGGGCTGTCCTGTGCTGACGGTCAGGCCTTCTGTTACGAGGGACGCTGCCAGACCTACGACTCTCAGTGCAGACATCTCTTTGGTCCAAGTATGTGTGTAACACACACACACACAAACACCTATGACTACCAGTGCAAACACCTGAGTGTGTGTGCACACACATCAGTGCAATCTCACACATACACACACACACATACACACCTACGACTACCAATCATCAATACAATACACACACACACACCTGTGACCACCAATGCAAACACCTTCTGTGTCTCTCAGAGGCTACTAAAGCAGATGAGCGCTGCTTAAGGTGTGTGTGTGTGTGTGTGTGTGTGTGTGTGTGTGTGTGTGTGTGTTTGTGTTTGGCTGATGTCTCCTCTGTCTCTGTCCACCAGCGGCCACTAAGGCACACGATCGCTGCTTCAGTCACGTCAACACAAAAGGAAACTTGTTTGGCAACTGTGGCTTCAGCGGCTCCACAACCATCCCCTGTGCTGTAGAGTGAGTTACTACACACACACACACACACACACACACACACACACACCATCCCCTGTGCTGTAGAGTGAGTTACTACACACACACACACACACACACACACACACACCACACACACCATCCCCTGTGCTGTAGAGTGAGTTACTACACACACACACACACACACACACACACACACACACACACACACCACCCCTGTGCTGTAGAGTGAGTTACTACACACACACACACACACACACACACACACACACACCGTCCCCTGTGCTGTAGAGTGAGTTACTACACACACACACACACACACACACACCGTCCCCTGGCTGTAGAGTGAGTACACACACACACACACACACACACACACACCATCCCCTGTGCTGTAGAGTGAGTTACTACACACACACACACACACACACACACACACACCATCACCTGTGCTGTAGAGTGAGTTACTACACACACACACACACACCATCCCCTGTGCTGTAGAGTGAGTACTACAAACACACACACACACACACACACCATCCCCTGTGCTGTAGAGTGAGATACTACACACACACACACACACACACACACACACACACACCATCCCTGTGCTGTAGAGTGAGTTACTACCACCACACACACACACACACACACACACCATCCCCTGTGCTGTAGAGTGAGTTACTACACACACACACACACACACACACCACACACACCATCCCCTGTGCTGTAGAGTGAGTTACTACACCACACACACACACACACACACACACACACACACCGTCCCCTGTGCTGTAGAGTGAGTTACTACACCACACACACACACACACACACACACACCGTCCCCTGTGCTGTAGAGTGAGTTACTACACACACACCACACACACACCACACACACCCCCTGTGCTGTAGAGTGAGTTACTACACACACACACACACACACACACACACACACACCGTCCCTGTGCTGTAGAGTGAGTTACTACACACACACACACACACCACACCATCCCCTGTGCTGTAGAGTGAGTTACTACACAACCACACACACACACACACACACCATCCCCTATGCTGTAGAGTGAGTTACTACACACACACACACACACACACACACACACACACACACACCATCCCCTGTGCTGTAGAGTGAGTTACTACACACACACACACACACACACACACACACACCATCCCCTGTGCTGTTAGAGAGAGTTACCACACACACACACACACACACACACACACACACCATCCCCTGTGCTGTAGAGTGAGTTACTACACACACACACACACACACACACACACACACCATCCCTGTGCTGTAGAGTGAGTTACTACACACACACACACACACACACACACACACACACACCGTCCCCTGTGCTGTAGAGTGAGTTACTACACACACACACACACACACACACACACCATCCCCTGTGCTGTAGAGTGAGTTACTACACACACACACACACACACACACACACACACCATCACCTGTGCTGTAGAGTGAGTTACTACACACACACACACACACCATCCCCTGTGCTGTAGAGTGAGTTACTACAAACACACACACACACACACACCATCCCCTGTGCTGTAGAGTGAGTTACTACACACACACACACACACACACCATCCCCTGTGCTGTAGAGTGAGTTACTACACACACACACACACACACACACCATACCCTGTGCTGTAGAGTGAGTTACTACACACACACACACACACACACACACACACCATCCCCTGTGCTGTAGAGTGAGTTACTACACACACACACACACACACACATCATTCCCTGTGCTGTAGAGTGAGTTACTACACACACACACACACACACACACCATCCCCTGTGCTGTAGAGTGAGTTACTACACACACACACACACCATCACCTGTGCTGTAGAGTGAGTTACATTTACATTTACATTTAGGCATTTAGCAGACGCTTTTATCCAAAGCGACTTACAACTTCGTCAACCATCAATTGTTCAGGGCCAGTCTCCCCTAGAGCAACTTAGGGTTAAGTGCCTTTGCTCAAGGTCACAACGGCGGTAGCTGGGATACGAACCCACATCTTTTTCAGGCTACTTACACGCTAGCCAGGTTCCTTAACCACTACGCTACCACCGCCCCCAGAGTTACTACACACACACACACACACCATCCCCTGTGCTGTAGAGTGAGTTACTACAAACACACACACACACACACACACACACACACACACACACACACACCATCCCCTGTGCTGTAGAGTGAGTTACTACACACACACACACACACTATCCCATGTGCTGTAGAGTGAGTTACTACACACACACACACACACACCATCCCCTGTGCTGTAGAGTGAGTTACTACACACACA
>PYXC01000187.1:0-22500 GCA_015244755.2 Tenualosa ilisha | reverse complement strand
AATCCCCGCAATCCCTCACCCACATTCAGGCCCAGTTCTCTCCGTTTGTTTGTTTTATTGTTTGTCACCAAAGGTTAAAGGTCAAATGTCTCCACTCTGCAGTTCTTGTTTGTTTGTCCCTCATGTCTGCCTCTCACACAGGTCACGGAACACCACAACTCAGGCTAATGGGAACCTGCAGAGAAGCACTTCACCTCAGCCCCCCAAACAGCTCACCCCTACCAACCCACAGGTACACACACACACACACACACACACACACCCATGCACACACACACACATACATACACACATATATTAACACACACATGCACACACACACAAATACATACACACACACACACATACACACACATACACATACACACACACACACACACACACACATACACATACACACACACACACACACATACACATATGCACACACACATACACATATACACACACATACACATACACACACACACACATACACATATATACACACACACACACACACACACACACACACATACACAGACACACACACACATATACACACACGCGCAGACTGTCATGCAGTGATGTTTGTCTTTTCCAGCCATTCCCTCCATCCCTGCCAGAGTCTGCAGTCAGGTAAGACTCACTCAGACTCATTCAGACTGACTCAGACTCATTCAGACTGACTCAGACTCATTCAGACTGACTCAGACTCATTCAGACTCATTCAGACTGACTCAGACTCATTCAGACTGACTCAGACTCATTCAGACTGACTCAGACTCATTCAGACTCATTCAGACTGACTCAGACTCACTCAGACTCATTCAGATTCACTCACTCAGACTCACTCAGAGTGACTCAGACTCATTCAGACTCATTCAGACTCACTCAGACTCATTCAGACTGACTCAGACTCATTCAGACTGACTCAGACTCACACAGACTCATTCAGACTCACTCACTCAGACTCACTCAGACTGACTCAGACTCATTCAGACTGACTCAGACTCATTCAGACTCACTCAGACTCACTCACTCAGACTCATTCAGACTCATTCAGACTCACTCACTCAGACTCACTCAGACTTACTCAGACTCATTCAGACTCACTCAGACTCATTTAGACTCACTCAGACTCACTCACGCAGACTCACTCAGACACTCACACTCCTTCAGACTCACTTAGACTCACTCAGAGTCATTCAGACTCACTCACTAAGACTCACTCAGACTCATTCAGACTGACTCAGACTCATTCAGACACACTCAGACTCATTCAGACTCATTCAGACTCACTCACTCAGACTCACTCAGACTTACTCAGACTCATTCAGACTCACTCAGACTCATTCAGACTTACTCAGACTCATTTAGACTCACTCAGACTCATTCAGACTCACTCACTCAGACTCACTCAGACTCACTCAGACACTCACACTCATTCAGACTCACTCAGATGCATTCATTCAGACTCACTCAGACGCATTCATTCAGACTCACTCAGACATACTCAGACTCATTCAGACTCACTCAGACTCATTCATTCAGACTCACCCAGACTCACTCAGACTCATTCAGACTCACTCAGACTCATTCATTCAGACTCACCCAGACTCACTCAGACTCATTCAGACTCACTCAGACTCATTCAGACTCGTTCAGACTCACTTAGACTTATTCAGACTTACTCAGACTCATTCAGACTCACTCAGACTCATTCAGACTTACTCAGACTCATTCAGACTTACTCAGACTCATTTAGACTTACTCAGATTCATTTAGACTCACTCAGACTCATTCAGACTCACTCAGACTCACTCAGACACTCACACTCATTCAGACTCACTCAGACTCATTCAGGCTCACTCAGACTCACTCAGACTCATTCAGACTGACTCAGACTCATTCAGACTGACTCAGACTCACACAGACTCATTCAGACTCACTCAGAGTGACTCAGACTCATTCAGACTCACTCAGGCTCACTCAGGCTCACTCAGACTCACTGAGACTGACTCAGACTCATTCAGACTGACTCAGACTCATTCAGACTCACTCACTCAGACTCATTGAGACTCATTCAGACTCACTCACTCAGACTCACTCAGACTCACTCAGACTTACTCAGACTCATTCAGACTCACTCAGACTCATTCAGACTTACTCAGACTCATTTAGACTCACTCAGACTCACTCATGCAGACTCACTCAGACACTCACACTCATTCAGACTCACTTAGACTCACTCAGAGTCATTCAGACTCACTCACTCAGACTCACTCAGACTCATTCAGACTGACTCAGACTCATTCAGACGCACTCTCAGACTCATTCAGACTCATTCAGACTCACTCATTTAGACTCACTCAGACTTACTCAGACTCATTCAGACTCACTCAGACTCATTCAGACTCACTCACTCAGACTCACTCAGACTCACTCAGACACTCACACTCATTCAGACTCACTCAGACTCATTCATTCAGACTCACTCAGACATACTCAGACTCATTCAGACTCACTCAGACTCATTCATTCAGACTCACCCAGACTCACTCAGACTCATTCAGACTCACTCAGACTCATTCAGACTCATTCAGACTCACTTAGACTCACTCAGAGTCATTCTCACTCACTCACTCAGACTCACTCAGACTTACTCAGACTCATTCAGACTCACTCAGACTCATTCAGACTCACTCAGACTCATTCAGACTTATTCAGACTCATTTAGACTCACTCAGACTCATTCAGACTCACTCAGACTCACTCACTCACTCAGACTCACTCAGACACTCACACTCATTCAGACTCACTCAGACTCATTCATTCAGACTCACTCAGATTCACTCAGATTCACTCAGACACACTTAGACTCATTCACACTCACTCAGACTCACTCAGACTCATTCATTCATACTCATTCAGACTCATTCAGACCCATTCTGATTTACTCAGACTCACTCAGACTCACTCAGAGACTCATTCAGACTCACTCAGAGACTCATTCAGACTCTCTCAGACACACTCAGAGACTCATTCAGACTCACTGCTTGAATGTTATCCTCTTTTGTAAGTCGCTTTGGATAAAAGCGTCTGCTAAATGCCTAAATGTAAATGTAAATGTAAATGCACTCAGAGACTCATTCAGACTCATTCAGACTCATTCAGACTCACTCAGACTCATTCAGACTCACTCAGACTCACTCAGAGACTCATTCAGACTCACTCAGAGACTCATTCAGACTCACTCAGACTCACTCAGAGACTCATTCAGACTCACTCAGACTCACTCAGAGACTCATTTAGACTCACTCAGACTCACTCAGAGACTCATTCAGACTCACTCAGAGACTCATTCAGACTCAATCAGACTCACTCAGAGACTCACTCAGATTCATTCAGACTAACTCAGACTCACTCAGAGACTCACTCAGACTCATTCAGACTGACTCAGAGAGTCATTCAGACTCACTTAGACTCATTCAGACTCATTCAGACTGACTCGGAGACTCATTCAGACTCACTCAGACTCATTCAGACTCACTCAGAGACTCATTCATACTCATTCAGACTCACTCAGAGACTCATTCAGACCCACTCAGACTCATTCAGACTCATTCAGACTCACTCAGAGACTCATTCAGACTCACTCAGACTCACTCAGACTCATTCAGACTCACTCAGACTCATTCAGACTCACTCAGAGACTCATTCAGACTCATTCAGACTCACTCAGACTCATTCAGACTCACTCAGAGACTCATTCAGACTCACTCAGACTCATTCAGACTCACTCAGAGACTCATTCAGACTCATTCAGACTCACTCAGAGACTCATTCAGACTCACTCAGACTCACTCAGACTCATTCAGACTCACTCAGAGACTCATTCAGACTCATTCAGACTCACTCAGAGGCTCACTCAGACTCATTCAGACTCACTCAGAGACTCACTCAGACTCATTCAGACTCACTCAGAGACTCACTCAGACTGATTCAGACTCACTCAGACTCATTCAGACTCACTCAGACTCACTCAGACTCATTCAGACTCACTCAGAGACTCACTCAGACTCACTCAGACTCACTCAGACTGACTCAGACTGATTTAGGGCTGATGGTGGCACAGGTGGCAGAGGTGCCGTTCAACCCTGTTCAGTGTCCTTGAGCCTCTGCCACCGGTGTGTGATTGCATGAATGTCCGGCTTACATTGGGAAGTGCTTTGAGTGTTCGTAGGAGTAGAAAAGTGCTATATAAATGCAGTCCATTTACCATTCATACACACTAACACACATGCGCGCACACACACACACACACACACTCACACACATACACACACACACACACACACACACTCACACACAATCCAGGCGTATTATTCCTCTGCACTGGAACTGGAAGTTACAGTTTCACACAACACATGTACATCTATGGTATGTATAGTAGACATTCATCTGAGATTAGCAAACGTGTGTGTGTGTGTGTGTGTGTGTGTGTGTGTGTGTGTGTGTTTTCCTTTACAGTTATGACCCGTGGCAGAGCACTGATGCAAAGACTGGAGCTGCTGCTTCACCTCTTCCTAGGCAGGGACCAGGAGTGCCCCGCCCCATCCCCCCGAAACACACCCAGTGACCCCAATGTCCCCCATCCCCCCGAAACACACCCAGTGACCCGCCCCATCCCCCGAAACACACCCAGTGACCCCAACGACCCCCATCCCCCCGAAAGGGACCCCCAGCGGCTGTGAGTGACAGCAGACATTCTGCAGATACTCACACTGCACTCATTCCTACTCAGCAGACGTGGAGACTTTTATTTTGAAGTTTGCTTGAGGTTTATCACAAGCTGTAATATGGCCAAAGAATTTGGGGTTAACTCTGAATGCCTTTTAACAGTGTGTGTGTCTGTGTGTGTGTGTGTGTGTGTGTGTCTGTGTGTGTGTCTGTGTGTCTGTGTGCGTGTGTGTGTGTGTTTGTGTGTGTGTGTCTGTGTGTGTGTGTCTGTGTGTGTGTGTGTCTGTTTGTGTGTGTGTGTCTGTCTGTGTCTGTGTGTGTGTGTGTGTGTGTGTCTGTGTGTGTGTGTCTGTGTGTGTGTTTGTGTGTGTGTGTCTGTCTGTGTCTGTGTGTGTGTGTGTGTGAGAGAGAGAGATGAAGCCATGAGATCTCTGCCCATGAAGTGAAAGCACTGGAAGTATTCCAGAATGCTCTTAGATTCAGAACAGACCCTAAGTGGGATAAATGTGATGCTTGTGGATTTGCAGATCTAAGTTTTATGGTTCCTGATATTCCTGTTCTGTCTGCATGAGTAAAAGGCTCTTTACATGATGGAAGAATGTTGCTGGACAGGAAGAGTTTTTGTGCTTATTTGTGATCTCTGTATCGTAATGTTGAAGGAAAGTATTAAAACGTCATTTTGTATATAATCTCTGGTGTGTGTGTGTGTGTGTGTGTGTGTTTGTGTGTTTGTGTTGACAGTGTAGAGATTGATCTGTGTGGCCCTCTGCATGAGCATCAGTTGTAGCAGCCTAGCCTATGTCTGTGTGTGTGTGTGTGTGTGTGTGTGTGTGTGTGTGTGTGTGTGTGTGTGTGTGAGAGACTCCAGCATAGAGATTGACCTGTGTGGTTCTCTGCATGGACATCAGTTGTAGCATCCTAGGCTGTGTGTGTGTGTGTGTGTGTGTGTGTGTGTGACAACATAGAGATTAACCTGTGTGGCCCTCCGCGTGCAGTTGTGTGTTTTGAGAAGTTGATCTATACTAGCTAATCTGTGTGCCATGAAGAGACTGAATTGCTCCATCCCATTTTTGAGCTGGAGCTTTACTGCCCTCTAGTGTTTATAGGTGGAAGTGCATGTTGATTGCACTCTTGTCAAGGGCCCTGAGCCATTTTTGGGGTATTTTTACTACCTCTACTTTTAAGCTCATATCTTGGTCATTTTAAGGGTCATACATACATGCTATATCTTGTTTTTCTCAGAACAGTCTAGGCTATCCAGATCTGGTTTCATTTTGTGAGCTACTATTTGCACTGATTTTATAAATAATAATAAACCAATAAAAAATCGTGTTGCATATAAAAAAAATCTTGTATTTTTGCAAGTACCTGTCCATAGCATGCTGTCAGCAGGGATATCTTTCATATTTGAGTAGAGGAGATTGTCTGGAATCTGGCAACATAAGAACCATGATGGTGGGATATTCAGTGACTTATCAATGTTGATAAATATGTAGTCTGTGCCTGACGGAAATAAGAGCCTTTTTTTATTTATTGGAAGAAATTCAGGGTGATTTGACTACCTTTACTTTTAAGCCCATATCTTGGGCATGTGCCGTTCCGGAGTAATTCACCAGAGAAGAATGGGTGAGAATTATGCATTGACTGATAACACTGAGTGAGACAGAAATTTGTCAAAGCATTACTTGGCAAACATTTGATCCTTGTTTTAACATGATAAATTCAATGCAGAAATATGTGTTTGGTGTCGTTGGAAAGCTGTGATTCTGTACTTTCTTTTGATATGCGTTTTGATATCCGATCACGGGTTCGCGAGTAATTTGAACGTGAGTAATGGCTGCGCAGAGCGCTAATATGACAGATTTATCCGACTTTTAAAAAATTAATATCTCGCCAATGCTTGAGCGCAAAAATAAGCGAGTGGACACGTTGGAAAGCCCTGGTTCTGCTGTTTCGTTTGGTATAAGTTCCATCTCGCTACGATGTATAGTTGCGGAGTAATTCAACAGAGAAGAATGGCTGTGAATTTGGACGCAATTTGCGTCCATCGGGCCCAAAGATGGGGCTGTGTGGGACTGGCTGGGCTTTTATGCATCAGGCTAGTTTGGGACCAGAGGACTTTGTGTTGTGTTTCAATGCATCAGGCTAGTTTGGGACCAGAGGACTTTGTGTTGTGTTTCAATGCATCAGGCTAGTTTGGAACCAGAGGACTTTGTGTATCAATGCATCAGGCTAGTTTGGGACCAGAGGACTTTGTGTTGTGTTTCAATGTCACTTTGATGGCTTGAAGAGGTGCTAAACAAAATGGCATTTTAGTCTCTTGTCATTTTTCCTGAGGATAAAACAGGACGAAAAACAAACATGGTGATCTGTAAGTCTGGCCAACCTTTATTTGGATGGAGAAAGGATGGACACATGCTGGAATTAAAATTTCACAGTTTCACAATTTCACAATCAAAATCACAATTTCATAAATATGCTCATTTTGATGCCATCAACACACTTTAAAAGCAGTTGAGGTGTAGTCAGCTCCAGGTGAGGTGTAGTCACATCCAGGTGAGGTGTAGTCAGCTCCAGGTGAGGTGTAGTCACATCCAGGTGAGGTGTAGTCAGCTCCAGGTGAGGTGTTGTCATATCCAGGTGAGGTGTAGTCAGCTCCAGGTGAGGTGTAGTCACATCCAGGTGAGGTGTAGTCAGCTCCAGGTGAGGTGTAGTCAGCTCCAGGTGAGGTGTAGTCACATCCAGGTGAGGTGTAGTCAGCTCCAGGTGAGGTGTAGTCAGCAAAAGACTGGATAGGTTATGTAATGTTAATGAAAACAAGAGACAACATTTTCAAAATTTTTTAACCCTCCATGGTACAGTGTTGCCTCCAGACAACACAACCTGATTTGGCTTGTTAAATCAAAAGTAAACATCCAATTGATTGGATATTTTAATGGCAAGGCAAGACAAAAACAAACTCAAGGCAAGACAAAAACAAATATGTTATCTATAAATTTACAAATTGTACCAATATCTGTTAAAATATAGATAGATCTAACTACTATAGATAGATCTAACTACTAGCCCAGTCTGGTGTTATGAGAATTTCTAAAAATCTTCTGAGTAACTGGTTTCTGTGTACATGTACGAAGAGACCTTGTCCTTCACAAAACTAGAAACAGACGCAGGCCACCATGACAGGACAGAGGGACTTAAAGAGACCTTGAGAATACAGACATGTCTTACCGAGTCAGCTTAATACTACAGACCACTACTGCATACAAGGCCTTGTGAGTCTGGAGAGCGAGAGAGAGGACAGACCGCCACTGCGGTGAGAGAGGGGCATGCTGAACACCTGTGGAGGGCAAAGCTCAGGTGGTCTCTGCGGAGAGCAAAGGTCAGGTGGTCTTGCAAATAAAGTTTCCAGCATGATTCTAGTGGATTATTTTATAAGTGTAAGTCTAAGTGTAACATAGTGGGCTTCTTGGTTAAACATATAAAATGGAACATAGTGGGGTTCTTGGTTAAACATGTAAAGTGGAACATAGTGGGGTTCTTGGTTAAACATGTAAAGTGGAACATAGTGGGGTTCTTGGTTAAACATGTAAAGTGGAACATAGTGGGGTTCTTGGTTAAACATGTAAAGTGGAACATAGTGGGCTTCTTGGTTAAACGTGTAAAGTGGAACATAGTGGGCTTCTTGGCACCACTGAGTTACCTGTCAAAACATGTAACAAGTGTGGACTATTTTGATGCGTCTCAGAGCAAAAGTGTGGACTATTTTGTATGTGTGTGTGTGCACATTTTTGCGTAAGCTCACAGATGTGTGTGTGTGCGCTTGTGTGTTATTTTATGTGTGTGCACAAACTCGTAAGTGTTTGTGTGTGTTATTTTATGTGTGTGTGCTTGTGTGTGTAATGGCATATTTTAGAATAATAGGCTCATATCTGTCAATGAGATTTATTGCAGCGTTTTAGATTTATATATTGCATGTAAAACCAGCTAAATCATTTCATCATAGTGTTTGGCTGTAACTAGTTTGCCTTATTTCTTAGAAATGTAGACCTTTTCACAACTTCTCCTCCACGGTACTATGTTCTTAAAAATATTTAAAAAAGAAAAAAAATGTCCACAGATACAAAAGAATGTTCCCATTTAAACACAAAGATAATTTTTTTTCTACAAGCATATCATAATGTGGAGTTAACCATGCTTTAACCAGAGAGGGTTAAAGTAGACATGCAGTTGTTCATTGCAAGTGCTTTCATTTTTTAACATATTTTCAATAAATTCATGATCTGACCGGGTTAAGGGTTGTTTTTGGTAGAACATACTGTGCCTTGCATGCCCACTGATCAGATTAACACAGATTAATGAATCTCTCAATTAACACAGATTAATTAATCTCTCAATCAGACCAGCAGAATTATGAAGCAACGTAAACTGGAACTTGTCCTGTATGTCTGCAGACACCGCACTTATGGGGTGTGTGTGTGTTTGTGTGTTTGTAATGTTTTTTTCCTAAAATGCCAGACTGTTTACACTGCCAATTTATTAGGGAAGTGCGTGAAAGGGAGGAAATAGCATCACAAGATTACAGATTACAGGTATAAATAATTACAGATTACGGGTATAAATAATTACAGATTACGGGTATAAATAATTACAGATTACGGGTATAAATAAATGCATAACCTAGATCAGCTACGAATGCAACATGTACCTTTTCAGTTCAGATACTTGTGTGTCATCACCCATCAGACAAGAATCTACCAACCACATTTCCACGGCTCCACATGTGTGCAGAACGGCCAGTTGAGGTTGGTCTCACACACCTGTAGATTCATGCACAGCTGTGTTCAGCACACACCTTGACTCAGGTAGGTGTTTGTCCCAGCTGTGTTCAGCACACAGCTTGACTCAGGTAGGTGTTTGTCCCAGCTGTGTTCAGCACACACCTTGACTCAGGTAGGTGTTTGTCCCAGCTGTGTTCAGCACACACCTTGACTCAGGTAGGTGTTTGTCCCAGCTGTGTTCAGCACACACCTTGACTCAGGTAGGTGTTTGTCCCAGCGTTCAGCACACAGCTTGGCTCAGGTAGGTGTTTGTCCCAGCTGTGTTCAGCACACACCTTGGCTCAGGTAGCTTTTTTGTCCCAGTGTTTGTGATTGGTGTCAACATAAAATCCCGGTTTTCAGTGGGCGGTTTACTCTCTAAATCATTTTTGTCTGGGGATAATAAGCTGTTGTTGTTTTGTGTGGAAGTCTCCAACAGACATTTTGAAAGAGCTCAGATGTTGTCTGGAACACCCCAGCGAGTTAGGATCTCCTTGAAGAGGACTCAAGAGAAGGTCTCAGCAGACGCTGTGTGGAGGGGAAAGATTTAGAAGAGGGGACATGATAAACGAAAACTTCCAGATGCTTCCATTTTTTAGCAGCACTCCTGGGTAAGGGGTCCATCAAGTTCACCCGTAACATTTCCCAGTTCTTTTCTCCTCCAACCCGAAGTTAAGCCAATAAGCCGAGGCCAGATGGCCAGAAATGGGTTGTTGTCTGAGGTCCACAGGGATGTTTGCTGGGTCTAAGTATCTGTGAGGCAACTTCACCACACAGAACACTTCATCTTTGATAATGGTGGACTCACATGTAGCACAACTGACGTCCACATCTCCTGATGTCAGGATTTGTTCGCAGATTTTCATAATCTCAGGATCTGAGTGTTGTGCTTGCCACAGAATGGTGTTGGTCACTGGCAACTCTACCCAGTTCTCCTGTTAGACGTGTCCGATTGTCGCTCATGTCAAGGTGGAGTTGGTCGGCTGGAGCCTTGGAGAGAGCATCAGACACAGGATTATATTTCCCCTCCCGATACTCCACAGTAAATGAGAACTCCTGCAGTTTTCTCCAACAAAGAAGTCAAGTGCTGAGCTTTTGACCAATGTCTCTTGTGTCTGTGTGGGCAGATTGAGGTTGGGATGACCAAAGATAGGTGGCGAGACCAGATGTTGTTTCAGTGGATCAGAAAAGGCTTGGCATTGTGGTGTCCAGCAAAACTTGACCCCCTTTTGCCTGAGCACAACCTAGCTGTGAAAGCCTGTTACCAAGCAGTGGAACCAGCCAGCCATGCCAAGGAACCTGTGAAGCTCTTTCACGTTCCATGCCAAGGAACCTCTGAAGCTCTTTCACGTTCCCATGCCAAGGAATCTCTGAAGCTCTTTCACGTTCCCATGCCAAGGAACCCCTGGAGCTCTTTCACGGAAACTCCTGTACAGCATGGATCTTGCCTGGATCTGCAGCAGTAAGTGCTGAGGAAACCTCAAGACCAAAAACATTTCAGTGAAAAATGGAAAAAGTGGGTTTACTTCACGTTAATTGTGCGCTGGCTTTGTCCAATGTCCTGGAAGTGCTGCTGTACCAATGGATAATAATATGATGTCATCAAGATATACAAATAAATCCTCAAAGTTCCCCCGGAACGCTCTACTGACCTCTGGAAACTGTCTGGAGAATTAATATCTTTGAAATGGAACGGCCAATTTGTCCTTGGAATCTCCATCCATACGGGCCTGTCAGTATCTGAGTGGAAAACACAGCAGCTCCACTGAGTGACTCAGTGTTTCCTGGGTAGTGGGAATGGGGTAGACATCTGTGTGAGGGATGGAATTTAGCTTTCGATAGTCCACACTGAACCTAAACCTGCCAGTGTTCTTAGGCAGTGCCCAAGCAGAAGATGACAGCTTGATAACATCAGCATCCAACATCAACAGCATTTCTCTTCAACTGTGACACAAGTCTCAACTCCAGAGAACACAAACAGAGGATAATGAAGCACAGAGAAAACAAACAGAGGATAGTGAACCACGGAGAACACAAACAGAACACTCTATCCTGAAGCTATTTACTCCTATTTTAGAACACTCTATCCTGAAGCTATTTACTCCTATTTTAGAAGACTCTATCCTGAAGCTATTTACTCCTATTTTAGAAGACTCTATCCTGAAGCTATCTATTCACGTTTTAGAAGACTCTATCCTGAAGCTATCTATTCACGCTGTTATGCATACAGGCTTAACCTAGTGTTGTGCCACACTTGCAGGGCTGTTTCTAAGGCTGTGGAGCTATTTGATTTGTTGGAATGTGTCTATTCTTCTTTTAACCACCTCCCTTGTGATTCTACATGAGATCAAAGACGCTCAGTCCAAGCTTGGGTTGGCTGTAGTTGAGCTTGTGGAGCTTTCAAACACTCTTTGGGCATGCTGGCTGCAGTGGATCAGTGGACTTCTCAGCCATTACCTTACCTGCCATTGCTGAATGTCTTTCTGTCACTTGGCCTGTTTAGATGCATCTTTAGATTGCTTGTGTTGAACCACGTCTTTGATGGGCTGTGTGACCAGCGAGCCACTGCAGCCTTTGACCGCTTATGTTGATGGATTTAGGTATGCTGTTGGGAGACTGGCAATGCAGAAACTGCATGAGGCGCAAGTTAAAATGAATGTGTACGATTGGAAGCCTGTGTGTGTGTGTTGGAAAGTTGTGTGTCACGATTTCAAACCTGGAGACCAGATGATAGTCGTTTTGCCAGTGACTCAGACACCATTTCAAGCTAAGTTTGCTGGGTCGTATAAAGTGATTCATCAAGAAAAAAAGGGACTATTGTGACTATTAAAGACTATTATTTATTGGCCACACCTGATAGGAAAAGGCGACTCAACTGTGTCACGCCAATCTGCTTAAGCCCTACTTTGACCGTGATGGTGTTGGAAAAGTGGAGTTGCTGACTAATCAAACTGACTTAAGCCAGGCCCAGAGTTGGGGTTAGGAGCACTGAATAAGGAGGTTCCATGGGTCTTTTCTGATACACCCTCTCAGGCTACACACACTGTTGACATCGGAGAAGAATCCCAATTCAGCAGCACTTCTATGGAGGTTTTGGGGAGAGACAGGAAATCTTAAAGGTAAAGTGAAGTATTTAGTAGAGAATGAGTTGGCGAAAGGTTGTATACTAGCTGGGCAAGTCCTTGTCTTTTAGTTAAAAAGGCCAATGAAACAAATTGGTTCGGTAGCGATTATAGAAAGTAGGGTCAACCAAATGTGTCAGTAAATTGGACTAAATTGGAAATCGGATGCTACACTCACAAAGACTTGAATCTTGAATTAGGTCGCTGCAAATTTGGATAACGTTGTGGTACATAGCGCCACCTGCTTATTTGGGCTTTTTAAATTTTGCAGTGTACAATGGGGTTAGCACAGCTCCCATCACAGGGGAGTGAGAAACGCAATTTCGATTCTTTTGTATGTCTTGTACATGTGAAGAAATTGACAATAAAGTTATACCATACCATAATCTACAGTGACCACAGCCTGTTAACCTTCCTTCACTCGCTTCCAAACCCCAGCAGAGATTGATGCACTGGAACCCCTTCCTCCAGCCATATAATCTGCACATTAAGCACCTTAGAGGCAAAGAGAACGTGATTGCGGACACGTTGTCACGCCCTCCTGCCATCTAGTGTGTCTAACATGCAATTGCAACAGGCTTTGACTAAAGAAATGACATGACCATCAACAGTATTGTATTACTGGAGATAATGGTAACGTTAATAGTGATGGGATGGTCGAGATTTAAGCTTCCAGGCCCCAAGGTTCCCAAGGTTGCTCTGGTGCTGATGGGTTAATGGTGTTGGGTATTTGAGTTTGAAGTTTTAAATGGGTGGATAACCCATCTGATATTGTCATTTCAATAATATTAATATTGAATATGCCTTCTGTATTGTATTTGGGAAAAAAGGTTACTGTTGGATGTTAAAAAATTGAGCTGTATTGAGCAGCCGTAGGTGGGTTTTCCAGTGTTTTTTTACAGTGCATCAACTGTACTGCCTGCGTCAAACAATGTGGCAGACAAGTCTTCATAACCTTACAGTTTTTGCACCCTGAAAAACAGAAGGCATCTTTGATGCTTCCACCCACAAAGTAGACAGAAAGTTAGTAGGAAGTCCTACACAAGAGTGTGGGAATGGTTAGTTGATTTGTACTACTTCCTGCAGAGTTTTTACATTTAATGTCATTTTGTCTTTTTAAGGTTTAAGGTACATTTTATGCTCATTTGGCAGAATAAATGTTTGAGAAACATTCATATGTTATTTGTTCTGTATTGTCAGATTTTGAACTAAACTGGTTGTGACTGAATTAATTTGATGGATCATTCTGTTGCCTTCTGTTCAGTGTATAACTGTCTTCATTCACACAAATATCAGTAGCAGTAGCTTGATTTGGAAATGCACCATTTGAGATGAAAGAGGTGAAACCGTATATGTTAGTGTTATATGAGCTATTTCATCTTTACCAAGTACATGATGGACATATTTGCAAACGTCTTTCTTCATAAACATTGAACAGCACCTAATGAACTGACTGAGAATTGCTTTTCGTACACTAGGATACAGGATGCAGAGAGGCAGATGAAGATGGGCAATGTCAGCAGGGGTGACAGGGGTACTGGGAGCAGGGCGCTGGGTGTTTTTGACTACAGGAAGCCCAAGCTGCCCTGAATGCCGAGGAACTCCGCAGGAGGCTTCGCTAGTGATGGAAAGCTAGAGACTTCAGAGAGTCTGGTCCATAAGACTGGATAAAAGGACACGAGGAAGTCAAAGACCCCCAGCCCCCTCCCCAGTGTCTTGCCTCGTGCTCGTCCTGTCTCATTAGAGTTACTCGCGCGTCAGCAGCCTACGCCCAAATAACGTAAATAACCCCAGTGAAGCTGAACTGGACAGGGGGATTCGACCCGCGCCCTGACGTTGGTTGCTGGCCAGCAATCAGGAGACGCTGTGATGTAATTCTCGCCAAAACGTGTATTGTCCGTCAGTTGAAGTTGGCATATTCATTAAAGAGCCCCTGGTCCGCAGAGTAATCATAAATAACCTAAAATATCATCTGTCATTGTTTCAACTTGTTTTTGTGATGAAAGCAAGCGTTTGACAGAGAGAAGACGGGACAGGGCGGGGAGCTGGAGGCGCACGTAGACCAGCAGCGCATCTCGGAGCGCACGTAAGCTGCTCACCCGCGTGCTCAGGTAAGTCATCATTTATAGAAGGGCTTTACGCGTGAGGCGCGCGCGGGCTTCGAGACCGGGAGAGCGCGTGAGCGTTGAGTATGGTCCAGACGCGCGAGCTACCGAGGAGCTGACATCCACACATCAATCAGGTAGGACCCGGTGCTTCCTAGAATACACACCAGTGAAGTTGCTGTTTTAATGTTGAAATTGCTGCACTAAATTTATTTAGAAAAAAATGTATAAATTGGCCAGGCTATGCAAAAGACATGCGTTCTTGGTGAATTAAATAAAGACAATTTGGAAAGAGTTACTGTGCGCCCTTGAACCCATGTCAGTTAACTTAACATTCCATAACAACCCAACAGTTCTTTTGGTCTTCGGCTTCGATAGTTTCTAACACCTTAATGATATATGCTCCCGTATCGTTACACAGTTCCTGCATGTCACCAACGCAGCTCAGTTGATAAAGGACTTTGTGTGTGTGTGCGTGTGTTTGAGTGAGGTTGTGGGGGACTAGTTTGGTGTTCCGTAACCGGTGGCGTTCACTCATCCGCTCGTCCCCGACAGCGAGTGGTCGTCTTTCTGTTCACACTCTACTCTTATTCTGGGAGAATGTTAGTGAATTTATATGACATGTTTGGCCCTATCGTAATTGCTCAATATATGACCTCAAGGAAGTCGGTCACGTTCAGCACGTAGGCCACCGGGTCTTGGCGCGAGGGCAGAGCGCATCCCAATCATCACGGATAGATCAGGGGAAGCGCACACGCTTTATCTGACCCCCGCCATCTGCCGCGCGCGAGACTGAGTGGGCTTACTGGGAGAGTCAAAGCTCGAGGCACGAGGAGTATGGGAAAAGGAAAGACCATCATCAAACATGTAGTGGGAAAAAACTCAGCTGCCTGTCTCTCCTGCCTTACCTGGGCAAGTAGCTTTTACAGTGGAGGGATCATCAAGGCCTATATGAACACACATACTTGTACACGCGCACACGCACACTGGTGCATGCAGTGGGAGTGACAGAGGAGGGGAGGTGGGCAGCTTAGCGTGTGTGTGTGCTTGTGTGTGTGGCAGATGATCCCTTCAGGATGGTAAACTCTGTAAGACCAGCGCAGTTCAAACCACAGCCACGTGGATGGAGGGCAGCCAGCATTAGAGAGAGAGAGTGATGGTGATATTGGTTACCTGAACAGAGAGTCTGTGTGTGTGTGTGTGTGTGTGTGTTTGTGTGTGTGATTACATAATGGTGTATGGTTTCTCAAAGAGAGAGACCTATATTTGGTTTCTTAGAGAGAGAGTGAGAGCTATTTGGTTCCTAAAAGAGAGAGATAGAGTGAGTGATGAAGAGAGAGAGATAGAGAGAGTGATGAAGAGAGAGTCTTAAAGAGAGAGTGAAAATGTATCTGTGTTTGTTGGGGATTGCAGGGGGTTAGAACAGCTGCCGTAGGAAACTAGGACAGTGGCAAGAAATGTACTCTTAATCCTTTACCACATCCTGCTGATTCCACTGTGTGTGTGTGTGTGTGTGTGTGTGTGTGTGAGAGAGAGAGAGAGAGAGAGAGAGGGCATCTGGGAGTAAATGTCTTCACCTTAGTGAACTTGAACCATTCCCAGAGATGCTGCTTAGAGCCCGACAGCTCCAGTAGAGAAGAGTTGGGCAGAGTAGAGTAGAGATGAGATGAGTAGAGTAGAAGGGATTAGATGAGATGAGTAGAGTAGAGATGAGATGAGTAGAGTAGAGATGAGATGAGTAGAGTAGAGATGAGATGAGTAGAGTAGAGTAGAGTAGAGTTGGGCTGATAAGGGTAGAGTACATTTACATTTACGCATCCAAAGCGACTTACAACTTGTCAACTACCAATTGTTCAGGGCCAGTCTCCCCTAGAGCAACTTAGGGTTCAGTGGCTTGCTCAAGGGCACAACGGTGGCAGCTGGGATACGAACCCACAACTAAAGCTTTTGAGTACAGTTCTCCTTTAAAGCTGTTACCTGCCTAGTTGAGTCCAGAGAACAGTAATCTCCCCATCTGATGTCATGAATAAACAGGAGATGGAAGGATACTGATTTAGCGTACCGCACATACGCACATAACACACACACACACACACACACACACACACACACTGTCCATCGTTTTAATTCTTAATGCTCCTCCTCCCAGGTCTGAACCAGCTGATCAGCACCACTAAGTGTCATGGGAGAGTGGCTCCTGACTCGGGGCCCGGCGGGGTGAAGGCCCCTGACGGGGGTGGGGCTGGCCGTGCTGTTCGGGTGCTTCGTCATCACAGGCTTCTCCTACGCCTTCCCTAAGGCCGTCAGCGTCTTCTTCAAGGAGCTCATCAAGGAGTTCCATGTGGGCTACAGCGACACGGCCTGGATCTCCTCCATTGTGCTCGCCATGCTCTATGGCACAGGTAGGGGGGCGCTGGTGACCAGGCCCAGCCAGTGCCTTAAGCCTTTCTCACACTGGAGTATACTCATGCTACATTGCGTCTTTAACACGGGTCCAGGTCAAGGGGACATCTGACCCTACGTCAGTCAGTCTTAAAGGGTAATAGACACACAAGATGCTTCTCTTCAGCAATGCCCCACAGCACAGACAGGGGCGCTGAGGCACCCAAAGTGACTCAATACACTTTGTTTTTATTAGCCTAAACTACACCAAGGCAAAATGAACACATGGAGTTCAGTTTGAATGAATGTGGAGTTCAGTCTAACTCTTAATTAAGTGTGTGGAGTTCAGTCTAACTCTTAATTAAGTGTGTGCAGTTCAGTCTAACTCTTAATTAAGTGTGTGCAGTTCAGTCTAACTCTTAATTAAGTGTGTGCAGTTCAGTCTCTCTAAATGAATGTGGACTTGGAGTTCAGGCCCAGAGAGTTGCACAGGTGCCTAGAGTTCCTGTTCAAAAGCACCATGGATCCTTTTAGTACCCTGCTTGCCTAGATGAGCCCTACAACCTCACCCAAACTGATGAGATGGACCAGTAGTTCAGAGCAGGGTTGGTTCCTCTTCCTGGTTCTCATGGTTCTGCTGTCCGGTGTTCTAGGTCCTCTGTGCAGTATCCTGGTGAACCGCTTTGGCTGTCGGCCCGTCATGATGGTGGGCGGGGTCTTTGCTGCCCTCGGAATGATCATGGCCTCCTTTGCCACCAGCATCTTTCACATCTACCTCACCACCGGCGTCATCACAGGTGTGTGTGTGTGTGTGTGTGTGTGTGTGTGGGCATCTCCCACATCTACCTCACCACCGGCGTCATCACAGGTGTGTGTGTGTGTGTGTGTGTGTGTGTGTGTGTGGGCATCTCCCACATCTACCTCACCACCGGCGTCATCACAGGTGTGTGTGTGTGTGTGTGTGTGTGTGTGTGTGTGTGTGGGCATCTCCCACATCTACCTCACCACCGGGGTCATCACAGGTGTGTATGTGTGTGTGTGTGTGTGTGTGTGTGTGTGTGTGTATGTGTGTGTGTGTGTGTGTGGGCATCTCCCACATCTACCTCACCACCGGCGTCTTCACAGGTGTGTGTGTGTGTGTGGGCATCATCCACATCTACCTCACCATCGGCGTCTTCACAGGTGTGTGTGTGTGTGTGTGTGTGTGGGCATCAACCACATCTATCTCACCACCAGCGTCATCACAGGTGTGTGTGTGTGTGTGTGTGTGTGGGCATCTCCCACATCTACCTCACACCGGCGTCATCACAGGTGTGTGTTTTTGTGTGTGTATGTTTGTGTGTGTGTGTGTGTGGGCATCACCCACATCTGTCTCACCCCCGGCATTACTGCAGGTGTGTGTGGACATCTACATGTCAAGTGAAGTGTACGTGTATCCAGTTGCAGTGTCATTATGCACCTGTAAGTGTGTGTCTAGTAATAATGTGTAATCTATATGTGTGTGTGTGTGTGTGTGTGTGTGATCCCTTAGGTCTGGGCCTAGCTATGAACTTCCAGCCGTCTCTGATCATGCTGAACCGCTACTTCAACGAGAAGCGTCCTCTGGCCAACGGCCTGGCAGCTGCGGGGAGCCCCGTGGCCCTGTGCTGTCTGTCTCCCTTGGGCCAGCAGCTCAGCTACATCTACGGCTGGAGGGGCGGCTTCCTCATCCTGGGGGGCTCCTGCTCAACTGCTGCGCCTGCGGAGCCTCATGCGCCCCCTCAACCCCCCAAGAAGAAGGGACAGGACCAGGTGGGGCTGCCACAACACTACACTGCCAGACTCCCCATCTTAGAAACACACTGGACTACCACTGCTACAGCAGCAGCATTAACAGGAGCTCAGCAGCTAGTGAGCAGAGGAGCTGTGTGTGTGTGTGTGTGTGTGTGTGTGTGTGCAGCAGTACTGTGTGAAATGTGTGTTACCTGGAGGAGCCAGTGAGAGTTGAAGATGTTACAGCTTCATCTGCCTGGGCTGTCCTTGGGCCTGGGCTGTCCTTGGGCCTGGGCTGTCCTTTGGTCTGTCCCTTCCATGGGGGGTTTTCCCAGATTGCTGTTGTGGGTGTTGAGTTTATGCTCTTCTGTTTTCTGTTGACCCCCAGGAGGCGTCGGCGGCGGCGGGGTCTGTGGAGAAGAAGGCTGTGGAGGGCGAGAAGTCATCGTCGTCTCCGCCGCCCAAAGCCAAGCTGCTGGACTTCAGCGTGTGTAAAGACCGGGGCTTCATCATCTACACGCTGGCCGCAGCCATCATGGTGCTGGGGCTGTTCGTGCCGCCCGTGTTCGTGGTGAGCTACGCCAAGCACATGGGCGCGGAGGACACGCGCGCCGCCCTGCTGCTCACGATCCTGGGCTTCATCGACATCTTCGCCCGGCCCACGTGCGGCGTGATCGCGGGCCTGCGCTGGGTGCGGCCACGCTGCGTCTACTTCTTCAGCTTCGCCATGATCTTCAACGGCACGGCCGACATCCTGGGCTCCTTCGCCAAGGACTACAACGAGCTCATCATCTTCTGCGTCTTCTTCGGCGTCTCCTACGGGATGGTGGGGCGCTGCAGTTCGAGGTGCTCATGACCATCGTGGGACCGAGAAGTTCTCCAGCGCCATCGGCCTTGTGCTGCTCGTGGAGGCCATGCCGTGCTTGTGGGGCGCCATCTGCAGGTCAGGACACACACACACACACACACACACACGCACACACATACATACACAGAGATACACACACACACACATACAGATACACAAAAAACAAACACACATGCATACACAGACACACACACAGATACACAAAAACAAACCACACACACACACACACACATACATACACAGAGACAGAGACACACACACACACAATATACAGTATCTCACAAAACAGAGTTCACCCCTCACATTGAGGCAAATATTTTGTGATATGTTTTCATGGGACAACACTATAGATGTGTGTGTGTTTTCATGGGACAACACTATAGATGTGTGTGTGTTTTCATGGGACAACACTATAGATGTGTGTGTTTTCATTGGACAACACTGAGGTGGTGTCCAGCGTATGTGTTGGTGGCAGCACTCTGCTAAGGGGGGGCTGAAGCTGTATGAGTGCTGTGTGAGGTCTGTATGAGGGCTGTGTGAGGTCTGTATGAGGGCTGTGTGAGGGCTGTGTGAGGGCTGTATGAGGGCTGTGTGAGGGCTGTGTGAGGGCTGTGTGAGGTCTGTATGAGGGCTGTGTGAGGTCTGTGTGAGGGCTGTGTGAGGGCTGTGTGAGGGCTGTGTGAGGGCTGTATGAGGGCTGTATGAGTGCTGTATGAGGGCTGTGTGAGGTCTGTATGAGGGCTGTATGAGGGCTGTATGAGTGCTGTGTGAGGGCTGTGTGAGGGCTGTGTGAGGGCTGTGTGAGGGCTGTGTGAGGGCTGTATGAGGGCTGTATGAGTGCTGTGTGAGGGCTGTGTGAGGGCTGTATGAGGGCTGTATGAGGGCTGTATGAGTGCTGTGTGAGGGCTGTGTGAGGGCTGTGTGAGGGCTGTGTGAGTGCTGTGTGACTGCTGTGTGAGTGCTGTGTGAGGGCTGTGTGAGGGCTGTATGAGTGCTGTATGAGGGCTGTGTGAGGGCTGTATGAGGGCTGTATGAGGGCTGTATGAGTGCTGTATGAGGGCTGTGTGAGGTCTGTATGAGTGCTGTGTGAGGGCTGTGTGAGTGCTGTGTGAGGGCTGTGTGAGGGCTGTATGAGTGCTGTGTGAGGGCTGTGTGAGGGCTGTATGAGTGCTGTGTGAGGGCTGTATGAGTGCTGTGTGAGGTCTGTGTGAGGGCTGTGTGAGGTCTGTGTGAGGGCTGTGTGAGTGCTGTGTGAGGGCTGTGTGAGGGCTGTGTGAGGGCTGTGTGAGGGCTGTATGAGGGCTGTATGAGTGCTGTGTGAGGGCTGTATGAGTGCTGTGTGAGGTCTGTGTGAGTGCTGTGTGAGGGCTGTGTGAGGGCTGTATGAGTGCTGTGTGAGGGCTGTGTGAGGGCTGTATGAGTGCTGTGTGAGGTCTGTATGAGTGCTGTATGAGTGCTGTGTGAGGGCTGTGTGAGGGCTGTATGAGTGCTGTGTGAGGGCTGTGTGAGGGCTGTATGAGTGCTGTGTGAGGGCTGTGTGAGGGCTGTATGAGTGCTGTGTGAGGGCTGTATGAGTGCTGTGTGAGGTCTGTGTGAGGGCTGTGTGAGGTCTGTGTGAGGGCTGTATGAGTGCTGTGTGAGGGCTGTGTGAGGGCTGTATGAGTGCTGTATGAGTGCTGTGTGAGGGCTGTGTGAGGGCTGTGGAGTGCTGTGTGAGGTCTGTGTGAGTGCTGTGTGAGGGCTGTGTGAGTGCTGTATGAGTGCTGTGTGAGGGCTGTGTGAGGGCTGTATGAGTGCTGTGTGAGGTCTGTATGAGGTGTGAGTGCTGTGTGAGGGCTGTGTGAGGGCTGTATGAGTGCTGTGTGAGGGCTGTGTGAGGGCTGTATGAGTGCTGTGTGAGGTCTGTATGATGCTGTATGAGTGCTGTGTGAGGTGTGTGAGGGCTGTATGAGTGCTGTGTGAGGGCTGTGTGAGGGCTGTATGAGTTCTGTGTGAGGGCTGTATGAGTGCTGTGTGAGGTCTGTGTGAGGGCTGTGTGAGGTCTGTGTGAGGTCTGTGTGAGGTCTGTGTGAGGTCTGTGTGAGTGCTGTGTGAGGGCTGTATGAGTGCTGTGTGAGGGCTGTGTGAGGGCTGTATGAGTGCTGTGTGACGGCTGTATGAGTGCTGCGTGAGGTCTGTGTGAGGGCTGTGTGAGGTCTGTGTGAGGTCTGTGTGAGGTCTGTGTGAGGGCTGTGTGAGGGCTGTATGAGTGCTGTGTGAGGTCTGTGTGAGGGCTGTGTGAGGTCTGTGTGAGGTCTGTGTGAGGTCTGTGTGAGTGCTGTGTGAGGGCTGTATGAGGGCTGTATGAGGGCTGTGTGAGGGCTGTGTGAGGGCTGTGTGAGGGCTGTGTGAGGGCTGTATGAGGGCTGTATGAGGGCTGTGTGAGGGCTGCTGGCCCTGGGGAGCTGAAGCATGCAGAGTGATCCCCTCGGCCGCATGCACCTGCACTGTGGTGCGTTCTTGAGTGTGTTATGTAATGAGCTCATAATCTCCCATGGTATTATGGAACAGAGCTCAGGTGGGAGAAGACAGTGGTCAACACACACACACACACACACACACACAAACACCTGATCCACTGCACCTGTGTGTGACGTGTGTGTGATCCATAGGCCTACTGTGTGTATGATTCACAGACCTACTGAAGTGTGTGTGATCCAAAGGCCTACTGTGTTTGTGATCCATCCTGTGTG
>PYXC01000186.1:15000-146849 GCA_015244755.2 Tenualosa ilisha | reverse complement strand
CATTATGGGTAATGCTAGCAGCTAAACATTATCATGAAACAGTGGTTGGTAGATGGAAAAATATGCGCTATGGCCTTTGATTTCAATGTTTTCAGCTCATGAGAGATTACATTGAATACATGAAATATTTGTCTCAGAGTTATGAATATAGGCTAAAAGTTTGGTGGGCCATGTTAGATTTTCAGAATAAAATTTTGGCCTCAGCAGTCTAAAGGTTGGGAACTTCTGCTCTAAGGGTTACTTTAGGACGCTTGAGCTGCCAGCTGTAGAGTTATTAAAGTCAAATATGCTAGAACTAAACATAGCGCTAACTAATGGATCGGGTGATTTGGGATGAAATATTGTAAAACTGAGGTACCACGTATCGCAATACTTATTTAATAATTGTTTTTTATTTTTTAATGTAATTTTATTTGTGGTACTTTTTTTTTTATTAACCTGACAAAATTGCCTTTGATGTCCACAATATGACACATGTTCATGTTTCATGTGCTCATTCAGAATAATGGCAAGATAAGAATTATCCCATGAGACTTTTAAAACAGCAAGATGCGGGCTAAAATATGGTAGAAATAAATCAAACTATCAGAATCAAATTATGTTGGACTATGTGAGTTTTAAAAAAAAATCATAATATATTATATTGTGGCCTTATTGCTGTGATTGTGTTATCTTGTCTGTGGCATTTTTTCACCCCTAAAACCAAGCAGGGGGTATTTTTAAGTATTTTATTTTAGTTTTTGTTCCCTAAATACAGTGGAGGGATTTCCCAAGCAACACTTGACCTTACAAAATCAACACTGATTAATTTCGAGAGCGTTTGCTCAGATTGAGTCTGTGACTTACCCTGTCTCACCAGACAGCTACAGTCAGACAGACTAGCCAAATATAACCACTGGGTTGTTATTTATTAAAAAATTGCAGTATGAGGGCTCTGTGGCAGATACAGAGCGCTCGCAAGGTTCCTTTTTTCTGTCAGGGGATTGAACACCCGTCACCAAGACAAATGTATGCAGATGTATGCGCTAAATGTCATCCCTGCCTCATTCTGGCGGACTCCTCTCACCCTCCCCTCCTGAGTAGGACTACAACCAACACTACGGGAGGGCCCATGTCGGACCCACTCCCCATCACAGAGGACCTTCCTGGACCGCCGATGCTGGGCCCGACCCCTTCCTGAGGCTTCGTGATTGGACCCCCCTCACAATGGCGCTGTCAAATGGACCCTTACTGTTACCCCCCCATGACCCATCTCACTCCTTTGAGTTTGTCACTATGCCTGGCCGCTGCTACATTGTCCAGCCATAATTCCTGATAACCACCTATAACTGATACCATGTAATGTAAAAGTGGGATAATACTCTATTATGAACTATTATGAACCTTAGCTAAACCATAGGCAACTTATAGTCTGTCATGGTTACTACTGATTGTAATTTTTCTCAATGACCCCTGGCAGTTGGGTTAGCCCCTTGAGTCGTGGATCTGCCAAGGTTTCTTCCTAGATTAACTGAACATAAGGGAGTTTTTCCTTGCCCCTGTTGCTCTTGGGTGCTCCTTCTGTGAAGCGCCATGAGACAATACTATTGTAAAAGGCGCTGTATAAATAAAACTGAATTGAATTGAATTGAATAAAATGTTTAATAGAATAGTTCACATTTACATTCTGCTTACACATTCTGTGAGAAAATGGCAAGCAGAACTTTTACGTAAAGATAACTGGCAAGCTTGTTTGAGTTGTCAAGCAAGCCTGCACGGAGGCCGATTTATATTTCTCAGCACCTGTTGGTAAGATCGTCAGAGCAACTTATCTACTTTTCTTGGCAATGAGGTTACATTTAGGTCTACAATATCAAATTGAGTAGAGTAGGGTACATCCATCCTAGAGGCAAAGGGCTTAAATCAGGTCAAGTCAGTGTTAAAGGAACAGGACCAAGCCTTCATTCAGATGTACAATGTAGGCTATACTAGTCTTCAACTGCTTGTTACTTAAATTGGAATATTTATTTTTTTAAACAAATTTAAATGTTTCTAAATAAGGGTATGTCCAGTAGGGTGTACACATTAACCTAAATTGACACTTAGATCTAAAGTAATTTATTTTAATCCAAGATGTTTCGGTACACATGAAAAGTCCAGAGTAAATCACTCCATATACCTGTTTCAGTTCAGCAATCGCTGTCGGTTCACATTCCTTCTTCCACCAACAGCATTTGCTGAACTGAAACAACAGGGGTATGGATCGATTCACACTGGATTTGTCCTTTAAGAAAGCTATGCTGCTGAAGTCATATATCAGAGTATATCAGTCTGAATGTTTGAATTCTCAAAATTAATGTAGTTTAGATTGTGTTGGTCTTACTCAGATACATCAGATTTTGAAACGTGCAGATGCATGGCAACTTGCTTTGCTATTGACTTGTCTTATTCTTATACTTTAGCTAAATCTTGTTTTCAGTTGGAGCCAAGTGTTTTGAGTATAGTGTGCCGTGTTCTTTTGTATGTCGTCAGATAAGTACCTCAAAATACACCCCAAATATATAACAATAACTGCCCAACCATCATGAAAGGGCTATAGGCCTAAAGGCCTTGCTGTATGTTGCTGTAGGTTTTTAGCCTGATTGGTTTGAACCTAAACCAAGCTAAACATAAACTTCAAGTAAAAACTGGATGCTCTATACAGATAACATGACGTTGTCCCCACGCACCGTGACTGATCTCCCTGTTGAGACACAGCCTCACCCACATAATAAACCCCATTTTGGTCCCTGATGATGCATTGTGCTGCCTGACCGACAAAGAACCCCTTGCCCACACATGCCCTTCATTTGAATCTGGTAACGGGTCCTACACTGTCCTAATCTGGGTTAACAGTCCTATCCCACGTGAACTCCTTTCTGTGGAGCTGAAATAGGCACCACATTTCACACTGGTAAGGGAACCCACACTGGGCAGCCAATGGGCCTATTATCCAACCCCACTTGGGACCTGTACTCTTGAGGCCTAAAAGTTGCAAAGTGTTTTTAAAAAACTAGAAGGCATTAAAAAGTATTACATTTAAACTCAATATTCTTGCATATACCCTGTACTATTAACAGGCAGGTGCCCACAGGGACCAGTTCCAGTCTGACCTGTGCTCATTACCTAATCCCACTCTGTCTCTCTCTCTCTCTCTCTCTCTCTCTCCTACTCACTCACTCACTCTGTCTCTCTCTCTCTCTCCCACTCACTTCCTCTCACTCTGAACTATTCGATCACAATAAATGTTAAAGGCCTATTACTCTCTCTATATTTATATACATGGAAATTTAACTTTTTTGTCACGTCCATAATGGCAATAAAATGCAATGGTATGGTATGATGTGAATGATTACATGAAAATTAACCATTTGCTATTTTTGGCTGTCGAGCATAATGTACAAAACATTTCACACAATCATTCACATCACACAAATACCAAGGCATTGTTATGGACATGACAAAAAGTCAATTTTCTGTGGAATTGCCCATATATATATAACTGCAGCCAAGTGAGTTGAGCTTCATATGATACTTCAGCTGAATCCTGCAACAAGAGCACACACAGGTCAGTGTTTTAATCATGCTTTGCATGTGTGGGAGTACATAAGGATCAAAGTAATGCAAATTTTGTTAGAAGTGGATGTGCTCCTGACTCTATGATGTCACCCAGATACAATGTTTTTGTGACTAGCATGCTAAGAGGGCATGCTAGACACATGAACAGACTCAGACCTGAAAGGAAAAACAAGACAAACTTTGTGCCTGTGGTGTCCAGAAGAAGGGATTATAGCAAAGGCAGAGAGGATGACCCTGATGTGAACCCGCTTCCTGTGTGACAGGCAAGAGCCAGATCCATTTCATTGCTCACAATAACATTTGTCCAGTGCAAATCTAGTGGAGGTAAATCTGATGGGTAAGATGCTCAAACAATCAGGGTGTTCTGATGTGAGGAAGCTGAGGGTCTGTCCTGGAAGAGGAGTGGGACACAAACAGGTGGTGGTGGTGAGGGTGGAGTTATAATCTGGAGCAAGGAAGATGGATTACATGCCAGGAAGATGAGAGTCTAACCTGGAGCCAGGGAGATAAAGCAAGGGTGAGGAAGATGATGGTCTTGTCTGAAGGAGATGAGAGGAAGATGAGCGTCTAACCTGAAGGACCTGTGTGTCTAACCTGTGAGGGAGATGAGGAAGATGATGGTCTATTCTGTTGAAAGAGGTTCAGTGGTGCCCAGGTGTGTTTTTCAGGGCTCCGTGGGACTCAAGCAGAGTCCAGGTGAGGTGCGGGAGTCAGGGCTCGAGTTCTCCATGCATTTGATAATTCATGAGAAGTAGAAACACGAGTTCCCAAAACAAGAGTTCCCACAGAGACCTGATCATGGAGCAAAGCACTGTTCCCTCAGAGTTAAATTATCCCACCCACTAGTGCATGTTTTGAGTTGGTTTCAGTTCCACTTTCTATGGGAAGGAATTGTTTTCTAAAATTACAATATAAACACTGAAGCTGTCATCACTGGGGTAATAAAATGAGGAAAAATAAAACCAAAGGCAACAAAATATGAGTTAAACTTGTTATTTCCATGCCAAACACGTACAAAATCAGTTATAATAACCAGTCACCCTCCACTCAAGTTATTTGTCACAACAAATATAACAATCCCACAGTCCCATGTTCAGTCGCTAATCTTGACCCATCGTCCAGGGACTATTAGCAATTTCAATTAGTCAATTTAATTCATCACCTCTGAGTATGTCCATATAATAAGCTCTCTTATGAACTCTAATGCTCCTCTTATGAACATGAACCCTTGTGAGATGAAGACATGAGGGGTGGAAACACTAAATATAAAACTACTAAATATAAATACTATGCAGACGAAATTTCCTTCTTTCACAGATCCAGATGGTCCTTTGCTCAATCTGTGTTTTTAAGTTCTGGGTTTGAAGCAGCGTGTCCGAAAATCTCGGTCCTTCCTCTTTAGTTGTGAAGCAGAACGTATAAAACTTATTACAGTCTATATTAAGTGTGGGACTGAAGCGTACAAAACTTATTATAGTCCATATTAAGTGTGGGGTTGAAGCATATAAAACTTATTATAGTCCATATTAAGTGTGGGATTGAAGCAGGGCATCTGAGAGCTTCAGTCCTTTTATTAGCTTGGGTCTGAAACAGAATGTCTCAGAGCTTGTGCGTGGGTTTGCCATGGAGTGGATGAGAAATCAGTCCTCCTTCTTCTTAAGTTTGGGTTTGAAACGGAGCGTCTGAAAAGCGCTCTCCACCACCTTGGGCAGGTGGATGGGGTTACGCTGGAGTCGGCGGACACTGGCAGTGCTGCTCTGGACCTTACGTTTTCCAGCTGGACCTGGCTCTGGTTCTGGTTCTTGTCTGGACTCTGGGCGCTGCAACCGGGACTCATCCATGGAAAACCGACGCGGATCTCGGAGAACCCAGTTAGAGTGGAGGTCATGCTCACTGGTGCTGGTAGCAACTAAAGAGAGAGAGAGAAATGGATAAGAGAGACAGGGAAAGAGAGAGATAGCAAGGAAAGAGAGGGGATAGAGAAGACAAAATATGTTGCCTCTGAGTCATACATACCCTTCAGTCACTTAAGCCTTTAAGATTCACTTTATAAATAATATGGCTGCTAAACTCAAACAAGTGTGAGTCATGGGGTTCTGTAGATGCCGTGCAGAGGCACATGCTGTCCTCTGTGGCCCAGTGCAGGTGGGCCAGGAGGAGAAAGAGAGAGGAACGGAATGGCCAACACCTCCAGCCCCAGATCTTCAGCCTCATCCCTGATCAAGCCATAATACAGCTTGGAGCTGGCATTGATCTGGCCTTGATATGTCTTTGATCCAAAACCGAGTCAGTGGCCGTCCCTCCTGGCCTTAACAGAAAGCTCTCAATGTAGGTGACACGGTGAGTCCTTTTCCCCTTCACACACATACACATGAGCACCACACACGCACTACTGCTGTGAGCAAGCCTACCAATGAAGTCTACGTCAGCATGGCCATCGTCCACGTTTGGCTTGCGCCTCGGCTCTGGGTCAAAGCTGGCGATGACGGAGTCAAAGAACTGAAGCGTGTCCTCCTCGTTAGGGATCGGAGGAGCTGTGGGCTCAACTCTCGTGCTCTGACAACAACCGAAACCAGAAAAGTAATCAATAATCAATAATATATTTATAACACATTAAGAACTAACTGTGTAACATCTAAACTCTTTCTGAATCATTACCTGTAGAGAGAGCAAAGTTTCTACCATGTGGTAAAATCAAAACTAATTGAACAAGGCTGCTCTACGGCTGTTGAAGTTTATTTTATCAGTCCAACTAGGGTGACCTGTCTGAACCTGTATTAAAGTACAGGCGCATTAAAGGCTGAAAATGACTGAATTTTCATCCCAGCATTCCCATGGCAGTGCTGGAATGTAAACCTGTCCCAGTTGCGAGTGGCCAGACTCTCTTTCTTAAGCAAGTGTGGCTGAATCAAACCAGGCTAGTAGTTAGTTTCAACACTGGCACTAAAGGCCTACTGGATCTGCACACAAAATTTTTATTGACTGACCCCAGCGAAGTGTCCTTGAGTAAGATACTGAACCCCAAATTGCTCCTGGTGGCAGGTTGGCACCTTGCATGGCAGCCTTCACCACCGGTGTGTGAATGGGTGAATGTGAGGCATACTCTGTAAAGCACTTTGAGTACTCGTAGGAGTAGAGAAGCTCTATATAAATGCAGTCCATTTACCATTTAAAATAGCAACATTCTGATCTTCTAATCTTCATACAGCATTAAAGAGCTGACTAAGACCAAAACATTATTATCTAAGACTCAGTTTTAAAACTGTGCTGTTTTAGTTTTGTGGTCTGTTCACCTTTTGATCTGTCACCTGCAAGGTTTACATTTGTGCAGCTCCAGCCTTGTTCTGACTAAAGGCCTACAAGCCTGGCTAAGGTAAGGCTTGACTAACTCAGCCACTCTAGTTCCTATTGGTGATGTTGTTCCATTCACTACCTCCAGACTTGTATCTCAGCGAAATTCAAATGATTCTAGTCTGGTTTAAACCTGACAAAAGGCCTACTTGAGTGGCTTTGGTGTGCTTTGGTTGGACTCTGGTACTTGATCCCTACCTGTGTACCTTTTGTCCACAGATGTTGTACTCTGGGATTTAATGCTTACCTGTGTACCCTGGGTCAATAGATGTTTGACTCTGCATGAAAAGCCTACCTGAGTGGCTTTGGTCCGTGGAGGTTGTGGGGCGTGTTTCTTATTTCCTGCTGCCAGCGAGTTCCTACGCTCAGCGTTCTGGAGGTTTATGATGCTCTGTGTGTACTGACGCCTCAGTGCCACCAGTTCCTGCAGGTACTGCAGGCAGTTCTGGTTCCTTGTGTAGAGCCATATCTGGTCCTGCCGGGTCCGGTAGTAGTACAGCGCAGTGGTGGTGGTGGTGGTGGTGCTGGACTCCAGGGTCAGCGTGCTCTTACTGCGTTTCAGCGTGGCGTCCGTCTCCCGGGGCGTCCGATTCGCCCTGCTGCTGCACGCATCCCCCATCACCAGCATAGACGTGCTGCGCACCAGCTTGACCGTACAAGCGCTGTGGTAGTCGTCCTCACGGGCTCGCTGCCCATCCCGGTGCCTCTGGCCAAGGTTGGGCCTGAACACGGCGTTAATCTTCCTAAACATGCCTTCCATGTCTTCCTCCTCAAGCACTTTTACACTCCTGAGGAACAGTCAAGCATTATCTTCAACACACTCCAGATTAGATAGCACAGTGCAGTGTGCTACAGAGGCCCCCATGACTCCTGGTGCTGTGAATATAGTTTCCTCATCATAGCGAATGGGGAGTCTGGAAATATTCTCTGGTCAATCCTGTAGTCCATTTAGTCCTTCAGAGGACAATGATGAGTCGCTGAACCTGTTGCAGCCATGATCCCGTCTGCGTCCGACTGTTTTCTTTGTGGACTGTGAGCGCCATGGCAACTGGAAACCTGAGCTGCCCGTGTCACACGGCTGACTCACGGGCTCTCGGGTGTCCGACCGCACGACCGTACGGTGCCTTCCCACTGACGCCAGCCGAAGAGAGTTCTATTGTGTGAAAGCCAAACACATTCCCTGCTTAATAAATGATCACGCAAAGCAAATGAACTCATTGAGCCAGTTTAAAAGTAATTAACATTATTAAATTACATAAGAATAAAAAAGACAATAAAATGGGCTATTAATATCCAAATTGTTGTCATCATAAAGACATCTCACTGTGACATCATAAAGACATCTCACTGTGACACACTTGGCCCCAAAGCTGATGAAAATCATCATAATATTGACTTTTGGATTATGTCCAACATTCCTACAAAGTGAAATGAAGTGAATGGAAACTTTTGTAACTGAAGTCTTGTGTGATAGCCTAGCCTGGGCTAGTAAATGTGTTGCTATTGACCAGTTCACAATGGCCATTACAAAATCTGCTGAATGATTAAGGCATGGTGTTGCATTTCCACTACTGATTTAATTAGGCAGAGATAGCCATTGCTGCCGGACAAACATCATGTGTATAGATTTCTGCAGCACACACACACACACACACACACACACACACACACACACACACACACACACACACAAGCTCATACCACTTATGTAAGGCTATCAGCACAAACTGTATCGGAATACTAGTGAGACATGACAAAACTTGAGTAGCAGCCAAAAGTATCAGATGAAACTTTCAAGCATTTTCATAAAAAGTACTGTCCCTGTCTCTGACAGATGGGGAAACACTGTGGTATAAATACACACACACACACGCACACACACACACCTGTCTCTCACTTCTCCTCTCTGTTGCTACATAAATACAAAGTTCTCCTTAAGCAGACCACAAGGCTTTCCTCTCTCTCTCTCTCTCTCTCTCTCTCTCTCTCTCTCTCTCTCGCTCACACACACACACATGCTTAACACCCTCACGCACACAGATGTGCTCTCTCCCTTTCTCTCTCTCTCTCTCTCACACACACACAAGCATAACACTCTCACACACACTCACATATTTGTTCAGATGCTGAGAACCTTTGCCTTCAGGCACTGAAGTAGCCATCCTCCTCTGGTGAGTCTCTCCTAACTTTTCTATGATTATCAACATGCCGAAAGACTGGTACCAGTTCTGAGCTAACCACTGTGGAACTGAAGATTGGACAGACAGATAGCTAGATAGCTACACAGACAGACAGACATCTATGTAGATAGATAGATAGATAGATAGTTAGATAGATAGATAGATAGATAGATAGATAAACAGATCGATCGATAGATAGACAGGCAGACAGACTGATAGATATGTTAAGGGATCTTATACTGTGTAGCAAAATGGATGGCTAAGAGTAAACTCTACTGAGCACTAAAGCTGTCACGACAACCAATCATACTCTACTATGCATAATGACATTTCAAAACATACTTTAAACTACTGGCCATATCAATTAGATTTTATTTGTATTTCAGTGGTGGCGTTTGTGAGTAAATATACATGGGCAATTTTATTGAAAATGTCTTTTTTGTCATGTCCATAATAGCAAAAAAATGCCTTGGTATTACCATGATGTGAATGATTGTGTGAAATGCTTTGTATATTCCTTTTCATGTAAGTCCTACAGCCCAAAATAGCAAGTGCTCAAATTTCATGTAACCTTTGACATCATACCATACCATTGCATTTTATTGCCATTATGGACGTGACAAAAAAGTTTATTTTCCGTGAAACTGGCCACATACATTTATGTGTGAGTATGGATGTCTTTATTATCTCTGTGATGTAAGTGTAATGCTGTTGTGTGTGTGTGTGTGTGTGTGTGTGTGTGTGTGCATTAACATGTGTGCATGTACGTTCATATGCGTATGTGTGTGTCAGCAGTCAGCATGCTCTGTGAGAGTCGCCTGTGGACTGTGGCTTTCTGTCAGGACTGGGACCGACGCCCATCAGACGCTCACAAGCGCTCACCTGAAACCAAGACAACCTCGTCAAGCATCCCCACTCCATCATCACGCCTCCCTGCAAGCATCCCCACTTCTCCCTGGCAACTTGGCTCTTGCCTGGAGCCATCTTCGACAGAGAGTGCCCACTGGCAGCCAGTGGAGGGTGGGTTGGGCAGACACGTCTCTCCTGGTGTGGACGTTCCTGGGCGGGCAGTCTCCCCTGGCTCTGTGGTAGCGCCCACTGAGGCCTTCCTGGTGCCCCCTTCCTGCCACAGCATCTGCCAACACTACAGCGACCTCCACATCGCTGGAGACCAGGTGCTACTGCTTGGCGGAGGGGCCACTGTGGCCAACACAGGTAAGAATGGGCATCCAACATCCTGTCTAAAGACACACAGCTCTAGCCGAAAAATGAACCTGCTGGCTAACACTGGCACATTTACAGAAATGTCATATTCAGTCATATTATATACACAGTATATGGTGATAAATTAGACAAATCAGACAAAGGAAAGCAAACATAAAAGTTATGCATCATCACCCTAGGGTCTCCTTTTGTTCTTTGTAAACCTTTGTCAGCTACATGAATAAAGTGGAAGTTCCAGTATTATGGATGTGGCAGTACATGAACAAGCAGACAATTATTCACATATTTAAATAAATACATTGAAATAAATGGTCTGAAATGCTGTAACTCTGGCATTTTATTGGTGTACTGGATCAGACAAGTCAACTTTGGAATTGCCCAAATATCAGTGTCAATGTATTAATGTCATATATTAATGCAAATGAATAAACTGTAAGTCCAACTGTGACTATAAATTGTGCTACAGGTGATGTGCAGGCCAGCCTGTGCCAGGACTCTGACCCCGAGCCGCTGGTGTCCTGTCTGGGCAAGCAGGAGGAGGACGAGGACCCTCCTCTGGGCCCCCGCGAGGGTCCTTCCCTGCTGGCGCCAGAGCGTCCGCTGTCCAACTCGCAGCTAAACCGCTACCTGGAGCAGAAGCTGCTGGAGCTATACCGTCAGCACCTGGCCCAGGGGTCCGCATTCGGCCCGCCACCGCAGCACCACCAGGGGCACGGGGACCAGAACCGGCCGGGCCCGCTGCCCGTGCTGGCCTCCGAGCTGCTCCAGACCAGCCTGGACCAGATCACCCTGCAGCTGCGCCGTCGTGACCACAACCTGGAGGCAGCCCGCGCCAAGGACATGGTCATGAGCTGCCTGCTGAGGGTGGCCAGCAGCCTGCAGTCCAGCGAGATCAGCACCCCTCTACTGCAGATCTCCACTGATACAGCAGAGAGAACAGATCAGCACCCCAGTACCACAGATCAACAGCCCTCTACTGCAGATCTCCACTGATACAGCAGAGAGAACAGATCAGCACCCCAGTACCACAGATCAGCAGCCCTTTACTGCAGATCTCCACTGATACAGCAGAGAGAACAGATCAGCACCCCAGTACCACAGATCAGCAGCCCTTTACTGCAGATCTCCACTGATACAGCAGAGAGAACAGATCAGCACCCCAGTACCACAGATCAACAGCCCTTTACTGCAGATTTCCACTGATACAGCAGAGAGAACAGATCAGCACCCCAGTACCACAGATCAACAGCCCTCTACTGCAGATCTCCACTGATACAGCAGAGAGAACAGATCAGCACCCCAGTACCACAGATCAGCAGCCCTTTACTGCAGATCTCCACTGATACAGCAGAGAGAACAGATCAGCCCCCTGTTACTGCAGATCTCGACTGTATACTCCTTTGATCCCATGAGGGAAATAAAGCAGAGAGAAACCAGTGGACCAATACCAAAGATGGTAGAAAAATGGAGCAAGATTTTTTATAATGAGCCACTTCCTGGAACCACAATCGCACAAGGCGGGGCCACCAATCCCCCTTTATGCAGTGCAGAGGCTCTGTAACATTCAGGTCTATGGCAGAACCCCAGACTTTCACAGAATATTTAATATAATTTTTCTGAGCAACAGATGTACATTTTGGACACGGCATCATGATCTCCAAACCCTCCTGCCCACGTAAGGAAAATGTGATAGTATGACTCTCCACTCCGGAGAAAATCAGCTTTAATTCAGGTGTGCACTCGGCTTATTTCAGTGCACTCTACTCTCTATACTAGCCAGGCTAGTGCCACCTAGTGCTTACTCTAATCTGCTACAGCCAAGCACATCAACGACGCCTATTTATGCAGATCGGAACTGATCTCACTTTGCTCCCATAGGCATGAATTACCATGAACCATCTTGCTCCGCCTATCTACTGTCTTTGCCCATACTACAAATCCCCACTGATACACGAGAGATGCCGAACAGAACAACACATCTCCTCTGATCAGCACCCATTACTGCAGGTCTTTACTGATGCAGGAGAGATCAGCACCCCATTACTGCAGGTCTTTACTGATGCAGGAGAGATCTGCACCCCATTACTGCAGGTCTTTACTGATGCAGGAGAGACCAGCACCCCATTACTGCAGGTCTTTACTGATGCAGGAGAGATCTGCACCCCATTACTGCAGGTCTTTACTGATGCAGGAGAGATCTGCACCCCATTACTGCAGGTCTTTACTGATGCAGGAGAGATCTGCACCCCATTACTGCAGGTCTTTACTGATGCAGGAGAGATCTGCACCCCATTACTGCAGGTCTTTACTGATCTTTGCAGCAGAGACCAGCACCCTGTCACTGCAGGTCTTTACTGATGCAGGAGAGACCAGCACCCTGTCACTGCAGGTCTTTACTGATGCAGGAGAGACCAGCACCCTGTCACTGCAGGTCTTTACTGATGCAGGAGAGACCAGCACCCTGTCACTGCAGGTCTTTACTGATGCAGGAGAGACCAGCACCCTGTCATTGCAGGTGTACCAGCGCAGGGGAGATATGCACCCTGTCACTGCAGATCTCCACTGGTGGTGGGGGTGGTGGGGGTGGGGGGGCAATACTGCTGATCTCCACTGATGTGGAAGAGACAGACTAGCAGTCTGTTACTGCTTATCTGCATCCCAATACTGAAGATCTCCTCTGATGGAAGAGAGCTCCCCGACTCCCCGACAGATCTCCACTGGGCCATAACGGGTCCTGATGAACGCTGTACACATAATAATAAATTAAAGTTGCCTGTTTAAGAATGATGAATGGGCTCGTTTGTATTGAGATCACAGCTAAATGTACCTCTGAGGACCATTTGATTATTAAAAACACTAAAAAGAAGAGAAAGTCAGTCAGCCATGTTTTAACTACATGGAGTTTATTTGCATAACCCATTCAATGGCCATACAATTTTCTGACACAAAAACATTGTTCAAAACTGTCCTGATTAAACGAGTTACTAGCTCAGCCTCAGGAGAAAAATGATACTGTTCACACAATTTGTTCCGAAACAAATACAACATGTGTGAATGCAACTCAGAGCACCTCAGGGGCAAACACAAACCAAGAAAAATCCTGTCCTAAACAAGACAAAGCAAAGCAAATACACATCAGAACCTTCAGTCTTCACTGATGACATCACTAAGCCTGGCTTTGTGGCTCTGAGAAATGAGGCACCATGTATAACTGATATTATGAGATCAAACTGCTCTCAATCAAATGAATGACAAAATCATGTCACATTAACACATTAAACAAAGACACAAGGCAGAGGAGAAATTATGTAGTCAGGTAGAAATGTTGTAGTTATTATTATCATATGACAGACTTCTGTCCCAACAAGTTTTCGAAACAGTAAACATCATGTATAATCTGTGTATGATCTTTAAGCAGGTTCAAACAGTTCTCAGTCCGCTTCTTCTTCTTATTATTATTATTATCATTATTTAATTTTCTGTGTGTGGGTTAGCTCTGGCCCACATGACCAAGCTACTCATACAGTTTTAACTGAGCCCCACACACACACACACAAAATCCATCCTGAGCCGTTCGTACATCCACACACACGCACACACACACACACACTAATTTCTAACTGAGCCAATCATCCACACACACACACACACACACACACACATGCACGGAGTTCTAACTGAGCCGCTCCACTCTTACTGAAGCCTTCACTGGTAAGATCCTCAGAGGAGGGGAGATCTCGCAGAGAGACTGAAAGAATGGAAACACTCAGTGAAAGTGTGTGTGAGCGTGTAGAGCTGTGTGTTATGATCCGGGTCAAAAATGACACAACTCCTCTGTCCTTGTCCAGCTGCACTCTGATTCTCTGAAGCATCTGCCCCAGTTCTTGGGCAGGGAGGTCCTGCGTAGGGGAACTTGCGCTATACTCCGTACCATATGACATTCAATACACCAGCGCCTGTCCTTAGAGGTGAGGAAGCCCTTCCTCCCTCCAGACTCCCTCATCACACCCACAGCCCAGTCCATGGCTTCCCTCATCTCCACATCCCAGCAGTGAGTCCCTGAGTTAAAGCCCTCGGACGCCAGGACACCCGGATGGATGTCAAATCTCTCTGGGTTATCAGGAAGCTGTGGTCTCTCTTCACCGAGTCGCACGCTGGTCAGATCCTCAGACAGGATGAGTTGTGGGTTTGCAGTGTTGGGATCCAGAGTGACAGGAGCTGCAGAGAGAAACAGATGTGATCAGCAGATGAAAAAAGAACACACACACACACAAAATGTACTCGCGCAAACACACAAACACATATGTACACACACACAGATTACAGTAATCAGTTGTTTTGAGTAAAGCTGACAATTATTTAAGGATTAGCACACACGCATACACGGACAAACATGAACACATACAGTACACACACACGTGAACGTTAGGATCCAGTCACAGTAGCTGCAGACAATAAGCATTCAAGAGCATGTGTGAATGTGAATGTCTATCTAGAGATGATTCCTTTTTGTGGGAGAAGGTTGGCTTCTTCCAAACTGGACTTCCAGTTCAAAACAAAAGTGAGTACACTCCTCACATTTGCAAATATTCGGTTAATAATCTGTTAATGTGACAACACTATAGAAATGAAACGTTTATACAACGTAAAGTAGTCAGTGTACAGCTTGTATAGCAGTATAGATTTATTGTCCTCTGAAAATAACTCAATATACAGCATGCATATAGACAATATACATGACTTTGGGCAAGGGCCAGTTTTCTTGGTGCTCCTCAGCAGGGTGCTGCCAAACACACATGGATTACTGGAATCATGTCCTCTGATGTAGTCTGATGAGACCAAGATAAACTTGTTCAGATGGTGTCCAGCATGTGTGGTGGCACCCTGGTAAGCACCAAGACAACTGTCTCTTACCTACAGTCAAGCATGGTGGTAGTGGCATTATGGTCAATGGCTGCATGAGTGCTGCTGGCACTGAGGAGTTGTGGTTCATAGAGGAAAACATGAATTCCAAGCAGAGCATGATCCCCTCTCTTCAGAAACTGGGCTGCATGCAGTTTTACAACATGATAATGACTCTAAACACACCTCCAAGATGACAGCTGCCTTGCTGAGGAAGCTGATAAAGGTGATGGGCTGGCCAAGGCCCTAAATCCATTTAAGCACCTGTGGTGCATCCTAAAGCAGAAGGAGGAGGAGAGCAAGGTGTCTAACATCCACCAGCTCTGTCATGAAGGAGTGGGAGAGGACAATAAATCTATACTGCTATGCAAGCTGTACACTGACTACTTTAAGGTGTATCAACATTTCATTTCTAAACTGTCCTATGAAAAGATTTCACATTTGCAGAAATCTGAGGGGTGTACTTACTTTTGTGAGATACTGTACATACATACATATGTACATCCATACATAGTTTTTATTTCCACCTCACTAAGTTGTTTTAGCAGTTTTTTTTATTAAATATTCATTCATTCTTAAGTAAATGTAAACTCACTATATTCAATGACATCCTTGCATCTTCTCCCAGACTCTGATCTTCAGGTTGCCCAAGTGCTTCGCCACTTCGATCAGAGCTCCTGAAAACACCTCCAGGTCCTCCAGTGTGCTCTGGGCTCTGGAATAATGTTTGGGAGTCATTCAGTAGTGCTGTGGGTTTAGGTTCAGAGCCACAGAGAAGAGAGAAACAGGAGGCAGATTACTCACCTTTGCACTGTGCTCTTGTAGTTCTGGGGGAAAAAAGGAAATGCACTCAAAACTACCATTGTGAACACATCATATTAGATAGCCTAACTAAGCAAAGACAGATACATTCATTCATTGGTAAGGGGTAGTCTTCAACAATAACTTTGCACAACACGTGCACTCATACATAAACACATACAGCTTTTTAAATCAGTAATTAATGCTTTTTTAAATCAGTCTGTACAACATAAAATTGGTTTATTAACAAAGTTCCCCAAAAAATGTCAGCTGAACATCTTAAAGAGTAAAACTTGTGATGGTGGATAGCTTATACCTGAGGAAATGTCATTTTTTCATCTTCCATATGTTCTTTTATGGCTCTGATTGTGGCTGGGAGAGAGGTAGTTGATCTGTCCATCTTCTCAATCTTCTCCTTCATCATCTGACTCTTCTGCTGCTCTTCCTCCCTCAGTGCAGCTATCCTGGCTGCCTCTTCATCTCGTAGAATCTGATAAAGCTTCTCAAACTCCACCTTGATCTGTCTCTGTTTTTGGCTTGAGTCTGAGTGGCATTGCATCAGCTTCATGAGTGTTCACACCCTAATCAACAACTGAAAGTAAAATATGCTTTGCACTTTATCTTGTAAAAATTTGTGACGCTTCATAAACTCTTCTCTGCCATACATCTCTGTTTGGGACTTGTGTCTTAAGAAGTACATTTCCAATGTTAAAGCTCCGTGGTCAACACAATATTAAGTTTTATTTTTATAATTCCTTATGTCATGTTGTTGGATGTACCTTAACGTGAGTGGCCGTGTGAACAGACACCGTCTTGTCAAAATACTGTAGCTTCATCTTCTTTTTGAGTTTGTCCAGAAGTGTAGCTATTTTTACCTGAAATGAGGAAAACGTGTGTAGTGCTTTCGTAAAAACTTTGGTGCGCAGATAACGTTAGAGCTCTTGTTGCAACTTCAGTACAAGATTAGTACATTAAATTGAATATCTTTTTTTAACCATCACTGACATACTAATGTTTCTATAATTATTTAAATCATATACATCTCTAAGCCGAGTATGCTAAGTATAATATATAACATATTATGTACCATCAGTTAGCTTACTCCACATATCTGAGGTCAATACTTCAGCTACCACGTCTTACCTTATACTGTCCTGTTCTTATCTCACCCATTGGAATAAAGTTATGATTCGTGTGTTCCTCTGCGTCTCTGCACATCAAACATACGGACTGTTCATGTTCCAAACAGAAGAAATCGAGTTTCTGATTGTGCCAATTACATTGCGCTTCCGACGCAGTGGAACGTCCTGAACTTCTCTCCTCTAAATAAGTATCGTATAAGTTTTGTAAAGCTAAATTTATTGGCAGTTTAGAGGTGGGGGATCTTTTTCGCATAGGCTACAGGACACTCTCGTTGTCGTTTAATTTTCCGATACAGACAAACTTTACACACTGTAAGTGCATCGCATAATGACAGGATTCTTGCAGACATCATGGCACACTGGGCAAGAAAAATCTGTAAAACCGCGTTTGCAGGCCATTTCAATGAGATTGCTCTTAATATTTTGATCTTTTGACCTAGTTTTTTGAGTAAGATTACACCAGAGAAATTTTAGAAGCAACCAAAACGCCACAGTAGCCGTTCATCACACGGAAATCACAAGGAAGGGTAAATAACTGACCATTGTTGCCTGCGCCGCCCCCTATGGCCAAGGGGTGGAACAAGGTAAAACGGATGTGACATGAGAGCTGGTGATGAGCTGTCAATTCAAACCTTTAATTCATACTTGTTTACCAACCATTGATTCACTGTACCTCTCTCATCTATTCACTATTCACTTCATTACTTCACCTCTCTCATTATTCATTTGCAAAAGGGGAAGGGTAGTCAGACGAGTCTTTAAAAATGTTAACTTTTAAAGAGTTAATTATTTATGTGTTATGTGCTGTGAAAAAAAGAACTTTAAATATCTGGGATATTCAGTCTACAACAAATCTGGCCTACACTTTCCTGAGACGTTTAACTGAGACCACAACCCTATTAGCTCACGCAACCATTTTATTTCACAACGATTACCACCAGATGGCACCATTCATTTCGGTTAGGTCGTCTACTCAGAGACGAGTACCTTGTTCTACTGGAGAGATCTACTGGAACTAGAGGCAAACTCTGATGCTACAGACATCAGAGCTGTCAGTTATAAGCTACAGCTTAGGTGCCTCACTCTAATAAGACAAATGGATTCTGCACATTGCTAAACTGTAACCTTCTGGAACTCCAAGGAATACACATGCATTCAAAGGATGTGAAAAGCAATTTGTCCTCTTTAAAGGGACAACCCTTTAACCCTTAATCAATCTATACCCCTGTTGTTCAAGGTCACCAAGTGCTAACAGTAAAGGAGAAAGATTGAGGAAATTTAGGATTGAACAGCGAACTAGCAGCTAATGCTTATTGAGGCAAAGAAAATGAAATTGAGTTTAGACATGAAATCTTTTGGTACACCATACTAAAAACAACATGGACATAAAAAAATCCAATGTAATAGAATGAGTGAATGTGTTCTAATTAAATAACCAAATAATCATCTCCAATGTTGCGGGATTAGCCCTCAATTTATCCAGTGGTCCTGGTCTGAAATCCTTTTAGGGCTAGTCATGTTATCCTGGCAGAAAACTAAAGGACACTTTACCTTCATATGTAATGGTACTGATGGGTCTGAGGTTTTGGTTTTTATGAATGTTTGAAATCCGACCTTCATAACACGCCAACTCTCAAGCCAGAGGAGTTTGACCTCTTGGCTATGTAGACTGCAGAAAGTGTCTAAAAACCCCACAGGGAAATAATGCATAGCCTAAGTAGTCTGCTGTATGTACATGCAACATCTACAGCACTTCCTGTGATGTCATAAATATAATAATGTTGCATCCAATGTTAAATACATTTTGCAATACTGATGACTTCAAGTATCTCTCCATGAGGCAGCAAACGCTAATAGCAGAATCCCAGACACTTTGTAGAAAGTGAAACGATGTGAAAACATCTGCTGTACCAGGCTATCGCTTAGCCCTCTGGAAACAAAACTGGTTTCCCCTTACTCCAGAGAGTAGGGTAGATACACAGAACTGGATATAATGGCTTACTGGCACTGTGAAATGAAGAGGTTGTTCCTGTCAGCTCACTTCATGATTGTCGTTATTAATGCTAGGTAAAGGAAAGATCTGGAGTCAATCAGCCCATATCCCTGTTCTTTGAGGCTGTTGAGAGCTGTCGGTGTATATGTATAAGAATGACAGCATTTGGTACCACGAAGACCGAATTTGCCAACTGGCAGCTAATGCTAACTGATGGGGCATAAGGAAATGAAACTTTCATGCCCTCATCAGTTAGCATTGGCTGCTGTTTTGCTACTTGGTCTAGATTGCACGATATTCTTTCGAAACAGGGCTAGGGTTGATTCACCCTGGACAATGCCTCAAAGTCTTTGAGGGTTTAGGGCTTAGTGGCCTAGGGATATTGTGATTTGGATTCAGTCACAGACTGTCTCCTCCTATTCCTCTGACTCCTCCTGGTTCTTCACCCTCTGCTCAAGATTGAAGACCCCCTGCTTTCTCCTGGGGCTGCAGCCATAGTCTGTACGATTATATATATGCAACAGTGTGACCTGTTGTGTCCACATTACACATTTTTGCACTTCTGGTAAAGATGTAGCCTAATAGAGGTAAAGTCTTAGTTATATCTCAGTTTCACAATGCAAACACAGGGTATAGCCTGTTGCCAAAAGATCAAGAAAGGGCATTTTGTTTGAGCAGGGAAAAAGGCCTCATAAGAAATTAACACAGGCCTTTGAAGAAAACTGACAAGCCACAAAATTTGTTTTTGCATCTTGTCAGTCCAGCTTCAGGCTCAATATCAGCTCTAACTGTGCTGCTGTCACAGAGGCCTTCACTTGTAGAAGGCTTACACCTGTTAACCCAGTTTCTCAGTTTGCGTGGCTGTGAGGTTGTGTAGGTGTTTGTTATTATCAGTGTCAGAGAGAGAGAGGACAGCTCTCCTCTGTCCCAGTTCAGTGGCACTCTGCTCTGTTCACTATCTGGTTCCATGATGACAGGTCACCCACACGACCTTCCTGTCACCCCCGTCTCCATGCCTCCATGATCAGCCCTGTTGTTTCACATTGCCGAGTGCTGTCAGAAGGTATGAGGATGACAGAAGTTGGTACAATGTAGAGCAAATAGTAATGCTGACTGATGAGGGCAAAAAAAGTTTCATTTTCTTTTATCCCCATCAGTTAATGTTAGCTGGCAATTCACAAATTCTGTCCACATTGTACCAAATGCTGTTCTTATACCTATCGATAGCATTCAGCAGAACAGGGATATGGACTGACTGACTCCGGATTTTTCCTTTAAGATGATTGAATTTGTACATCAAATAGACCAGAATATACACTTAAAAATATTTATTAAGATTAATATGATGTTTAAAAAAATTATTAGTAATACTTAATTAATACTTAATTATAAGTATTAAGTAAAATGTATAAATGAGTCCTCCAGGATTTAATGTTGCCAATTTGTTTTCTGAGAATGGAGAGCTAGCAGACTGTGAGAAATTAATTTACAAACAATGGACTACTTATAAATGCAATAGTATTATATATAACATTATTATAAATAATATTTTTGTCTGACTATCACCAAAAGAGTCGGGACGTTCCTAGAGGGACTCAGAACACAACTGTACCCACCTCACGAGTAGTCTGGGGCTAGGGTTGGGGTCTGGGGCTAGGGTTAGGTTTGGGCCACGGGCAGGGAGTTGGGCTGGGGCCGGGCAAGCGTCTGACGGCCAGTCTTTGGGCGTTGATGCTGGGTTTAGGGTGTGGGCGTTGATGCTGGATTTAGGGTGTGGGCATGGGGCTGGGGGTTAGAGTTGGGGTCTGGGGCTAGGGTTAGGTTTGGGCCACGGGCAGGGGCTAGAGGTGGTTAACTGTGTGCTGGGAGTTGGGCTGGGGCCGGGCAAGTGTCTGACGGCCAGTCCTTGGGCGTTGATCCTGGGTCTAGGGTGTGGGCATGGGGCTGGGATTTAGGGTTGGGGTCTGGGGCTAGGGTTAGGTTTGGGCCACGGGCAGGGGCTGGAGGTGGTTAAATGCGTGCTGGGAGTTGGGCTGGGGCCGGGCAAGCATCTGACGGCCAGTCCTTGGGCGTTGATGCTGGGTTTAGGGTGTGGGCATGGGGCTGGGGGTTCGGGTTGGGGTCTGGGGCTAGGGTTGGGGTCTGGGGCTAGGGTTAGGTTTCGGCCACGGGCAGGGGCTGGAGGTGGTTAACTGTGTGCTGGGAGTTGGGCTGGGGCCGGGCAAGCGTCTGACGGCCAGTCCTTCGGCGCTGCTGCTGGGTTGAGGGTGTGGGCATGGGGCTGGGGTATAGGGTTGGGGTCTGGGGCACGGGTTGGGGTCTGTGGCTAGGGTTAGGTTTGGGCCACGGGCAGGGGCTGGAGGTTGTTAACTGTGTGCTGGGAGTTGGGCTGGGGTCGGGCAAGCGTCTGACGGCCAGTCCTTGGACGTTGCTGCTGGGTTTAAGGTGTGGGCATGGGGCTGGGGGTTCGGGTTGGGGTCTGGGGCTAGGGTTGGGGTCTGGGGCTAGAGTTAGGTTTGGGCCACGGGCAGGGGCTGGAGGTGGTTAACTGTGTGCTGGGAGTTGGGCTGGGGCCGGGCAAGCGTCTGACGGCCAATCCTTGGGCGTTGATGCTGGGTTTAGGGTGTGGGCATGGGGCTGGGGGTTAGGGTTGGGGTCTGGAGCTAGGGTTGGGGTCTGGGGCTAGGGTTAGGTTTGGGCCACGGGCAGGGGCTGGAGGTGGTTAACTGTGTGCTGGGAGTTGGGCTGGGGCCGGGCAAGCGTCTGACGGCCAGTCCTTGGAAGTTGCTGCTGGGTTTAAGGTGTGGGCATGGGGCTGGGGGTTCGGGTTGGGGTCTGGGGCTAGGGTTGGGGTCTGGAGCTAGGGTTGGGGTCTGGGGCTAGGGTTAGGTTTGGGCCACTGGCAGGGGCTGGAGGTGGTTAACTGTGTGCTGGGAGTTGGGCTGGGGCCGGGCAAGCGTCTGACGGCCAGTCCTTGGGCGTTGATGCTGGGTTTAGGGTGTGGGCATGGGGCTGGGATTTAGAGTTGGGGTCTGGGGCTAGGGTCAGGTTTGGGCCACGGGCAGGGGCTGGAGGTGGTTAACTGTGAGCTGGGAGTTGGGCTGGGGCCGGGCAAGCGTCTGACGGCCAGTCCTTGGAAGTTGCTGCTGGGTTTAAGGTGTGGGCATGGGGCTGGGGTATAGGGTTGGGGTCTGGGGCTAGAGTTGGGGTCTGGAGCTAGGGTTGGGGTCTGGGGCTAGGGTTAGGTTTGGGCCACTGGCAGGGGCTGGAGGTGGTTAACTGTGTGCTGGGAGTTGGGCTGGGGCCGGGCAAGCGTCTGACGGCCAGTCCTTGGGCGTTGATGCTGGGTTTAGGGTGTGGGCATGGGGCTGGGATTTAGAGTTGGGGTCTGGGGCTAGGGTCAGGTTTGGGCCACGGGCAGGGGCTGGAGGTGGTTAACTGTGAGCTGGGAGTTGGGCTGGGGCCCGGCAAGCGTCTGACGGCCAGTTCTTGGGCGTTGCTGCTGGGTTTAGGGTGTGGGCATGGGGCTGGGGTATAGGGTTGGGGTCTGGGGCTAGGGTTGGGATCTGGGGCTAGGGTTAGGTTTGCGTCACGGGCAGGGGCTGGAGGTGGTTAACTGTGTGCTGGGAGTTGGGCTGGGGCCGGGCAAGCGTCTGACGGCCAGTCCTTCGGCGCTGCTGCTGGGTTGAGGGTGTGGGCATGGGGCTGGGGTATAGGGTTGGGGTCTGGGGCTAGGGTTGGGGTCTGTGGCTAGGGTTAGGTTTGGGCCACGGGCAGGGGCTGGAGGTGGTTAACTGTGAGCTGGGAGTTGGGCTGGGGCCCGGCAAGCGTCTGACGGCCAGTTCTTGGGCGTTGCTGCTGGGTTTAGGGTGTGGGCATGGGGCTGGGGTATAGGGTTGGGGTCTGGGGCTAGGGTTGGGATCTGGGGCTAGGGTTAGGTTTGGGTCACGGGCAGGGGCTGGAGGTGGTTAACTGTGTGCTGGGAGTTGGGCTGGGGCCGGGCAAGCGTCTGACGGCCAGTCCTTGGACGTTGCTCCTGGGTTTAAGGTGTGGGCATGGGGCTGGGGGTTAGGGTTGGGGTCTGGGGCTAGGGTTGGGGTCTGTGGCTAGGGTTAGGTTTGGGCCACGGGCAGGGGCTGGAGGTGGTTACCTGTGTGCTGGGAGTTGGGCTGGGGCCGGGCAAGCGTCTGACGGCCAGTCCTTCGGCGCTGCTGCTGGGTTGAGGGTGTGGGCATGGGGCTGGGGTATAGGGTTGGGGTTTGGGGCTAGGGTTGGGGTCTTTGGCTAGGGTTAGGTTTGGGCCACGGGCAGGGGCTGGAGGTTGTTAACTGTGTGCTGGGAGTTGGGCTGGCGCCGGGCAAGCATCTGACGGCCAGTCCTTGGGCGTTGATGCTGGGTTTAGGGTGTGGGCATGGGGCTGGGATTTAGAGTTGGGGTCTGGGGCTAGGGTTGGGGTCTGTGGCTAGGGTTAATTGTGTGCTGGGAGTTGGGCTGGGGCCGGGCAAGCGTCTGACGGCCAGTCCTTGGGCGCTGCTGCTGGGTTTAGGGTTTGGGCATGGGGCTGGGGGTTCGGGTTGGGGTCTGGGGCTAGGGTTGGGGTCTGTGGCTAGGGTTAGGTTTGGGCCACGGGCAGGGGCTGGAGGTGGTTAACTGTGTGCTGGGAGTTGGGCTGGGGCCGGGCAAGCGTCTGACGGCCAGTCCTTCGGCGCTGCTGCTGGGTTGAGGGTGTGGGCGTGGGGCTGGGGTATAGGGTTGGGGTCTGGGGCTAGGGTTGGGGTCTGTGGCTAGGGTTAGGTTTGGGCCACGGGCAGGGGCTGGAGGTGGTTAACTGTGAGCTGGGAGTTGGGCTGGGGCCCGGCAAGCGTCTGACGGCCAGTTCTTGGGCGTTGCTGCTGGGTTTAGGGTGTGGGTGTGGACATGGGGCTGGGGTATAGGGTTGGGGTCTGGGGCTAGGGTTAGGTTTGGGCCACGGGCAGGGGCTTGGGGTGGTTAACTGTGTGCTGGAAGTTGGGCTGGGGCCGGGCAAGCGTCTGATGGCCAGTCCTTCGCCGCTGCTGCTGGGTTGAGGGTGTGGGCATGGGGCTGGGGTATAGGGTTGGGGTCTGTGGCTAGGGTTAGGTTTGGGCCACGGGCAGGGGTTGGAGGTTGTTAACTGTGTGCTGGCAGTTGGGCTGGGGCCGGGCAAGCGTCTGACGGCCAGTCCTTGGACGTTGCTGCTGGGTTTAAGGTGTGGGCATGGGGCTGGGGGTTCGGGTTGGGGTCTGGGGCTAGGGTTAGGTTTGGGCCACGGGCAGGGCTTGAGGTAGTTAACTGTGTGCTGGGAGTTGGGCTGGGCCGGGCAAGCGTCTGACGGCCAGTCCTTGGGCGTTCATGCTGGGTTTAGGTGTGGGCATGGGGCTGGGATTTAGAGTTGGGGTCTGGGGCTAGGGTTAGGTTTGGCCCACGGGCAGGGGCTGGAGGTGGTTAACTGTGTGCTGGGAGTTGGGCTGGGGCCGGGAAAGCGTCTGACGGCCAGTCCTTCGGCGCTGCTGCTGGGTTTAAGGTGTGGGCATGGGCTGGGGTTCGGGTTGGGGTTTGGGGCTAGGGTTGGGGTCTGGGGCTAGGGTTAGGTTTGGGCCACGGGCAGGGGCTGGAGGTGGTTAACTGTGTGCTGGGAGTTGGGCTGGGGCCGGGCAAGCGTCTGACGGCCAGTCCTTGGACGTTGCTGCTGGGTTTAAGGTGTGGGCATGGGGCTGGGGGTTAGGGTTGGGGTCTGGGGCTAGGGTTGGGGTCTGGTGCTAGGGCTAGGTTTGGGCCTAGGGCAGGGGCTGGAGGTGGTTACCTGTGTGCTGGGAGTTGGGCTGGGGCAGGGGCAGTGTCTGGCAGTCAGTCCTTTGGTGCACGGGCCAAGGGTTAGGTTTGGGGCATAGGCAGGGGCTGGCGGTGGTTATTTGTGTGCTGGGAGTAGGGCTGGGGCAGGGCCAGCGTCTGGCAGTCAGACCCTGGCTTTCGGGGCTAAGCCAAGTGCTTGCAGTACCTGGCGCGTCCACAGGGCGGCGCCACCAGGCCCCCTGGGGCTGGCGGTGGTTAATTGTGTGCTGGGAGTAGGGCTGGGGCAGGGCCAGCGTCTGGCAGTCAGACCCTGGCTTTCGGGACCAAGCCAAGTGCTTGCAGTACCTAGCACGTCCACAAGGCGGTGCCACCAGGCCTCCTGGGGTGGCGGTGGTTAATTGTGTGCTGAGAGTAGGGTTAGGGCAGGGCCAGAGTCTGGCAGTCAGTCCCTGGCCTCTGGGGCCAAGCCTAGTGTTTGCAGTACCGGGCGCGTCCACAGGGCGGCACCACCAGGCCCCCACCCCACCTGCAGCTTCCCCGGCCAAGGGCGGCCTCTTTAGGGGCTTTGGAGGGAGGTCGGGCGAAAGGCGAGGCCTCCAGAGCCAAAGAACCAGCCCAATAGCTCCAGAGACTAAGTCCCGATTTATTCAATTATTTTTGCGGGCCGGGCGGCAGGCTCCAGGAGGGCGCTCCCCGAGCCCCAAGCCGAGACAGTGAGCCAAACTGGGACTGGTCGGGGCCAGGTCCCCTTACTCCTGGAAGCCCCTAAGTCCCACCCGGGTTGACCAAGGGTTGACCATGGGCAGAGTTGTTCTAGGTTGACCATGGGCAGAGTTGCTGTAGGTTGACCATGGGCAGAGCTGTGCTAGGTTGACCATGGGCTAGGTTGACCTTGGGTAGTAGATTTTCAGCACTCCAGAGACTAAGTCCCTATTTATATAATTATTTTTGCGGGCCAGGCGGCAGGCTCCAGGAGGGCGCTCCCCGAGCACCACACATCCAAGGAAGGCAGCAGGCGCGCAAATTACCCATTACCGACACGGTGAGGTAGTGACAAAAAATAACAATACAGGTCTCTTTCGAGGCCCTGTAATTGGAATGAGCGTATCGTAAACCCATGGGCGAGGACCCATTGGAGGGCAAGTCTGGTGCCAGCAGCCACGGTAATTCCAGCTCCAATGGCGTATATTAAAGTTGCTGCAGTTAAAAAGCTAGTTGGATTTCGGGAGTGGGCTGGCGGTCCGCCGCGAGGCGTGCCATCGTCTGTCCCGTACCCCTGCCTCCCGGCGCTCCCCGGATGCCCTTAGCTGGGTGTCCGACGGGGCCCGGAGCGTTTACTTTGAAAAAATTAGAGTGTTCAAAGCAGACCGCAGCACGCCTGAATACCGCAGCTAGGAATAATGGAATAGGACTCTATTATATTCTATTTTGTGGGTTTTCGGAACCAGGGCCATGATTAAGAGGGACGGCCGGGGGCATTCGTATTGCGCCGCTAGAGGTGAAATTCTTGGACCGGCGCAAGACGGACGAAAGCGAAAGCATTTGCCAAGAATGTTTTCATTAATCAAGAACGAAAATCGGAGGTTCGAAGACGATCAGATACCGTCATAGTTCCGACTGTAAACGATGCCGACCCGCGATCCGGCGGCGTTATTCCCATGACCCGCCGGGCAGCGTGCGGGAAACCACGAGTCTTTGGGTTCCGGGGGGAGTATGGTTGCAAAGCTGAAACTTAAAGGAATTGACGGAAGGGCACCACCAGGAGTGGAGCCTGCGGCTTAATTTGACTCAACACGGGAAACCTCACACGGCCCGGACACGGAAAGGATTGACAGATTGATAGCTCTTTCTCGATTCTGTGGGTGGTGGTGCATGGCCGTTCTTAGTTGGTGGAACGATTTGTCTGGTTAAGTCTGATAATGAATGAGATCTTCCATGCTAAATAGTTACGCGGCCCCCGGTGGTCGGGCCCACGAATACAGAAAATATGGCAGGACTTAATCTTGTAACCATGAACCATGAGAATGAAAAACAGACACAAATGATTCATTTTAAATAGAAGAACACTGCTGAGAATTGGGAACTGATCCAGTATTACCAGCCAAACTATGTGTTTAGCACTCATTATAAAAAAAAACCTTGGGGAAAGGAGCTGTGCTGATGTGCTGCTTTGAAGTCAGTGAAAGTCTCAAAAGTCTATGAAAGTCTCAAAAGTCTGATAAGCCAGGCTGTCAGCTGATGATGTTATCTCTGCTCCATCATGCCCAGCTGGAATAGTTGTGTTTAAATGTAAAGGTTCACTGACATGGACTCACAGCGATGAGTTTGTGAATGAAACCCAGGTCACCAGATATTGCCAATGCTTGATGTTACTGCTGTTCCAACATGCCCAGAGGAGATACTGGTCAACAGAGGAAATGTATCGATCATTTAAGATGTCATTTTTAATCTCAGTTTTAGAACTCAGAGTTATAATTAATCCCTGTTAGTGTTTGCTTGGTGTTGAGGGTCAGCCAACCCATTACCGGGAACATTAGGGCATTAGCCAAATTGTTGGTTGTCACCACCATGACATTGCATATGTACTCCAAATCCCACCCCTATGTTTACTATATTGCTTTAAGCAATGTCCACACACCTTTCCTGAATCAGTCTGCACTCTAAAAAATAATGGGGCCAAAAACGGTTCTTCAGAGCGATGCCATAGAACCTTTTTCAGTGCTTCAAAGAACCATTGAGGCAACAGTTCTTTAAAGAACCATTTAATTAATGTTTTTTCAAAGACCTTGTTTCAGTTCCACAAAGCACCTTTTCAAAGGGTTCTTCCAAACACCCACTCTTACAAGATCTTCAAAGAACCCTCAAACAAGGAACTTCAAAGAACCAGTAAATGTAGTTAATCAAATAACCACTAAAGCTTAATTCTACACACCTCTTCATTTAATGCTAGTTGCAAAGTTACGATTTTGTTTTTACACCTAAATGATCCATCTATACTTTCGGAGGAAGAAGACAGACAATACTTTAGACTTTTGATAAATTCATGTTTATTACAAATAGCGCACACACAAGTGGTAAACACAAGTGTTATAAAACATAAAACAAACAAAACTAATTTTAAAACATGTGCACCTCCACACACATACCACTCACTCACACAGTGCGAACGCACAGGTGCAAACACACACACACATACACACACAAACATCATTAGGGTATACAGTGTATGGCCTGTACTCATATCTTAGTGGGTCTGTAACAGAAGGACAGCAAACTTTGCCTGGACCAAACTCCACTTGTAATTGTTGACCACTGTATTAACTGATTTTAACATAGGCTATGCACCTGAACATACACACCTGCACGCACTTTCTCATTTTTTCACAGTGAAGGGAACTAACCAGCTTTTGCACTGTCAGAGGGACAGCACTTTCCATCTCAAAGACAAAAGCCTCAAGAAAGGCCACCGTCTTTCGGAGAGGTTTGGGGTACTGAATATCATACACATGAAAAAGACAAAAAAAAACAGCCAAGGCTAAACTGATATCTATGCTACCATCATCTAAAATCATGTTGCAACCATCCATTTTCACAGCCCCTTCTGTGCTGGACAGGGGGTTGGAGCCGGTCACCACGATAGTAGGAGTGGGAGAAATGGGTTCCTGTAAAATGACACTGCGTGTTAGAAAGTATTACAAACTGTTTAACCAAATAAAAGCATGCAAACCAACAAACACCGAACCAGCTTCTATGAAATATCAAGTTCTATCATACACTCTACCAGTTCTACCATGTGCGGCCACTCTGTTAAAGACAATGTGAAAGCTAAAGTATTCCATGAAAATGAAACATTAAAGTGATATGGTAAAAAAATGCTACGGTCTATTTTTTAAAGGGGCATTACCTGGTCGTTGACGAAAAGGAATGAAGGATTTTCCTTGAACACTGATGGCAGCAGGACAATGGCTGCATTGACCATCTGAGCTATAACAAAACAAAATGAAAAACACCAGACATCTTTTCAATTCCAAAATCCCACAATGTTTAGTCACTTAAGATAAAATTGCATTCACTCCCAGGGATGTGCATTGGGGGTGGCTTTAGATGCTCGAGCCCCTGTCCGTTTACCACCCAATGGCCAAAGTAAAAAATTTTGAACAGTAATCACGTTTTTGTCATTTTTAAGTGTAGGATATTTAAGCTACAACAAACATCATTTAAAACGCAAATTAGCTTAATTGCAAACGATGGAACATATTATGACATGAAACCTAATCGCTGTTATTTATGTGGTGGTTTTTATAATCTATGTCCGCTAAAGCATAAGCCTTGCAAGCCATTCAAACTGACGTAGATGGCTACCTGATATCCCCTCCTGAACTACAGTAATGTGCAAAAGTTTTAGGCAGGTGTGAAAAAAATGCTGTAAACTAGGAATGCCTTCAAAAATGGAAGTGTTAATCATTTATGTTCATCAATTGACAAAATGCAGTGACTGCACAAAAGAGAAACCTAAATCAAATCAATATTTGGTGACCACCCTTTGCCTTCAAAAGAGCATCAATTCTTCTAGGTATATTTGCATAGAGTTTTTGAAGGAACTTGGCTAGTATAATATATTCCCCTGTAATATAGATCTCCACTGGTATACTGTATTATAGACATAAAGATCCTGACACTAAAAAATCTACCCTAAATTCAATGCTATAATTCATTTTCTAACTCCTTTTCTAGGGTGGGTCACCGTCCCAAAAAACCCAATGGACCACTTGAGCAGTACCAATAGGCCAAATTTGGGCATCAGGCTCCAGGACTAGTAGTAGGTGACAAGGAACAAACAAACAACAAAAACAGCACCCATTTGTCATTGCGATTACACAACACACCACAGCACACAACAAAACTGAGTCTGCGTTTACTCCATCACACACACAACCTGGAGGGAGCCATGACAATGGCATGTGTATGGGGATGGTGCCATGCTCAGGGTACCTCAGCGGTACTACTGGCAGTTGCTGGATTCAAACCAGTGATCCTGCGGTCACAAGTCCGTTACCTTAACCACCAAGCCACCACTGCCCCAAAGCATGACTTAATGAAAAACATACACACCTTTTCTTTCCTGCTCATCCTCACATGACTGAAGTGTCTGCAGGCAGATGTCTTTTAAAGCACCTGTAGAAATTCAATAATACCAAAATGTAGTTACTGTGCTCATATTTCTTTATACATCATTAACGTAAATCAAATCTCAGAAAATAAACAACATTATACATTACAAATCAGCAATGCTGTATAAAATGCTACAGACTTCACTGGTTCACATTATCATGAATGGGTTTGTGCTCACAAAAGCCGTCACCCCTAAACTGCTCAGTGTGAAAACTTATTTAAGTCTGTGAATGAGACAGGGCCAATATCTCCTCATGATCCATAAGAAATGTAAACCTATGTACAAACATATGTAACACCACTATGCATCACTGACTGCATCTGTAAAATCATCTGTACCTTTAGGTGCCTTTTTTAACAACTTTGCTGCAAGTTCTCCCATTTTTGTTAGGATGGCCTTATCAACGTCAATCTGATGGATTCTTTTCATCTCTCCAAGGAGCTGCAGTAGAAACACAAGAAAATTGATAATTGTATACACAAAGTTGGCTGTTCTTAAGCTAGACAAACAGCAGATTTATTAGAGAGGACTGTGTGTGTATTTATATCTTCCTACACATATACTTACAAGATTTGGTCTCATGAGACACGGAAATTCTTCAAGGACCTCAGCAGTGGTGTGGTTTTGAATGTAGTGCTGACGATAGGTCTTGGTTCTGTTCAGTCTCTGTTGAATTATGTCAAAACTTGGCCTCGCCTTATGGTACTCCTGCTGCAGAATCTCGATGTGCTGCAGGATGGATCTCAAATCTTCTGCTGAATCCAAGGAAATCTACAGTGTAGCACCAAAAAAGCCAAAGTCACCTTTGTCATAATGATTTTACATGCCAGTAGAGCAGAGGGAATTGGTTTCATACATTCCAATGGTGTTATGACTTCAGCTAATTAAAATGTTATGTTTATTGTTAAGGTACTTTGAGTTTGATCACTGTTTTAGATAGAAATTAGCCATTACTGACATAGTGTGAACTGAGTTATAATAGGTCATTGTAACAGGTCATTTAACCAAAAATATACATATGATAAGTAACTTCCTGGGACCACAATCGGACAAGGGGAAGTCACAAATGCTGACAGTATAAAGGGGGATTTTTTTCTGAGCAATGGTATCCTCTGGACTTTTCCTTCAATTAGAAACCTTCCTACCTGTTCACAGCTCCTCTTCTGCAAGCAAACCTCCTCAATCTCACACCCCCGCTTTCGTCCTGAGTGGCGTACCGAGTACTTTTCTTTCATTTTGGAAACTTCTTCCAGTTTAGAGGTTTTCTTTCTTTCTTAAATTTGTTTTTCAGTGATTCGAGCAAGGCATCCTAGAAAAAAAAAAGAATGGTAGATTTACTACTTTTTCTGAAATTACACTAGGTGATGACTGATGTCGCTTAACAAATGACCCCAAGCATTCCTCAAAATTAGTTATGAAGTGGCTTAAGGAGAACAGACACGAGTGGCCATCACAAAACCCTAATCTCAATCCCATCTAAATTTGTGACAGTACTGCAAAGGTGTGTGTATGCTCGTCAGTCTGACATTTAACAAATACAAAAAATATGTTAATGTTAGCTGATCTAGAAACAGAAAAAATGTACTCTGATTTAATGATTGACAGTGACAGAGAAAATCTCTGGCTTCCACTGTATTAGGGCCTTACAAACTCAAATATTTTTGTTCCTTACGTATCCAGAGCCATATTTCTTCCTGAGAAAAGGAAGCAAATCAAGTTGATCCATGTAAGAACACAGTCATGTAGAGGATACCTAAAACATGACAAAACAAAAAACTGCTGTATTCCTATTTCAAAGTAAGTGTTCAGGGAAAATAGGCTACACAGGACCTTAACCTCAGTAGGCCCAGGCCTACATAAATAATTTTGTAATTACAAAAAGAATTAAGGATGAATGCCACTTACATCGTTTTTTGACTGAGGTTGTCAAACAACGCCTGAATGAGGGCATTTTTCAGTTTGTTCTTCCCTGGAGACTTGAGCTGTGGATCCTGTGAACTTAAAGCACTTTTGAGAAAAGGCGGGAGGATGACATCAGAGGAAACTGGCGTCACTGGCGTTTCCTTTCTCACTTCAGTATCATGGCTGTCTTCCCTATCAGTTAGAAAACAGAAGGGTCATTCCATGTCAATTCAACCAGGGCCGCTGCACTTAGGTCTCAAAAAAGTCTGGAGAAAAAAAAAAAAAAAATTAGGTGTACCTACCTCCCAAGGACACACTCTGTAAATTGTTTTATGTTAAAACCATAGACTGTGTGGGAATTAAAAAAAAGAAAACATGCGCAATTCCTGCAATCCCGCGCCCAAACTGAGGCCCTGCTCTACTGTAGCTGACATTCACAACTTGGCAATAAACACATTAAAATTTACTTCAATAAATTACTTACAATTTCAGTTTATCCACAGCAGCCATAAACTGAACCTGGTCCTTCATCTTTGGAAACATCCTCTCACTCATGCGTTCTGTCATTTTTGTTAGAGTAAGGCCATCAACTTCATTTTCTGGATAAGGGAAGGAATGTGAGGTGACACAAACTGGGTTTAATTAGCATGATATATAGACATTTCTACTCTCAATTTAAAAGAAGCAATTGGTATCATTACCTCACCGCTATGCAATTGCTTTATAGGGCCGATGGACAAGAGTAATGAACTGTCGGCCAGCTAGTTCATAGCAATCCAAGCTGTGGTAGTCCAACTCATCACCAGGCTTAAACACAATCTGATTTGCTGTTGGACTAACTTCATAAGAATGAAGATAGGCTTCAAAGGCCAAGGTTATGAGGAATTCAGCAACAATAAACCAACCTGCTCTTCCATTCACAATATGTATAACCTTTACAAAAAGAGTATTTTCATCCTTGTACAAATCCAGGATAAAACAGTCACCAACAGAGTACTTTACAGTGTCCACTACAACCTCCAGAACGTCTCCTCTTCAGGAAATGAGTGAGTAAGTCCGAGTGAGCGAGTAAGCTTTTCCTGAACAGCAATTTTGAGTTCCTGACATTTGTTCGAGGCAGAAGTTCAAACACGGGTTTTTATTCAAATAAACAAACAGAGGGATAACAAAAGTCGTGTACGTCACTTTAACGGAGAGAACAGAAAACTATAACGCTCAGAAGGTAAACGAACAGGGGGAATAACTAAGGCCACGTCCGTTACTCTAACGGAGGAGAAAACGGAACACGTACGGGAGTTCGGGGGTGAACACACACACAGGAGTCTGAGGAGGCTAATACAACGTAAAGGAACAGGCAACGAGGAAACGCAGAGAGGAACAATACCAATACAGAAGTCTAGGCTCGCGGGGCAGGAGACACGGGAGATCGCAGGAGACAAAGGAAGTACAACAACACGTAAGGAGTCCTAGGGAACAGTGACGAGGCCAGACACCATGTGAAGCAGGAGGGAGGCTTAAGTAGGGTGGAGACCAGGTGACACCAATTAAAACTCAGGTGAGGGTGATCGTGCACGAGGAGGTGAATGCAAACGGGGAGACGAGCTGTGAGTCTGTGACGTTGAGTGAGGGGGCGTGGCCGTGACCAGGTCCGATGCAGACCTGACAGTGAGACTGCTAAGGTTTTTTCTTTCTCAAATTTGCCGCCCGACTGCCAGTCCCAACACTGTCTGAACTGGTTTCTTGTAGTGAGAGATGCACAGATATTCTTGAAGTTGCAGTTTCTTTCAGCAACTTTTTTGAAGTAGAGGTGCTTTGCCTCGTATCGCATGCACCAATGCGCTCTTGGTGGACCAAACTCCTGAATTAGATGAGGATAATGAAGCAAGTAATGTACCTTTGGAGTGATGTTATTAGGATACAACCTTCTAAATCAGTCAAAAAGGAGGAAATTAAAAAGTCCAAGTAACTGATCCAACTAACACTTACAGTAGGTGCCAAAATTATTTCTCCAATTTCCCTAAGGCACAGGAAAAGTTGCCATGTCTTGTTACTTTTTGGAATTTTGTCTCCAATAATAAAGGGAAGTGTCCTGAATAATGTCCACTTTTCAACTGCTTTCCCTGCAAGTTTACCATCTAAAACAAGTCTTTCAGAAATTGGAGCAGGCTTACTCGAAGAATCATTTTGTCCAAAAGTGAATTCTGCCAGAGCAATAGAAACATTCTGCACACCAATAATTTTTTCTCCATGAAGACTGAAGACAAAACTAATTTTATGACATGAGGAATAACTCCTTTAAGGAAGTCATGCATAACATCTGGTGGAAATGCATTGGTAACACTGAAGCTAGGTATCTCACTAAAGGCACATGGACCAGTCACTCCATACAATGTGCTCGTACTGGGGTCTTCAGCTACACACTGTAGGTGATAACTGTGTATATCTGTGGTCCGCACAACACATTCATCTTCATTTGTTTTCTCATAAACAATACCTGCAAACACATCCACTGCTAAAGGAACAACGAAAACCTGCAAGAGAGTGTGCAGAGAGGTTGTCTGCTGATACTGTAACTATTGTGCCTTTAAAGCGAAGGTTCCTTCCTTCGTAAAGCACTTCAGTGCCTTCAATTTGCAACTTCTGCACATCAGATATAAGGGGCTTCAAAATTCTGGCTGCCCCATACTGTTTGAGCAACCTATGGTTAACAAGGATGGAAAGATGGATATGCTTTAAATTACTCCTGTATTTTGGGTGAATGTTTCACAAAGTGAAGTAAAAAGCAGAAACTTTGTGCAATGACTTCCTAGACCCTAAGGGGTTAACAATCTCGAATTCATCATTGTAGAAGTGAAGTCTCAAAAAAAAATCTGCACTATCCCAATGAGAACCCTTAAATATAGTCCCATCACAAAAATCTTCCAAACATCCATCATCAACTAAGGTCCGATTGATTATGTGCTCTAGAGTGGACTGCTCTCCTAGTATTAATTTCAGTGTATCTAACAAGGGCACATACTGATAAGTATGCTTTGTACCATCCTCCTCAATATTCAGACTGTACTCAACAGACTGAATCAAATTTAGTTTTTCAATGCAGTATTTTTTTAGTTTGTAGGAAGTATTCACTGCGCTAAAGCATTGATCAAATAAACGATCCTCACTGAACATAGACAAGGGCAAAGTACTAACATCAATTCCATGTTCTTCTAAACATTTTTGAAATATTTCTCTGAAACAACTTTGGAAAAAGGTAAACAGTGTTTCAACCTCACAAATAACATCTGTTTGTACACATGTTTGAACAACATGCTTTTCCTGAAGATACAAAGCAAATATTGCCAACCGTCTTTGAAGTGATTCAGTTAATGAATTTAAAAGTTCAGATATAAACACACAAGAAGTCTGTTCAATTCCATCACTGGGAGTCTCTGTTGGTTCCAAACATCCTTGACAGTTTATGTGTTTTTTGCAGATGTGGTTCTGTAATGATTTCACTCTTGAAAATGTACGAGGGCAGCCATCAAGTCCACAGGTGACTGAAAATGCTTCTGTGTTTTCGTGAAAAAGCTGCAGGTGCTTTAAAAGTTTGCTGTGTGTTGGTTTTTTGACTGGACAAAACATGCACTGAAAACTCTCCATTCATTTTGACCTACCAATGAAAGTGTCCTTAGCATGCCCTAGTCCAGCTTCTTCCAGTCATTCACAAACTTGTGACACTGACCATAGATGTGCCATACCTGGTACAAATATAAACATGAATTAGAAAAATTATGTACTTTCCTAAAGAAGACCAAGAACAAGATAACAACAAAAATGCATACTACAGTGAAATGTATATATTGTAGTCACTGAACACAATTCAGCAACTAAAATGTACAGGATAATCATGCAGTTGGAGTTGTCACATTGTAATGTCTATACTTATCCTGTGTAGGGTATTTACTTTTAGTAGGGTACTCTACTTTTTTCTGACTATAATGCTCTCACACAGCCAACATGCTTCTGCCAACATGCTTCTTTGAGTGAAGATTCGTGTGACAGTAATTCATACACAGAATATCTATTTCTAAGGAAAGCGTTGGTAAAATTTGTACTTTTTCTGACATTAGAATTATTCCAACGTTTTGGTAATTATACAACAAACTATGTGTGCGCGTGAACAGAGGAGCCAACGATGGCGTGCAGTCAGAGGAAGGCTGCTGGCGTAATTTTTACTACACCAAACAGGCCAGGTTTAATTTAAACTGATTCATTTAAACGCTATAATTAGTCTAACTGAGGTAATTAAAAGTGACAAAACCGAACAAAAGAGACTGGCTGAAACGTCGGTATGGCGGATGTTTTTTTCACCTTCCATACTTAAGACTACTACAAGTGCGTCTCGTCAATGTATGTTAGACACTGGCTCACATTCCCCTCCATGGTTAAAACATATTCTAGCATGGCAGGTACAACTACGCTGCGGTCTCATCCGCGAATAGACCGTGAAATTGTCAATTACACTTCAGATATGTGACATTTTGGTCCACGAAATCGTAACCAACACACTACACAGGACTCAACAAATTGAACAAATGACGTGGCCAGTACAAGAACGCCTTACCAAGCCCGCCATCAAGTGGATATTACCCATATATACCCCTTCATCATACATCAGACAAAGACCTAATGTGAGCCTTAACGTGGAACGTACAGGAACATTTCTGGAATTCAAATCGTACTTTTTATGTGAGGCCACATGTAGCCGTTCAGATCCTGAGGGGAAACCCAAACCCTTAGCCTAGAAGATACATCTTTACGTGATCGTGCCATTTGAACATTGGCTAGCCAGTTACGCACCGTGTTCAGTATAGCACGTTAACCACGCGCCATTTAAGACCGACACTATTCAGATATTGAAATTTAATCAAATAACTGCAAACTAAGCAAACGTTGAATGTGTTAAGCAGTAACATCACATAGAAAACCGCTAATAAAGTTTCAAACTGCAAATTCAGCTACTCATAAAATGGCGCCCTCTCAGACTGCTATAGTTAGTTAAGAATTAGCTAAGAATAAAGTTGTCTACATTGAGGTATTAACTTCGTTTTGTGGCCCATACAAATCAGTAATGTATGTGCTTCATAAGGAGAGTAAACTGGTGTACAAAAAGCACTCTTACAAACACTTACCAAAAGTTAAACTCTTTGATGCTTCAGCGAGATGGATGTGAGAACCTACTCCAACCGAAGTGCAGGTGAAAAGGCAGCGCGAAGGCAAAGTTCGCGAGATGGCGGTTGCTGCTAGAATGTTCAGAGCAGACTCGAATGGAATCTTCAGATTTACAGGCTGGCATTGGCCTCAGATATGTATACCAACATATCTATGGGCATTGGCACTGACACTCCATATAATCTACATAATTTGTGTTGTATGCATTCAGCTTTTTTGACAAGCAGAATTATGCACAGACTGTTTTAGATTATGTAACTGGTGACCTGATCACAATATCCCAGTGCCTATTTTGCATGTGTTCATGTGTGCATCATGATGCTACGGGCTAGTTCATTTTATCCAAAAGACTCGAAAATTGTTGTAGGCTTGCTTGAGCAATAAAGATTTTGGTTAACATTTGTGTGAGTGCATTGACCCCATCAAACGGCAACAAAATGTGTTTAACAAGTTGGCAAAAACATTTCCATCCTGCATCTTTATTGTGAAAACCGTGAAAACAACTAATTAGATTTATTTTAATTCGAAGATGATAGGCTATGACATAGCATCCCATTATGATCAAAGTCAAAGTCAGCTTTATTGTCAAAAACCGTGTGTACAGGTTGTTCACAGGATTTGAAAATGCAGCGCTCCCTAGTCCTACAGTGTACATTAATCCTCTTATAAACATAACAAGAACAAAAACATAACTATAACAATATAAACATAGCAAAAGGTACACAAAAACTTGTATAATACAAATAAGATGCACAATATTAAAGCTCAAATGGTGATCTGAGGCTCTGAAGAACCATTTCCAATGTGAAGAACCTTTCACATAATGTAATGGTTCCACAGAGAGTTTTCACCCTCTGTGGAACCATTCAGAGCTTTAAAGAACCATTTAAGCACCTTTATTTTTTAGAGTGTGTAATAGAAATTAGCATGCGTCACCCTGAAATCACTGCTAAAGGTCCAGAACACTTTTTAACACACTTTATGATAAACGTCACAACGCGGTTGTTACCTGTTGGAATGTGATATTATGTGAGGTCTACTCCATAGCAAGTCAGAGTGTGGCTGGAAAAGATGACATTTCTCTGCTCATCCTCTCCATCATCTCCTTCATCTTGCGATGCTTCTGCTCCTCTTCCTCCCTGCGTGCAGCTATCCACGCCTCCTCTTCATCTTGTAGAAACTGACGAAGCCTATCAAACTCCTCAATGATCTCCTTCTCTGTTTGAAGCCACTGGAGTTGAAACAGATCTTAAGATTATTGTCAAGTTCAATAAAAAAGGGTATTTTAAAATGTAAAAATAATTTTACCTCAATGCGATCTGCTGCTTTGCCAAAGGTAACTTGAATGCGTTTATGTAGTCTAAACGCTTCTTTAAAAATTCCTAGATGTGCTTTGTGTTTCTCCTTTAAAAGAAAAAAAAATCAATGTAGGACAAGTGGCAGTTACAAATTACAGTCACATAACTGAACATGCTTAACATGGTCTCAGTGCTACAGGCCTATAAGACCAAAATTTGATTCAACAGACATCTGCCTCATGACCTGCCATCCAAATTTTAATGTATTCATACTGTACATTAATTAGTGGCCACATATTTACAGTGTGTTGTGTTGTCAACATTCAGATTGCCACTTGTGATATCACACATATGTGCCGTACCTGCTGGTTTGTCCCAGCCTCCAGCTCTGCTTCTAAGGCTGCAATTTTCTCATTAATAAGGAAGATATTGTCACTTGGCATCTTCTTCATCTGCTCACTTTTCCATACTGTACCAACCCTGAGCGAATTGATCTTTTCTTTCTCTGCTTCAGATAAAGACTTTATGTACCCCTGCAAAAAAGTTATCTTTATTATGTTAAAGTAGCTATTATATAATCCATTCATTAAAAGGAGACATTACTTTTTACAGTTCTTATCACACAGGACAGTACTGCTTCTTACAGCAGTCTAATGTTTGTGTTCTAGAAACATATCAGATCTTACACTAAGCCCACTGAGCATCTTTTTCCTAATGAAGTTTTGGGATTTTCCACAGACAAACAGGGCAGAAGATATTTTATATGTAAGGGATACAGAACAACGCAGCATGCGTGTAGGTGAATATTGCCCATCTGAGGTGGTGATAAGGCCCCGACATTGAGGCGGAGGAACCTTTACACCTTTACACCTGGATACAGGTACGCAGATCGTGGAGTTCATTCTCCTGCTTATACCACTGTTGCCATGTCTGCGCTATGTAATTTTGCTAACAATTTACACATTTTGAAAGCTAACACAGGCTTGTTCAAACCCAGACTCATTCAAAACTTACTGGAATAAATTGCCGTTACTAGTTCTAAATGGATAGTGGCTATGATCAAAAGTGGGTCGTTAGTTCAGTCTGTCGTTGTCAAGCACCACATTCAATTTTATCCCATCTTGACGTTTGTAAAAATCACCGTTTTCTATACATTTTACAACTGTAACTGAATGTCTCTCATGCAAAAACAGACTGAAGTCTCATGACTGCTGAAACTAACTGAAAATAATGCCTATCAAACAATCAATTCTTTTAAAGGTAGACTTTTTTATCCCCTAACATCATATCATCCCCTGACATCTTTATTGTATTGAAGAAGCTATGATGCAATCACTTTATTGGGAATCACTTTATACATTCCTGGCATCATGTCCATCGCGCCATCCTAATCTTATTTATATTTTTACCAGTAAGGACAAAATAAAACAACCCAGAGCAGCCCTGTCTTTCTCCTAATTAGGTTTTAAGATTTACAGCCAAATCAGGTAAAAGTCTCATACTTTTTCATTTAAACTCCAAATGGTGAATTGGTGTGTTGTTCATGCTCAATTAAATCCAATTAAAGTTCAACTCAAGGTCTTAAAGGTGGAGTCAGTAATACTGGACAAAATTGTTTTGTTAATGTTTGTGTTTTTAGTTTTCTTAACAAGCACGTTGTCCATTACAATCTTCATTAGGTTATATTTTAACCAATATGGACAGATTAAAACAAGCCCAACCCTGCATTCAGTGACTCCCATTCTCAGAGTCAGGCAATCATGAGAAAACCTTTCTTTAGAGTGTGTCCAGAGAAGGGAGAGCTAGGAAATTGTAAGGAGACAGGAAGTAAATGTTATGTAAAGTGTTATGTGTTAACAATTTGCTTGGTATCACTGACTGCTTATTTATAATATTCTCCGGCAATTCATTTTCTCCTAGGGTGGGGTTTAGGAGAAACAGATTAGCATTTAGTATAGATCTTATTTGTTTCTGTGACACAAACACAACATTATTGTAAGAAGTAATATTTTCCTCTGGGCAGGTGTGTGGTAGGCACTGGTTGTCATGGGACAGCACTAGTACCTACAACTGAATGTCTGTCATGCAAGGAGAGACTGAAATCTATAATAATTGATGACAGACATGGCTGCTGAAACTAACTACAAATTATGCCATGATATGTAGACATATCTGGTTGTCTTGCAGTCAAGCAGTGCTGATCAGCATTTAGTGAAACTTGAACACTGATTACATACCTACAATCTAATCAATCTACAAACTAATCTCTCATTTTTATTACACAGTAGAACATATAGCCCATATCATACATAAAATATATACTAGAGAAAAAATACTGGCATCATGCCCTGATATCATTATTGTGTGCAGTGGCGATGAAACAATCTTTTAAAGATAAAATGAAATTATACTTAAGATATCTATTTGCATCATCTCCTAATCTAACAGTTTTCTTCCCTGACTTCTTTACTGTGTTAAAGAGGTTATGATACAATCACTTTATTAAAAGTAACATTCTACTGGAATCATCTATTTATGCAGAGGCTCCTCAGCCCTGAACTCCTGAAATATAAACGTAAAAATGGTGTATGTCTTACCTCAAGCTGAAAAAAGAAGGAAGAAAGAAAAGGTTACTCACTCTATATATCTGGCAAATGTATTCTAAGAGGTCTCTTTGTCAATCAAGAGCCCCTATAAAGAATTACCCAACTGCAGACACAGTTATTCTCAAGTTCGTATGAACACATAAGGGGAGGGATAAACAACAGCTGCAATAGGGCAATACTAACAGACTGCCACTGGGACTATACAGGTTTCTTTCTGATGTTGCTGAAAATTATGAAACCAACTAAAAAGCTCATTAAAATGAAATAATTACAACAATCTATTAGATGTCATCACACTGTGATAATAGGCTACTTTTGTGTTCAACTGGCCACCTGGGATGAACATAGATTGACATGAGTTTGGATGAGGGCCACATGTCAGTCTTGAGAGAAAGATGAAGGACCTTACTGCAAATAAATCTATTCTCATAGTTCCTATCAGCACATCACCCAGAGGGAAATATTGCTTCTTGCATCAGTCTTACGTTTGTCTCTCAGAGACGTATCAGATCTCACTTTGAGCTCAACTATGTATTTCTCCTAATGGGGTTTTAGGATTTAAAGATAATCAGAATTCAGCCAAATCAGGTAAAAGTCTCATACTTTTTCATTTAAACTCCAAATGGTGAATTGGTGTGTTGTTCATGCTCAATTAAATCCAATAAAAGTTAAACTCAAGATATTAAAGGCGCAGTCAGTAATACTGGACAAAATTGTGTTTGTTAATGTTTGTGTATTTAGCTTTCTTAATGGGCACTTTTGTCCATTACAATCTTCATTAGGTTATATTTTAACCAATATGGACAGATTAAAAGAAGTTTAACCCTGCATTCAGTGACTCCCATTCTCAGAGTCAGGCAATCATGAGAAAACCTTTCTTTAGAGTGTGTCCAGAGAAGGGAGAGCTAGGAAATTGTAAGGAGACAGGAAGTAAATGTTATGTAAAGTGTTATGTGTAAACAATTTGCTTGGTATCACTGACTGCTTATTTATAATATTCTCCGGCAATTCATTTTCTCCTAGGGTGGGGTTTAGGAGAAACAGATCAGCATTTAGTATAGATCTTATTTGTTTCTGTGACACAAACACAACATTATTGTAAGAAGTAATATTTTCCTCTGGGCAGGTGTGTGGTAGGCACTGGTTGTCATGGGACAGCACTAGTACCTACAACTGAATGTCTGTCATGCAAGAAGAGACTGAAATCTATAATAATTGATGACAGACATGGCTGCTGAAACTAACTACAAATTATGCCATGATATGTAGACATATCTGGCTGTCCTGCAGTCAAGCAGTGCTGATCAGCATTTAGTAAAATGTGAACACTGATTACATCCCTACAATCTAATCAGTCTACAAACTAATCTCTCATTTTTATTACACAGTAGAACATATAGCCCATATCATACATAAAATATATACTAGAGAAAAAATACTGGCATCATGCCCTGATATCATTATTGTGTGCAGTGGCGATGAAACAATCTTTTAAAGATAAAATGAAATTATACTTAAGATATCTATTTGCATCATCTCCTAATCTAACAGTTTTCTTCCCTGACTTCTTTACTGTGTTGAAGAGGCTATGATACAATCACTTTATTAGAAGTAACATTCTACTGGAATCATCTATTTATGCAGAGGCTCCTCAGCCCTGAACTCCTGAAAGATAGAGGTAAAAATGGTGGATGTCTTACCCAATCCTGAAAAAAGAAAAAACAAAATGTTACTCACTCTATACATCTGGTAAATGTATTCTAATAGAGCTCTTTTTCAGTCAAGAGCCCCTATAAAGAATTACCCAACTGCAGACACAGTTATTCTCAAGTTCGTATGAACACATAAGGGGAGGAATAAACAACAGCTGCAATAGGGCAATACTAACAGACTGCCACTGGGACTATACAGGTTTCTTTCTGATGTTGCTGAAAATTATGAAACCAACTAAAAAGCTCATAATTACAATCTATTACATGTCACCACACTGCGATAATAGGCTACTTCTGTGTTAAACTGGCCACCGGGAATGTATACATATTAACATGCGTTGGGAAGAGGGCCCCATGTCAGTCTTGAGAGAAAGATGAAGGACCTTACTGCAAATAAATCTATTCTCATAGTTCCTATCAGCACATCAACCAGAGGGAAATATTGCTTCTTGCATCAGTCTTACGTTTGTCTCTCAGAGACGTATCAGATCTCACTTTGAGTTCAACTATATATTCCTCCTAATGGGGTTTTAGGATTTACAGATGATCAGAATTCAGCCAAATCAGGTCAAAGTCTCATACTTTTATATTTAAACTCTAAATGGTGAATTGGTGTGTTGTTCATGCTCTATTAAATCCAATTAAAGTTCAACTTAAGGTCTTAAAGGTGCAGTCAGTAATACTGGACAAAATTGCGTTTGTTAATGTTTGTGTTTTTAGTATTTCTTCACAGGCACGTTGTCCATTACAATCTTCATTAGGTTATATTTTAACCAATATGGACAGATTAAAACAAGCTCAACCCTGCATTCAGTGACTCCCATTCTCAGAGTCAGGCAATCATGAGAAAACCTTTTCTTACAGTGTGTCCACAGAAGGGAGAGCTAGCAAATTGTAAGGAGACAGGAAGTAAATGTTATATAAAGTGTTATGTGTTAACAATTTGCTTGGTATCACTGACTGCTTATTTATAATATTCCCCCGCAATTCATTTTCTCCTAGTGTGGGGTTTAGGAGAAACAGATCAGCATTTAGTATAGATCTTATTTGTTTCTGTGACACAAACACAACATTATTGTAAGAAGTAATATTTTCTTCTGGGCAGGTGTGTGGTAGGCACTGGTTGTCATGGGACAGCACTAGTAACTACAACTGAATGTCTGTCATGGAAGAAGAGACTGAAGTCTATAATAATCGATGACAGACATGGCTGCTGAAACTAACTACAAATTATGCCATGATATGTAGACATATCTGGTTGTCTTGCAGTCAAGCAGTGCTGATCAGCATTTAGTGAAACTTGAACACTGATTACCTTCCTACAATCTAATCAATCTACAAACTAATCTCTTATTTTTATTACACAGTAGAACATATAGCCCATATCATACATAAAATATATACTAGAGAAAAAATACTGGCATCATGCCCTGATATCATTATTGTGTGCAGTGGCTGTGAAACAATCTTTTAAAGATAAAATGAAATTATACTTAAGATATCTATTTGCATCATCTCCTAATCTAACAGTTTTCTTCCCTGACTTCTTTACTGTGTTGAAGAGGCTATGATACAATCACTTTATTAGAAGTAACATTCTACTGGAATCATCTATTTATGCAGAGGCTCCTCAGCCCTGAACTCCTGAAAGACAGAATTAAAAAGTGTGTATGTCTTACCTTAAACTGAAAAAAATTAAGAAAGAAAAGGTTACTCACTCTATATATCTGGCAAATGTATTCTAAGAGGTCTCTTTGTCAATCAAGAGCCCCTATAAAGAATTACCCAACTGCAGACACAGTTATTCTCAAGTTCGTATAAGGGGAGGGATAAACAACAGCTGCAATAGGGCAATACTAACAGACTGCCACTGGGACTATACAGGTTTCTTTCTGATGTTGCTGAAAATTATGAAACCAACTAAAAAGCTCATTAAAATGAAATAATTACAACAATCTATTAGATGTCATCACACTGTGATAATAGGCTACTTTTGTGTTCAACTGGCCACTTGGGATGAACATAGATTGACCTGAGTTTGGATGAGGGCCACATGTCAGTCTTGAGAGAAAGATGAAGGACCTTACTGCAAATAAATCTTTTCTCATAGTTCCTATCAGCACATCACCCAGAGGGAAATATTGCTTCTTGCATCAGTCTTACGTTTGTCTCTCAGAGACGTATCAGATCTCACTTTGAGCTCAACTATGTATTTCTCCTAATGGGGTTTTAGGATTTAAAGATAATCAGAATTCAGCCAAATCAGGTAAAGTCTCATACTTTTTCATTTAAACTCCAAATGGTGAATTGGTGTGTTGTTCATGCTCAATTAAATCCAATAAAAGTTAAACTCAAGATATTAAAGGCGCAGTCAGTAATACTGGACAAAATTGTGTTTGTTAATGTTTGTGTATTTAGCTTTCTTAATGGGCACTTTTGTCCATCACAATCTTCATTAGGCTATATTTCCACCAATATGGACAGATTAAAACAAGCTCAACCCTGCATTCAGTGACTCCCATTCTCAGAGTCAGGCAATCATGAGAAAACCTTTCTTTAGAGTGTGTCCAGAGAAGGGAGAGCTAGGAAATTGTAAGGAGACAGGAAGTAAATGCTATATAAAGTGTTATGTGTTAACAATTTGCTTGGTATCACTGACTGCTTATTTATAATATTCCCCCGCAATTCATTTTCTCCTAGGGTGGGGTTTAGGAGAAACAGATCAGCATTTAGTATAGATCTTATTTGTTTCTGTGACACAAACACAACATTATTGTAAGAAGTAATATTTTCTTCTGGGCAGGTGTGTGGTAGGCACTGGTTGTCATGGGACAGCACTAGTAACTACAACTGAATGTCTGTCATGGAAGAAGAGACTGAAGTCTATAATAATCGATGACAGACATGGCTGCTGAAACTAACTACAAATTATGCCATGATATGTAGACATATCTGGTTGTCTTGCAGTCAAGCAGTGCTGATCAGCATTTAGTGAAACTTGAACACTGATTACATTCCTACAATCTAATCAATCTACAAACTAATCTCTTATTTTTATTACACAGTAGAACATATAGCCCATATCATACATAAAATATATACTAGAGAAAAAATACTGGCATCATGCCCTGATATCATTATTGTGTGCAGTGGCTATGAAACAATCTTTTAAAGATAAAATGAAATTATACTTAAGATATCTATTTGCATCATCTCCTAATCTAACAGTTTTCTTCCCTGACTTCTTTACTGTGTTGAAGAGGCTATGATACAATCACTTTATTAGAAGTAACATTCTACTGGAATCATCTATTTATGCAGAGGCTCCTCAGCCCTGAACTCCTGAAAGACAGAATTAAAAAGTGTGTATGTCTTACCTTAAACTGAAAAAAAGAAAGAAAGAAAAGGTTACTCACTCTATATATCTGGCAAATGTATTCTAAGAGGTCTCTTTGTCAATCAAGAGCCCCTATAAAGAATTACCCAACTGCAGACACAGTTATTCTCAAGTTCGTATGAACACATAAGGGGAGGAATAAACAACAGCTGCAATAGGGCAATACTAACAGACTGCCACTGGGACTATACAGGTTTCTTTCTGATGTTGCTGAAAATTATGAAACCAACTAAAAAGCTCATTAAAATGAAATAATTACAACAATCTATTAGATGTCATCACACTGTGATAATAGGCTACTTTTGTGTTCAACTGGCCACTTGGGATGAACATAGATTGACATGAGTTTGGATGAGGGCCACATGTCAGTCTTGAGAGAAAGATGAAGGACCTTACTGCAAATAAATCTTTTCTCATAGTTCCTATCAGCACATCACCCAGAGGGAAATATTGCTTCTTGCATCAGTCTTACGTTTGTCTCTCAGAGACGTATCAGATCTCACTTTGAGCTCAACTATGTATTTCTCCTAATGGGGTTTTAGGATTTAAAGATAATCAGAATTCAGCCAAATCAGGTAAAGTCTCATACTTTTTCATTTAAACTCCAAATGGTGAATTGGTGTATTGTTCATGCTCAATTAAATCCAATAAAAGTTAAACTCAAGATATTAAAGGCGCAGTCAGTAATACTGGACAAAATTGTGTTTGTTAATGTTTGTGTATTTAGCTTTCTTAATGGGCACTTTTGTCCATCACAATCTTCATTAGGCTATATTTCCACCAATATGGACAGATTAAAACAAGTTTAACCCTGCATTCAGTGACTACCATTCTCAGAGTCAGGCAATCATGAGAAAACCTTTCTTTAGAGTGTGTCCAGAGAAGGGAGAGCTAGGAAATTGTAAGGAGACAGGAAGTAAATGCTATATAAAGTGTTATGTGTTAAGAATTTGCTTGGTATCACTGACTGCTTATTTATAATATTCCCCCGCAATTCATTTTCTCCTAGGGTGGGGTTTAGGAGAAACAGATCAGCATTTAGTATAGATCTTATTTGTTTCTGTGACACAAACACAGCATTGTTGTAAGAAGTAATATTTTCCTCTGGGCAGGTGTGTGGTAGGCACTGGTTGTCATGGGACAGCACTAGTACCTACAACTGAATGTCTGTCATGCAAGAAGAGACTGAAGTGTATAATAATTGATGACAGACATAGCTGCTGAAACTAACTACAAATTATGCCATGATATGTAGACATATCTGGTTGCCTTGCAGTCCAGCAGTGCTGATCAACATTTAGTGAAATGTGAACACTGATTATATTACAATCTAATCAGTCTACAAACTAATGTCTCATTTTCATTATACAGTAGAACATTTTCATTCTGTACATAATTATGAACATGCCGAAGAAAAAAGTTTATTCACTGGAATCATACCCTGACATCTTTATTGTGTTTCAGAGGCTATGAAAGAATGAATGAAGGCAAAATTAAAATCTACTCATCTATTTGTCTCATCCTCTAATCTATTAGTATTTTCACCTGACATCTTTATTGTGTCAAGGAGGCTATGATACATACAAAGTGACATTCTACTGGTTTTATCTAGTCATGCAGGATCCCCTATCCAACCCTAAACTCCTGAGAGAAAGAATTACAAAGGCTACAAATCTTACCTGGTAAGTTCTCTGAAAATAAATGAAAAAAGGAAAGGTTACTCACTCTATATATCTGGCAAATGTATTCTAAGAGGGCCCTTATTCAGTCAAGAGCCCCTATAAAGAATTACCCAACTGCAGACACAGTTATTCTCAAGTTCGTATGAACACATAAGGGGATCAGCATTTAGTGAAACTTGAACACTGATTACATCCCTACAATCTAATCAATCTACAAACTAATCTCTTATTTTTATTGCACAGTAGAACATATAGCCCATATCATACATAAAATATATACTAGAGAAAAAATACTGGCATCATGCCCTGATATCGTTATTGTGTGCAGTGGCGATGAAACAATCTTTTAAAGATAAAATGAAATTATACTTAAGATATCTATTTGCATCATCTCCTAATCTAACAGTTTTCTTCCCTGACTTCTTTACTGTGTTGAAGAGGCTATGATACAATCACTTTATTAGAAGTAACATTCTACTGGAATTATCTATTTATGCAGAGGCTCCTCAGCCCTGAACTCCTGAAAGATAGAATTAAAAAGTGTGTATGTCTTACCCAATCCTGAAAAAAGAAAAAACTAAATGTTACTCACTCTATACATCTGGTAAATGTATTCTAATAGAGCTCTTTTTCAATCAAGAGCCCCTATAAAGAATTACCCAACTGCAGACACAGTTATTCTCAAGTTCGTATAAGGGGAGGGATAAACAACAGCTGCAATAGGGCAATACTAACAGACTGCCACTGGGACGATACAGGTTTCTTTCTGATGTTGCTGAAAATTATGAAACCACCTAAAAAGCTCATTAAAATGAAATTATTACAACAATCTATTACAAGTCATCACACTGTGATAATAGGCTACTTTTGTGTTCAACTGGCCACTTGGGATGAATATAGATTGACCTGAGTTTGGATGAGGGCCCCATGTCAGTCTTAGAGAAAGATGAAGGACCTTACTGCAAATAAATCTATTCTCATAGTTCCTATCAGCACATCACCCAGAGGGAAATATTGCTTCTTGCATCAGTCTTACGTTTGTCTCTCAGAGACGTATCAGCTCTCACTTTGAGCTCAACTATGTATTTCTCCTAATAGGGTTTTAGGATTTACAGATAATCAGAATTCAGCCAAATCAGGTAAAAGTCTCATACTTTTTCATATAAACTCTAAATGGTGAATTGGTGTGTTGTTCATGTTTAATTAAATCCAATTAAAGTTCAACTCAAGGTCTTAAAGGTGCAGTCAGTAATGCTGGACAAAATTGTGTTTGTTAATGTTTGTGTTTTTAGTTTTCTTAACAGGCACGTTGTCCATTACAATCTTCATTAGGTTATATTTTAACCAATATGGACAGATTAAAACAAGCTCAACCCTGCATTCAGTGACTCCCATTCTCAGAGTCAGGCAATCATGAGAAAATCTTTTCTTACAGTGTGTCCACAGAAGGGAGAGCTGGCAAATTGTAAGGAGACAGAAAGCAAAAGTTCTATAAAGTGTTATGTGTTAACAATTTCCTTGGTATTGTCAGGTCCACATCGGTCTCACAGCTCGTCTCCTCGTTTGCATTCACCTCCTCGAGCACGATCACCTTCACCTGAGTTCTAATTGGTGTCACCTGGTCTCCACCCTACTTAAGCCTCCCTCCTGCTTCACATGGTGTCTGGTCTCGTCGATGTTCCCTAGGATTTCCTACGTGTCAGTGTGTTTTCGCCGTCTCCCGCGATCTCCCGTTGTTTGCCCCGCGAGCCTTAGACTCCCCAGTCGGTATTGTGATTCCCTGTGTTTTCTGATTTGTTTCATTCTCTTGTGTTTCGTTTGCTCTACCTCCTGTGTGTTTAGTTAATACGAACTTCTGAGCGTTACACTTTGATTTCCTCCGTTATAGTAACGGACGCGACTTTCGTTCTCCCTTTGTTTGGTTGTTTTAATAAAACTCCTTATTTCCACTTCCGCCTCCGCCTGTCTGTGTCTGACAGGTATCACTGACTGCTTATTTATAATATTCCCCCGCAATTCATTTTCTCCTAGGGTGGGGTTTAGGAGAAACAGAGCAGCATTTAGTATACATCTTATTTGTTTCTTTGACACAAACACAACATTATTGTAAGAAGTAATATTTTCCCCTGGGCAGGTGTGTGGTAGGCACTGGTTGTCATGGGACAGCACTAGTAACTACAACTGAATGTCTGTCATGCAAGAAGAGACTGAAGTGTATAATAATTGATGACAGACATGGCTGCTGAAACTAACTACAAATTATGCCATGATATGTAGACATATCTGGTTGTCTTGCAGTCAAGCAGTGCTGATCAGCATTTAGTGAAACTTGAACACTGATTACATCCCTACAATCTAATCAATCTACAAACTAATCTCTCATTTTTATTACACAGTAGAATATATAGCCCATATCATACATAAAATATATACTAGAGAAAAAATACTGGCATCATGCCCTAATATCGTTATTGTGTGCAGTGGCTATGAAACAATCTTTTAAAGATAAAATGAAATTATACTTAAGATATCTATTTGCATCATCTCCTAATCTAACAGTTTTCTTCCCTGACTTCTTTACTGTGTTGAAGAGGCTATGATACAATCACTTTATTAGAAGTAACATTCTACTGGAATTATCTATTTATGCAGAGGCTCCTCAGCCCTGAACTCCTGAAAGATAGAATTAAAAAGTGTGTATGTCTTACCCAATCCTGAAAAAAGAAAAAACTAAATGTTACTCACTCTATACATCTGGTAAATGTATTCTAATAGAGCTCTTTTTCAATCAAGAGCCCCTATAAAGAATTACCCAACTGCAGACACAGTTATTCTCAAGTTCATATGAACACATAAGGGGAGGAATAAACAACAGCTGCAATAGGGCAATACTAACAGACTGCCACTGGGACTATACAGGTTTCTTTCTGATGTTGCTGAAAATTATGAAACCAACTAAAAAGCTCATTAAAATGAAATAATTACAACAATCTATTAGATGTCATCACACTGTGATAATAGGCTACTTTTGTGTTCAACTGGCCACTTGGGATGAACATAGATTGACATGAGCTTGGATGAGGGCCACATGTCAGTCTTGAGAGAAAGATGAAGGACCTTACTGCAAATAAATCTTTTCTCATAGTTCCTATCAGCACATCACCCAGAGGGAAATATTGCTTCTTGCATCAGTCTTACGTTTGTCTCTCAGAGACGTATCAGATCTCACTTTGAGCTCAACTATGTATTTCTCCTAATGGGGTTTTAGGATTTAAAGATAATCAGAATTCAGCCAAATCAGGTAAAGTCTCATACTTTTTCATTTAAACTCCAAATGGTGAATTGGTGTATTGTTCATGCTCAATTAAATCCAATAAAAGTTAAACTCAAGATATTAAAGGCGCAGTCAGTAATACTGGACAAAATTGTGTTTGTTAATGTTTGTGTATTTAGCTTTCTTAATGGGCACTTTTGTCCATCACAATCTTCATTAGGCTATATTTCCACCAATATGGACAGATTAAAACAAGTTTAACCCTGCATTCAGTGACTACCATTCTCAGAGTCAGGCAATCATGAGAAAACCTTTCTTTAGAGTGTGTCCAGAGAAGGGAGAGCTAGGAAATTGTAAGGAGACAGGAAGTAAATGCTATATAAAGTGTTATGTGTTAACAATTTGCTTGGTATCACTGACTGCTTATTTATAATATTCCCCCGCAATTCATTTTCTCCTAGGGTGGGGTTTAGGAGAAACAGATCAGCATTTAGTATAGATCTTATTTGTTTCTGTGACACAAACACAGCATTATTGTAAGAAGTAATATTTTCCTCTGGGCAGGTGTGTGGTAGGCACTGGTTGTCATGGGACAGCACTAGTACCTACAACTGAATGTCTGTCATGCAAGAAGAGACTGAAGTGTATAATAATTGATGACAGACATAGCTGCTGAAACTAACTACAAATTATGCCATGATATGTAGACATATCTGGTTGCCTTGCAGTCCAGCAGTGCTGATCAACATTTAGTGAAATGTGAACACTGATTATATTACAATCTAATCAGTCTACAAACTAATGTCTCATTTTCATTATACAGTAGAACATTTTCATTCTGTACATAATTATGAACATGCCGAAGAAAAAAGTTTATTCACTGGAATCATACCCTGACATCTTTATTGTGTTTCAGAGGCTATGAAAGAATGAATGAAGGCAAAATTAAAATCTACTCATCTATTTGTCTCATCCTCTAATCTATTAGTATTTTCACCTGACATCTTTATTGTGTCAAGGAGGCTATGATACATACAAAGTGACATTCTACTGGTTTTATCTAGTCATGCAGGATCCCCTATCCAACCCTAAACTCCTGAGAGAAAGAATTACAAAGGCTACAAATCTTACCTGGTAAGTTCTCTGAAAATAAATGAAAAAAGGAAAGGTTACTCACTCTATATATCTGGCAAATGTATTCTAAGAGGGCCCTTATTCAGTCAAGAGCCCCTATAAAGAATTACCCAACTGCAGACACAGTTATTCTCAAGTTCGTATGAACACATAAGGGGATCAGCATTTAGTGAAACTTGAACACTGATTACATCCCTACAATCTAATCAATCTACAAACTAATCTCTTATTTTTATTGCACAGTAGAACATATAGCCCATATCATACATAAAATATATACTAGAGAAAAAATACTGGCATCATGCCCTGATATCGTTATTGTGTGCAGTGGCGATGAAACAATCTTTTAAAGATAAAATGAAATTATACTTAAGATATCTATTTGCATCATCTCCTAATCTAACAGTTTTCTTCCCTGACTTCTTTACTGTGTTGAAGAGGCTATGATACAATCACTTTATTAGAAGTAACATTCTACTGGAATCATCTATTTATGCAGAGGCTCCTCAGCCCTGAACTCCTGAAAGATAGAATTAAAAAGTGTGTATGTCTTACCCAATCCTGAAAAAAGAAAAAACTAAATGTTACTCACTCTATACATCTGGTAAATGTATTCTAATAGAGCTCTTTTTCAATCAAGAGCCCCTATAAAGAATTACCCAACTGCAGACACAGTTATTCTCAAGTTCGTATAAGGGGAGGGATAAACAACAGCTGCAATAGGGCAATACTAACAGACTGCCACTGGGACGATACAGGTTTCTTTCTGATGTTGCTGAAAATTATGAAACCACCTAAAAAGCTCATTAAAATGAAATAATTACAACAATCTATTACAAGTCATCACACTGTGATAATAGGCTACTTTTGTGTTCAACTGGCCACTTGGGATGAATATAGATTGACCTGAGTTTGGATGAGGGCCCATGTCAGTCTTAGAGAAAGATGAAGGACCTTACTGCAAATAAATCTATTCTCATAGTTCCTATCAGCACATCACCCAGAGGGAAATATTGCTTCTTGCATCAGTCTTACGTTTGTCTCTCAGAGACGTATCAGCTCTCACTTTGAGCTCAACTATGTATTTCTCCTAATAGGGTTTTAGGATTTACAGATAATCAGAATTCAGCCAAATCAGGTAAAAGTCTCATACTTTTTCATATAAACTCTAAATGGTGAATTGGTGTGTTGTTCATGTTTAATTAAATCCAATTAAAGTTCAACTCAAGGTCTTAAAGGTGCAGTCAGTAATGCTGGACAAAATTGTGTTTGTTAATGTTTGTGTTTTTAGTTTTCTTAACAGGCACGTTGTCCATTACAATCTTCATTAGGTTATATTTTAACCAATATGGACAGATTAAAACAAGCTCAACCCTGCATTCAGTGACTCCCATTCTCAGAGTCAGGCAATCATGAGAAAATCTTTTCTTACAGTGTGTCCACAGAAGGGAGAGCTGGCAAATTGTAAGGAGACAGAAAGCAAAAGTTCTATAAAGTGTTATGTGTTAACAATTTCCTTGGTATTGTCAGGTCCACATCGGTCTCACAGCTCGTCTCCTCGTTTGCATTCACCTCCTCGAGCACGATCACCTTCACCTGAGTTCTAATTGGTGTCACCTGGTCTCCACCCTACTTAAGCCTCCCTCCTGCTTCACATGGTGTCTGGTCTCGTCGATGTTCCCTAGGATTTCCTACGTGTCAGTGTGTTTTCTCCGTCTCCCGCGATCTCCCGTTGTTTGCCCCGCGAGCCTTAGACTCCCCAGTCGGTATTGTGATTCCCTGTGTTTTCTAGTGATTTGTTTCATTCTCTTGTGTTTCGTTTGCTCTACCTCCTGTGTGTTTAGTTAATACGAACTTCTGAGCGTTACACTTTGATTTCCTCCGTTATAGTAACGGACGCGACTTTCGTTCTCCCTTTGTTTGGTTGTTTTAATAAAACTCCTTATTTCCACTTCCGCCTCCGCCTGTCTGTGTCTGACAGGTATCACTGACTGCTTATTTATAATATTCCCCCGCAATTCATTTTCTCCTAGGGTGGGGTTTAGGAGAAACAGAGCAGCATTTAGTATACATCTTATTTGTTTCTTTGACACAAACACAACATTATTGTAAGAAGTAATATTTTCCCCTGGGCAGGTGTGTGGTAGGCACTGGTTGTCATGGGACAGCACTAGTACTACAACTGAATGTCTGTCATGCAAGAAGAGACTGAAGTGTATAATAATTGATGACAGACATGGCTGCTGAAACTAACTACAAATTATGCCATGATATGTAGACATATCTGGTTGTCTTGCAGTCAAGCAGTGCTGATCAGCATTTAGTGAAACTTGAACACTGATTACATCCCTACAATCTAATCAATCTACAAACTAATCTCTCATTTTTATTACACAGTAGAATATATAGCCCATATCATACATAAAATATATACTAGAGAAAAAATACTGGCATCATGCCCTAATATCGTTATTGTGTGCAGTGGCTATGAAACAATCTTTTAAAGATAAAATGAAATTATACTTAAGATATCTATTTGCATCATTACATGTTTTGCATTACATGTCAGGCAATCATGAGAAAATCTTTCTTTAGAGTGTGTCCAGAGAAGGGAGAGCTAGCAAATTGTAAGGAGACAGGAAGTAAATGTTATATAAAGTGTTATGTGTTAACAATTTGCTTGGTATCACTGACTGCTTATTCATAACATTCCCCTGTAATTCATTTTGTCCTAGGGTGGGGTTTAGAAGAAACAGATCAGCATTTAGTATAGATCTAATTTGTTTCTGTGACACAAACACAACATTATTGTAAGAAGTAATATTTTCCTCTGGGCAGGTGTGTGGTAGGGACTGGTTGTCATGGGACAACACTAGTAACTACAACTCAGTCAAGAGCTCTAAAAAAGAATTACCCAACTGTAAACAGATATTCTCAAGATTTTAGAAGAACACAAGGGGAGTGATAACCAGTAATAGGGCAATACTAACAGCCTGCCACTGTGGCCAAACAGGTTTCTTTTGGATGTTAATAAGAGTTATGAAGACACCTGAAAAAGCACCTTAAAAAACAACTACATGGAATCACACCAAAAGGGCTACTTTTGCATTAGATAGGCAACTCACATAATCGTTGATCAATCTCATCCGTTTTACTGGGGTCCCAGTGTCAGTCTGAAAAGACTGGAATGAAGAAAAGAAATGAAGAATAAGAAATGAAGAAAACCTTAACTGAAAATAGTTTCACAGTTCTAAGCACATCAGGCGTGTGGTTGGCAATGGCAAAACTAAGAGGTTATTTTTTAATGGCAGACATTTAGTTGCAGTATGTTGACAGCTTTCCTTTCATGTCCAACAGACTCAACCATGCACTAACCTACTACTTATTTAGATATCATATTATTTCCAAGTAATACAGAAAGTTGATGTGATTTAATTATGAGTCAAACACACAAACTAAAAAAATACACAAAACTTACCTGAGTTGGTGCACCATTGGATCTGATGCTGGGATATTCTTGGTTTAGCAGAGTGCCATTATTTCGACTGGACAAACAGTGGCAGGTATCTGGATAAAAATAACTGTGTAACCAAGTAGCTTAACATATGTAACTATAAATAAATCAAGTCACGTTCTCTCTCTAACTGGAAATGTGTAGATCATACTTACTCAGTTCATTTTCCAAGTCCAAAGCCATCTGGTTCAGGTTCATTTCCTTTAAGATCGCCAGCACCACTTTGCCACACTCTTTTACGGTGTACACCTGTACTATTTGTTCCGTGATGCCATAGCGATCAGAGTTTTCCAAATCACACCATGAAATTTTACCTGTGTCCTTCAAATGGAGCTTGAAATTCTTGAAATGTTCTGCGGTGAGATTTTTCATTGTGTTTCTCAGTACATTCTTGATTGAGTCCATCATGGACATAAAAATGTAGGCCTATAAGACAAAAAAAAGTCTTGGCATGACCCAGCATGTTTATGTTTAGCAATAACTGAACTGTTTTTCATGTGTACACATAGACACTGAAACTTGTGTTTGCACAAATCCCCAATTTGGCCCTCAGTGAGTTAGCATGAGAATGCAAGGCCTGTCTCACGAAGAGTAGCCCCTCATATAGGCTAATTTAGTCAATTCAGGGGATGGCGCGAGTATAATAAGCTGTTCAACTGGCTCTGGTTATAATGTTAATTCACTTTTTTAATTTTGGAATGTACTTGTCCTCTTTTTCCAAATGAACATTTTGTTTCAAAGTAAGCCAGACTGTGATGTGTGCCACTGACTGGCTCTCACTTCTGTTAAATGGTAGTGGATAGACCCATTTATAGTGGAAGTTTAAAAAAAGTTGCGCATGCATTTTGGCAACGGAAGTGGTGTTGTTCTCCAGCCATTCTGATTAACACAGACCATTGACAGTAAAAGAAGATGAGGTAGAGACAAGGTAGCAAACGTTTCCAGTATCAAAATGTCTGGTTGTTGTGTGTGCGGTTGTCAAAAGCGATGTTCTACCGGCGGACTAAAGTTTTACAGAATTCCAAGAGGGCTGCGACCATTTTAGAGCAACTGGCAGCGTCTGTGCTGACTGGAATGAGGACATAATCTATAAAACTCGCGTCTGCAGCGCCCACTTTATATCACACTCATTGTGTGAATGTTTTGTGAGAGCACCAACAGTCATCCATATTGAGGTATTCGGTCAAAAATATCAATCTGGATCTGGTCCATATCACCCCTACATTTATTATAATTTACTAATGACTGAAACAATGAATCTGTAGTAAAGGCTGCATTGTTTCAGTCATTAGTAAATGTAGTCTGGCTGACATGGACCTGATTGATAACTATAATCCAAGCCTCATACATCGCTGTCTTGTGTTCTTTACTTAGATTTGGGGAACCTCTGATTTCAAGACACAAACTCAGAGTCCATGTCATGGTATTTGACTTTCTGTTCATGCACTCAAAAAAAGGAATATAGCCAGTTGTGATATTTACTTAATTGTAATATCCATTTGTCCAATTGTCATATCTTCATGTTTGCAAAATGAGAGTGAGCAAATTGGGTAAGATTTGCTAGAACGTACACTACACAGATATGAATAGATTCAGTTGTACAGAAATAACATGACACAATACTGTTCAAACGTGCTTTCTGTATAACGACAAGAATCCGTGGCAGAATGATGACATGACAAGAAGGCGACTAGCAACACCTGAGGATTAGTGTGCACATGTGAAGGTAAGCAAATCCTTGAACATCTACTTATGAAACGAATGAAAACCCTGAACCAAATACGGTGTGTTGATGTCATGATCTTATGAAGCACTTGCATGATAGTTGCAGTGTTTGATATTATTCATGATATGAATTAGGATAAAAAGTGGAGACATGCGTGAAGGCAGCACCTAGCCTTTTCAGTGCTATCATTAACCCATGATCCCTGCAAAGTGTATCTAAAATGCAAACTATTTTCTCGGTTAAATTGCTAACGGAATTTTATCACATATTAGGCTATCAGAACGTCGAGCGTCTCATGTGAAACGTGGGCTTTGTAGTAGTGGTGTTAGCTAGCCGTAGCCGGTAGTTGTCTTCATAAAATACTCCCAACTGACTTGGAATTCTTATCACAGTGAATCGTAGCCACATTCTAGAACCAACAAGAGATCGTTCGCCATCGTCGCTGAGGTAGTAGGACAATGTAAGCTCTGCATGTATTTACCACTTCAATGCGGTATAAATCTTCAGTTACAGCATGGCAAATCATGCATCAGAGTAATTAGCAGAACCTGCTGTTTACAAAGGTCTATGCCAACAGTAAATTCTATGGTCTAAGTTAGGGGCTAAGGGGAAAATATTATTTTATTTCAAAATTAACTTAGTGATGTCAGATGTCCAGTTATGTTTGAAGTGTATTCCTTTGGGTACATAACTTCTTAAAAATGTTTACAGATAGTCTGGTTTGATCTGGTAAAAAACACGAAATGTCCCCACACTAGGCCTATGCCATGTGTACTCGTATCATAGCATCTATCCCATTCTCACCATTTTGAATCTTATAGGCTAATCACCAACATTGTGAGCTATAAATAGTAATTTTATAATCTGTTCAATTACTGATATTAATTCATCTGTGTTTATTACAGTGAGGTTGCTGCCACAGTGGTCTACTCTGCTCGCTGGCTGCCAATGTTTCCTCTGATGTCCAACTGCATCAGTGACTACAGCTGAAAAGGTGTAATCTTAAACCACATTTGTTAACAAGATGGCTATTTCCATTACCTTTAATGAAATCTTCCAGCAGGATTACAGTGTACAAAATGAGCAAGAAAAACTGTATTTTTTTGTAGTGGGCTGCAACTTGCAGCAATAGTTTGCTTAGGATGTGGAGGTGTAAGGAATGTAATATATGTCTACCCACTAGATTTGAGCTGCTAAAACATATTAGACTAGAACACAGTCATAGGCGACGCTACTCATGCCTTCACACAAACTGCCCGTGTTCTTTTAAGACATGGAATGCTTTACATATCCATTTGAGTAGAGTCCATCCCAAAGAAAACTCTCAGGAGTTACTTCAACACTCAACATTCAATTGTCATTTGTGTGCTTGTTGTGACCTTCATACCGAGAGGGATTATTTTGTACACATTGGTACTCATCTGAGGAGTAATGAAACTGTTACTTGTATGTTTGGAGATTGAAGTTTTCAAACCAGAAAGTTTTTCACTCTCACAAGAACAGGAAACACAATCCACATACGTTAAAAGATTTCAAGCCTGGAGTAGTTACAATCACTCAATTTTCAAAAGACTCTTCTGATGTTCCTAAGGAAAATGCACATCATGTAGATGATTTTGATGAAGTAGACAGATAGTTTGCATGTAGCAAAGAGGGTGGATGCAAGAACTTGCCTGAAATAATTGAACAAAGGTTTGCTGGAGCATTGCTCAGGTTAGAGCATTTTGCACATGTGGCAGGTGCAAAAATAGACACATTCTTAGAGGAACTACATTACTTAAATTCTGCTACATTGCCACTTTTAACTGAGACGCTTGAAGACCTGTTTCAGAAACAAAATGTTACGACTGATAAGTCTGTGATGCATGATATAGCCAATGCTCTCAGTGCATCTAACCCCATATTTAGAGCTCTAGAGAAAGGCGCCCCCCTTAGCACTTGGCATCTCCGCAACCAGTATTGCAAAGAAAGCTTTAAAGTGGTGGAACCCATTGAGTACATTCTTGATTCCACAGGGAAAAGAAGTTTTCAGTATGTGCCTTTACTTAAGACTTTGCAGCAGCTCTTTGGAAAGAGAGATATTGTGGATAAAGTCATTGAAAATCATGAAGCACAGATGAGTAATAGGGTAACTGGTGAGCAACATATGTACAGGTTTTCTTAGGATGGTTCACACTTCCAGGAAAATAGTTTTCTGTCAGGGAATGAATTGAGAATTTTGGTGAACTATATGCTGATGATTTTGAGGTTTGCAATCCTGGTACTTCACGCAGGAAACATAAGCCTTGTGGAATCTATTGGACTTTGAGTTATATGCCTCCAGGCTCATATTCATCTCTGTCATCAATTTACTTGGCAGTATTGTGTAAAAGTGATGATGTGAGGAAGTATGGCATTGACAGGATACTACATCCTCTTCTCCAAGACGTGAAAATGTTGGAGCAGGATGGAGTTTTTATTCCATTGCTTTCCTTAAAGGAACTGTTCAGGTAGTTGTGGCAGATAACCTAGGTGCTCACTTCTTAGCTGGTTTTAATGAGAGTTTTTCTGCTGGGTATATATGCCGGTTTTGCACAGGAACGAAAGCGGACATCCAAACTACAGAGGTAAAGTCAGGCCTCTTCACTCTCAAGACAAAAGAACTCCACGAAGCTCATGTGCAGACAGCTAAAATGAATGGAACAAGCTGTTTTGGAGTAAAAAACCATTGTGCTATCAGTAAAATGCTTACCCACTTCAGTGTTCATACAGGATATCCTCCAGATGTTATGCAGGGCATAGTGCCAGTAGAACTTGCACATTGTTTAGCATTGCTGATATCCAAGAAATATTTTGATCTTGACACACTTAATAGACACTGTGATGTCACGAGAGGCTGCGTCCTGGACGGACGCTACATACCATGGAGGTGGCTCCAACCCCAACTAGGTGTGGCTCCATCTGCTGGGGCAAAATGGGAACCTCACTCGGACACCCCGGGGGAGGGTGGTCACCTGACACTGGCTACGAGCACACCTGAGGCCAATAAAGGTGTAGGGAACTGAAGGAGCTAGAGGCTGGGAAGGACAATGTGTAGAGAGGATTTGTGCGGGAGAACAAGAGACTGTGTTTGCTCGCTATATGGAAGCAAAGACGCCTTTTCTGTGGAATTTAAAAGCCCAAGAAGACTGTGTGGACTTCTAAACACGTCATATTACGACGGACAGGTTTCCCTTCCTTTTCTTTCTGTTGTTGTCGTTCTGTGGAACTCTGTTTGGACTGAGGATTATGTTTTGTGGACTGGGGGAGACGGCCACGTAACCTTTGTGACTTGCTGAGTGAATAGGTAAAGAAACTTTTTTGTTAGACTTTGAGATTGAGCTGTTTTTGTTTGTAAATTCCCCGAAACGCCATTAAAATCTTTTGAGTTTACCCTGTGTGTCCTGGCACTATTTGAACTGACCCAGACTAACCTCTCGTGACATCACATATGGTGGAGAATGCGGGCAGTTCAAAGATTGAAAGTGCATGTAGTAGCAGGACACTGAGTTTTTAGTGGCACACGTCCCCAGACCAAAAAAAAAAAAAAAAAAATTTTTTGACTATGGAGGCGCTCCTGAACGCCCTATTGGCTAGCCAGCAAGCCCAAGCGCAAACCAATGCCGCCCTCTTGGAGGAACAAAGGAGAGCCAACGCGTTGAAAGCAGAGGAACTACAGTTGCAGAGACAGTTGGCCGTCCGCACTACTCGCCCAATCAAGGCAAGTGACTTTTTGTCTAAGATGGGGGCTACTGATGACGTGGAGGCATACTTGCAGGCCTTTGAGGCCACGGCCATTCGGCAAGCATGGCCCAAGGTACAGTGGGTAGGACTGCTAGCCCCTTTTTTAACTGGAGAATCCCTGAACGCGGTACGGGACCTACACCCCGATAAGGTAACGGACTATGATGGCCTGAAAGACGAGATTCTCAGTAGACATGGGCTCACCAAGTTTGGCATGGCCCAACGCTTTCACAACTGGACCTTCCAGTCTGACCAGAGCCCCCGTACGCAGATGCACAAGCTCGCCCGGATCGCGCGGAAGTGGCTGGAACCAGAGAAGAATACTGCCGCGGCGGTAGTGGAAGCAGTTGTGATCGATCGCTATATGCGGGCCCTGCCGTACGAGGCGAAACGCTTCGTCAGTCAGCAAGCCCTGACCACTGCGGATCTCACGGTGGAGGCGGTAGAAAAATACCAGGCTACAGCAGAAATGCTCCGTGCTCCCAAAAGAGAGTCCAGGACTGCACCCCCCCTCCTGACAGGGGGAGGTCGTACAAGGAACTCCCAGAGGCCGCAGCCAGTCACGATAGGGGCTAGCTATGCTCCCGGCGGAGCTAGAAGCCAGCCGAACCTGGGAAGGGCCCACCGAGAGCCCGAGACTCGTCAATGTTACCGGTGTGTGGAGATCGGACATGTATCATGGCAGTGTGGGAAACCGACAGATGAGCCGATGCCCACGGCAGGGGCTTCTAGCTCACCATCCACCCACCTTTTTGCCTCACTTGTAGGGCTCACAGGGAATACCCCAGACCGACCCCCTACCTGCCCGGTCATCGTGAATCATCACGACACAGAAGCGCTGTTGGACTCGGGGAGTCGAGTCACACCTGGTGGACCCAGCAGAACTGATCACCAGTCAAGTTCTCACCGTTTCCTGTGTTCATGGAGACACCAGGGACTACCCCACCATCGACCTCGCCATGACCACCACCCGAGGAACAGTACGCACGAAGGCCGGCGTGGTAGAGTCCCTGCCTGTTCCGATCTTAATTGGACGAGATTGCCCAGCTTTTTATCCACTGTTGAGAGAGACCCAGGAGAGACTCAACCGTGCACCTAGGCCGCGAAAAGGTAAAACCCCGGCGATGAACACTCAAGGGCAACCGCCTGAATCATTCATCTCTGCCTCTTCCCTTGCAGGGTTAGCCAGAGCTCAGCCTGACGCAGACACGGACCCAGACCCCGAGGTGGAGGTGCCAGGTACTTCGGGTCCTGAAGAAGAGGATATACCAGACGCCGGGGAGCTCGCCCCACTCACCGGACAGTACGGTACGGCCCAACTGCAAGACCCTACTCTCGCGAATGCCCTCAGAAATGTGCAGGTACTAGAGGGAGTAGTACTAGGCAACAGAGCAAGCCCCAGTTACCCCCATATTGCCATAAGCAGAGGCTTACTATATCAGGTGGTGAGAAAAAATTATTTGGTGCAGGAGCAGCTTCTTGTCCCCCAGCCCCACCGGGCCACCGTGCTCAGCCTAGCCCACACGCATCCCTTAGGAGCACACTTAGGGGTCGATAAGACCAAAGAGAGAATTTTGCAGCGGTTCTTTTGGCCGGGTATACATAAGGAAGTAGAGAACTACTGCCGTAGTTGCCCTGAGTGCCAGCGGGTGGCGCCAAAACCCCCCTACAGAAACCCCCTCATCCCTCTTCCCATTATAGAGACACCTTTTGAGAGGATTGGACTAGACATTGTGGGCCCCTTACCAAAGAGCTCCAGAAGGTACCAGTACATTCTGGTCATCCTGGAGGACGGGCGCAACTGGGATCAGCTATTGCCTTACCTACTGTTTGCAGTGAGAGAGGTGCCTCAGGCGTCCACGGGGTTCTCACCCTTCGAACTGTTGTTGTCGTACAGACCCAGAGGACTACTGGACATAGCTAAGGAGGCTTGGGAGGAACAACCCTGCCGGCAGCGGACCCTAATTGAACACGTTGGGGCAATGGGCGAGAGGATGAGGGCCATCTATCCCATAATACGAGAACACATGGAGGCTGCACAGCGGCAACAACAAGCCGCATACAATCGACCCGCCCAGCCCAGAGAGTTTAAACCGGGAGACAGGGTGCTGGTATTGGTGCCGACCGTCGAGTGTAAGTTCTTGGCGGCCTGGCAGGGGCCGTACGAGGTCATTGAACGGGTGGGGGAGGTGAACTATAAGGTTAGACAGTTTGATAAGAGAAAACCTGAGCAGATATACCATGTTAACCTCTTAAAAAAATGGCATGCCCGAGAGGCATTGTTTAGCTGTCTGCCCCCTACAGAATCCAAGGAGCCTGCAAGAGAAGAGGTCCAGGTGGGACCGAACCTGTCGCCCCACCAACGGCAGATGACCCTGGAGCTGGTGGACCTGAACCAAGATATCTTTTCCCCCTTACCCGGACATACAGAAGTGATCCATCATGAGATCCGCACCCTGCCGGGCCGAACGGTAAATCTCCGCCCCTATCGTGTGCCGGAGGCTCGTAAAGTAGCCATCAGGGAAGAGGTAAGGAAGATGCTCGAGCTGGGGGTCATTGAAGAATCCAAGAGTGCCTGGGCAAGCCCCATTGTACTAGTTCCCAAGCCAGATGGGTCCATACGATTTTGTAATGATTACAGGAAACTAAACGAAGTGTCGGAGTTTGATGCGTACCCGATGCCCCGGGTCGATGATCTGGTAGACTCCTTAGGACACGCCCGGTTCCTAACCACCCTTGACCTTACCAAAGGCTATTGGCAGGTACCCCTGACCCCAGAATCCAGGAAGAAGACAGCGTTTGCCACACCGGAGGGGCTCTACCAATATACCAGGCTCCCATTTGGACTCCATGGAGCACCCGCCACGTTTCAGCGCCTAATGGACCGGGTCCTCGCGCCCCACAAGAGGTATGCAGCTGCATTTTTGGATGATGTAGTTATCCAAAGCCCAGACTGGGCCAGTCACTTACCCCGTGTCCAAGCGGTGCTCGATTCCCTCAGGGAAGCGGGGCTCACAGCTAACCCAAAGAAGTGTCGGTTGGCGTTCAGCGAAACCAATTACCTGGGGTACACCATTGGCAGAGGGCTCGTCAAGCCTCGTCAAGCATTCATCATGAGTATTGAATGTTTCTGCATTTTTCAGTGAAGATTTTTCCAATTGGATTACAGCCATTACATTTTCACCAGACACTGGTCTTAAACTAAGGAAACTGTACACGTAAAGAAATCAAAACTTAAAACCTGGGGTGTATTGAAGCAATGGTGATGAGGTACATTGCCTGTGTTTATTCTCTGGCAAATGCACCTGCTGTCTTAAAGTCTTCATTGTTCTTTCACATTGAAAACCAGTTAAAAATTAACCTCTCTTTAATTGTTTTTTTTTTTATAGTCACACGATCTAAACTGTCACGCAGCCATGGCAGAGACCACCTATGGCATCTATGTCATACGACATGAAGGTGCAGCCATGGCAGAGACCACCTATGGCATCTATGTCATACGACATGAAGGTGCAGCCATGGCAGAGACCACCTATGGCATCTATGTCAGACGTCATGAAGGTGCAGCCATGGCATAGACCACCTATGGCATCTATGTCAGACGTCATGAAGGTGCAGCCATGGCAGAGACCACCTATGGCATCTATGTCAGACGTCATGAAGGTGCAGAACCTGGTGATTCAGCTGAGGACATTGGAGTAATTCTGGAGGGGGTGATGGTACTCAGCGAGTTGCAGAGTGTTCCATTTGCAATGGCCATTTTTCTTGCATTTGTGTATTGTTTGAACTTATGTTACCCTCCTGAACACAAGTATACATTTGAAGCGCGACAGAAAATAATTCTAGAGTTGGATGGGAACAGGCTGTCAACTAAAGTGCAGGCTCTAAAAACAATTCTTTCCCGTTGAGAATCATTACTGCCCCAAGGCAAAATGTGTTTGCCTAGCATCCCATGTCATTAGCACAGTAAACGTTTGTTTTCATAAATCTTTTACCTGGATTTTACGTTCATGTCGAAGACATAAGGTGGTGGTTGCAAGGTAAAAATAACAGGAACAAATTTTCAGCATAGGTCTGAATCTTTCAGTTTACAACTAAATTGGGTGTAGCTGTTAAAGTGACACATTGTCATGCCTGCATTAAATGCAGTGTTACTGTTTCAGAATGTGCGTGTTTTGCTTTTAAAATAAAGTTCAATTGTAATTTCTGAAATACAGTTTGAAAACATCTTGGTTTTTGTGGTGTTTTAACTTTTATTCCTTATGTTTTGCGAAGTTTAACCTTTTTCAGTGTGAGCTCTAATCTAATATTTAGAAATTACTTAAATATAACATGGAAAGTATTTCCACATGATTCAATAGCCTTTTTTCAACATTAAGAAACCTTGTTGGATCAACTTGATTAAATCGGGTTATCCTAATACGTTGGATCAACCCAACTAAATTTAGTGAAACTAAAGAAAGGTGAACATGTTGAATCAGCAGAGTTGCTTAATGTTTAAAATAAGATATTTGATCATGTGGAAATACTTTCCATGATTTTTTTTAAGTTAATTTACGAAATCCTTTTTTTGAGTGTGATCACAGACAACGTATTCGTAATTACGTATCTGACCACTGTATATTCGGCTACTTGCTTACGTCGTCAACCACCCACTCATTAATAGCACATGGACATGGAAGTCGACACCATTTGCCATAGTCAAGGTAACATTCGTGATCTTTTGTTGCTTGTTTTGATCTTGACAAGCAGTTCATCTCCGCCACACTTCATTCAAAATATAGTACGACCACTGGCGGAACAATTGGAGACAAGGCCCAGGGGCAAAACGTCACGATCGGGCCCCCCTAACACCCCCCCCCCCAACTCCATGACTCGCTATGTCAGTGATAGCATTTTTTTACGCCGACCCTCCCCATTAATCCGGCACAACCAACTCCGTGGAAGTGTAATGCCAGCTTTAGTGACTGAGGTGTAATAATGGGTGGAAAAACTACGGCTACCAGTGTCTGGAAATGGGCCATTGGGCTTACAAGGGCCCGTTTCCAAGATATACCGCTTCACATTGGCATCAGTAATATTTTCTATGAAATTGCCACGATCCGTTGGAAAACTAGCTTCCTTGTGGATGCTACTCACTTCACTCGACACTCCACACTCGCTGCTGCTAATCAAGTTGCTACTGCTTGAAGATGACGATGCATGTTCTTCCCTGTCACTGCTAGGCTGAACCCGAGAAGGAGTATTTAAGAGAGAGTCCAATTTGGGAAGTTTGGCGTTTGCCTCATCTTTATTTTTATTTTCTTTCCTCTTTTGGGCTCCACTTTTAGCTTTAAACATGTCGAAATGTCTGCAATATCACTACACGGACACTACTTCTCATGACCTATGTCACGACCACACTGTCCTCCTGCCCCCTGCCTACTCTGGACAGGCTCGTTGAGGGGGGAGGAGGAGCGGAGGAGACGTACGTTTCGCTACATCAGGGTTACGTACGCGCTGCAGATGATGACCCAGAATGCATTACACTTTTAAAAGACAAATTACTCTGTAATAACTACATACTCAAACAGAAATATACGTATCACAAAGGGACAATGTAGCTTAGTTTTAAAACTACAATCGTTATTATATTTAGGTTCATTGTAGTGATGTTTACAAAGAATGATACATGGAAAAAAAACAGGCTTCCAAATGCCCACTGTCAGCAACACAATCAATACAATGTCTTGGTATATAAAGCTTGGCGCTGCCTTTATATATATATATATATATATATGCTATTGAAATGAGTACATTGACCACAACAATTTCACGTGAGAATGAATGTTCATTAATATGAAAAGCCCGTCTGCGATGGATGGGGCCGTTTAGCAGACGGGAAAGGGCCCTGGGCCCAGGGGCGATTGCCCCGCCCATAGCTCTACCCCTGAGTACGACATATACCTGTAACACAGGAACTCAAGACCGCCCCCAACTTCATTCTGTATAAAACTGTGGCCAAATACGGAACTGCATTGTAAAAAGCATTTGCAGTCAATAGGCTATTGGCAGAAATAAATCAAATTGGTCTTCTCTTGTGCGAAATCCAGTGACTGGCATACAACCCGACAGGCATTTTTATTTACAGCAAATTTGGCCCAAAGGCCCTAAATAGGGCACCCCGTTCTAGATTCTAAAACAAAGCAATTTCCTTTGGAGAAAACGAAAGTGTATTATTAAGTCTATTGGCTTGACAATCCAGAGTTTTGGACTCACCAATCCTGTGTTTGGTTTCCCAACAGTAACTTGAACGGAGCAGATAGGCGTACAACTCGCAAATAATGACGCTAAACAGAGTTTAAAAACCGTCTGTAGCCTCCAGGCAAAAGCAACTACTTTGGCGTTAAACCAGGAAGACACCGCGTGCAGCTGGAAGTTGGTCTGCTGTACACTGCTGCCACCATCTGACTGTATCCTAATATTTCGCTGTAATAATTAGCGGGTAAGTAACCTAGGCCCACGTCTGTCTGTTTAGCACACAATTTCATACTTTCATAATAAAATGGCATATATACATTTCCCTTCAGAGGCTAATGTCTGATAGGACATATGACAGCATGCCAAGGCTCAGATCAGAGAGGCAGAAAGAATCAACTTGAGCGCTACCTGTTCTGTTGTAGCCTACTGCTGGAAACTGCACATGTGAGAAGAGATTAGGCCTATGTTACAGAATAATCATCACTAGATGGGGACATGTCTCATATATCTGTAAATACACAGGGGGTGTACAAAAATATACAAAAGGGTCATGAAGCCAAATACATTTCTTTATTTTTTACAGCTATATATATATATATATAGGAGTGAAGATGAGCTGTTAAACAAAGATCCTTTGTGTCATATTTCCTGTGCCCTCATTTTGTTTTTGTTCCAAACAAAATCAATGTGCTGTACTACTACTGTGCATTGGTATTATATTGATAGTCCTGGAGATAAATGTTACATTCTTTACCATTTTACACGCTTACAGCACGGTGCAAACGCTCGTCTAAAGTAAATAGATGTTTTAAAAAGGACAACTACTTGTATAAGGAGCCATCACTATCACTATCATCATCACTATCCACATCATTATCAACATCATCATGACAACACAAAGTACAACTGCACAAAGTTTATATGGAGCTTTTATCAGTCTCACCATCACTATCGTCATCACAATCATCACCATCGCTAACACCATCACTATCATCATCACTATCATCATCAATAAGTCCAAGGCACAAAGTACGGCGTCGCACAGTATGAATGTAACCATCATCATCATCATCATCATCATCACTCTCACTATCAGCCGTACTGCACTGCCCCATTTGTACTGTCACTTTCACTGGTAAGATCTTCAGAGGTCTTACGTTAAAATATATAAACACTTGTTTAGTGAAAGTGTGTGTGAAAGTGTGTAGGTGTGTGTCATTATCAGGGTCAGAGAATGAGAGCTCCCCTCTGTCCCAGTCCAGCTGCACTCTGATCCTCTGGGGTTTCTGCTTCACCATCAGGAGAATGTCAGGTTGTGGGGGAGCACTTGCTCCATATTCACCATCAAACAATACACATACAACTCTCCACTCACATCACCATAGTCTCCCTTTCTCTGGAGAGGCTCGGTCACACCCACATACCACCGTGGGTTCTTCCCAACCTTCACATCCCAGCAGTGAGTCCCAGAGTTTAAGCCCTCAGAGCCCAGGACACTGAATCTTTAATCAAATCTCTCTGGGTTATCAGGAAGCTGCTGTCTCTCATCACCACATCTCACACTGGTCAGATCCTCAGACAGGATGAGTTGTGGGTGTGCAGTGTTGGGATCCAGAGTGACAGGAGCTGCTATGTGAATGATGGTCATTATTAATAGTGGTGTTACCAAGTGTAATAGCAGGAGAAGTACGAACAGTGAAATGCTCTTTAGTCATCAGTATGAAGGGATCCCAGCTGTGCAGGAGTTTGCTCTCTATTCCAACCTGTCTGTAAATGCATTAATCCTGCCTTACTTATGTGCGTTAGCCTATTTACCTGTTGTATAAGTGAATGTGATGATTGCCCATTCATTGCAATAGGAACCTTAAAGGCACACTGTAAGCTTGTAACTCACTAAGCTTTCCTATAGAATGAGCAGGGAGACCCAATGAGAGGCAACCAGAAACCTGCCTTACTACAATAATGTGGATCAGAGAGCCATCTGCTTGAACTGGCAAGCTTCTTGGTTGGACTCAGCTCCAGTGGTTCCTGACCTGTGCCACTGGAATGCTGGGAGGGTGAAGCCACGTGACTCAGGTTCCCCAGCCATGGGGAGGACGGTGGGCCTTTCACCTTTCACGTTCCTTATCAATTCGTCATTGACTCTACGCTGTTTTCTGTTGCAGCCCTACTCGGCAGCTGCTGGAAATTTCAGCTCATCTTTGTGATGGGTTAGAATGAGACAGCTGTACCTTTAAGACAAGTTCGCAACACTGTCACTGCATCTGATTGAGGCTGGTGCCTGACTTTGGTTTTAAAAGTTTGATGTCTAGCAGGACTGAGTCCAGTTTGTGTCTTTACTCTTTACTATTTGTTCTTCCTCTGTGCTCCTTTGTTGTATGGTGGGTTGGTTAATGCATTTCCATTCCTGAGTGAAAGAGTCATTTCATCACCTGTTGTGCAGGTTGCATGTTGACCTTCAATTAATTGCTTGATTTTAAAACAATTAGACTTACACTGCAAATTTATTTAATATTTAAAGTATACCATAACCACCCAAATTTGACTGCCAGTGCGTTAAACATATTTGCTTGTTTTACATACAAATGTGCTTGTTTTAAATACAAATATGTTCTAAAATCAATACCAACTACATGTATTATATATGTGTTAATATACAATATAATGACACGAGGTTAAACACTGTGTTTAGACAGCAGTCTTTTTTTCATTATGATTATCTTCTTCCTTTCTTTCTGGCCCTTCTGTCTATCCCTCTTTCTCTCTCTCTACACAGCTGACCGTAAACAGAAAGACACCTAATATAGCGCTTCTGTTTTGTCTGTCTTGACTTGTTTTGTCTGTCTTGACTTGTAAGCTCAGCCACAGTAATAACCCACGGTATTATTTTTTGTGCATGAAGCAACAGCACTATGGATTGATTCCCTTTAAGACCCACAACGTTGGAAGTCGAGATTCAAACCCACTATTTTCAGGCTAACATGCCTGCAAGGTTCCTTAATTTAAAGCTATTTATTTATCCCAGTGCTCTCTTTGTAAAGGTGAAGGGAATCAAGCAGAGAAAGAATTTCATTGCATAGTCTTAACACGTGGATGGAGTGCTGTCACTACAGTTGAGTATGCTCTCTGACTGCCATAGCAACAAGCCTGGCACCTTGGAGACACAGGTTTAAGGCCAGGAAGGGTCACTGCTCTCTCCCTTCCCTACAAATCTTTAAAAAGTGCATGCAGAGCACCTAAGGCTCAGGCCCTGCTGAAGCTCTCTGACTTCTCCTCAAGGACTCACACAGGATCATACCTGAAAAGTATGTATCTCCAGATTTTATGTGGCAGAATTTCAACATGATGAGATGAAGGCACAACAAGAAATTTGAAACCCTGAATTTTATTCAAAATCACACTGAAACCACTTGCATGAATCTTAAAAAATACTCTAAAAAGGGAGCTCCAGCATTTATAATTATATGGTCATGCAAAACATAGTGATCAAAGCATATATTTATGTTTATATGGTCATGCAAAACATAGTGATCAAAGCAGATCTATACTGTCAAAAAGCCAAATTATGCCCAGATAGCTACATTTTGTAGGGCTTACAATATTAGCTGGCTACCTCACTCATTTCTGAACAGATTTTTGTCATTTTTGTATTGAATCAAAGTGTGTGAAGCTTTAGGCTGATTTGTGTTGGAGCTCCTCTTTAAAACCTTGAGAGGCCTACAAAAGAAAACAGATGCCCAAATGTGACAAAAAAGGCCCAATGAAGGCCCTAATGGTACAGCTTTGTCTATTGACTGAACTCTGCTATAACAGTATCAACACATGAAGACATATAAAGAACATACACACTGATTACAGTAAATAATCAGTTATGAGAACTCAGAAAATTCTAGATTATGCATTGACTTGGATAGATTTTCTTAAGATTTAGGATGTACAGATTATCAACTGTTCAACAAATCTGATAACACTCTACCTGCAATTTATGGTATAGTTAATGGAATTAAGTGTTGGACATGGTTAGCAACACATAACTCTATATTAAAACGTAAATTTCAAATAAGTCATAAAACACTAACACACATAAATTAATTTAAAGGAGAAATCTGGTGTGAATCAATCCATTGTTTGAGGTCACCAAGTGCTGTCAGTTGGAAAAAGAATGATTTTTGATACAACACAGACTGAATAGTGAACGGCCAAGTAACACTAAGTGAATGGGGCACCGTAACTTTTCTTTCAGTTTCATTTCGCTATGCCCCATTCAGTTAACATTGGTTATTAGTTCATTATTATACGGCTCTCCAGAATGCTGTGGGATGTTCCAGTCACCTTGAATGGGCCTTCCTAACATTTGGAAGTCACTTATTTCTGTATAATGACTGCTGTAAAAGTATAATGACTGCTGCCAATGGCAATAGGTTTTTTGCTTCCTAATCATATCTGCATGTCATTCCGTGAGTAGCGATCATTCACTTATCACAATAGGCTGCGTTCTAAAGAATGTTTCAAGTTCAAGTTGTGTTGCAAACTATTTGTTTACCCACAGAAGCCACAAAACACATAATAGTATAATAGTGGGATAATGTATTATCTGCTGGTCATTATAGGAAAATATTTGCTTTCAGGACGAATCAAGTCCTGTTCGCCCTGTTGGGAAATATTTTCCTTTAATGACCAGCAGATAATACATTATCCCTTAATTATTTGGTGTTATTATTATGTTACATCAAATTTTCTGTTTCTTTTTCCTACAGACAACAACAGTGCTATTGACTGATTCACGCTGGATTTCTCCTAGTAAAGTAAAGTCATGAGTGTTTTGTGAAGGACAGAACAGATCAATATCACTGTCACTAAGCAAAATGCTAATATCACGGCTATCATTATCATCTCTATCACCCATTGCTACTATTAGACATTACTACATGCTACTACTACTACTACTATCACTATGACTACCACTATCATGATCACTATCACTAGAAGTATCAACTAGCAGAACTGGAGGATTATGATCATTCTCATCATCACTCTCACTATCAGCTGTACTGTGCTGCTCCATTGTTGTTGACACTTCTACTGGTAAGATCTTCAGTGGAGAGACAGTGCAAAAGTATGGAAACACTTTCTTAGTGAAAGTGTGTGTGAAAATGTGTAGGTGTGTGTTATTATCAGGGTCAGAGAATGAGAGCTCCCCTCTGTCCCAGTCCAGCTGCACTCTGATCCTGTGGAGATTCTGCTTGACTGTGAGAGGAGTGGGGGGATGAGGTGCAGCACGTGCTTTATATCCAGCACCATTATACCCCACATACCACCGTCCACTCCTGGAGGTGTAGTCTCCCTTCCTCTGGAGAGACTCTGTCATCACTCCTAGGACCCAGTTATCATTCCCCCCAACCTCCACATCCCAGCTGTGAGTCCCTGAGTTAAAGCCCTCAGAGCCCAAGACACTGGCATGCTTATCAAATCTCTCTGGGTTATCAGGAAGCTGCTGTCTCTCATCACCATGTCCCACACTGGTCAGATCCTCAGACAGGATGAGCCATGGGTGTGCAGTGTTGGGATCCAGAGTGACAGGAGCTGCAGAGAGAAAGAACACACACATAAGCTGAACACTGAGTGATGTGTGATGAGGATGTGAGTGATGGTCATTATTAATAGTGGTGTTACCAAGTGTAATGGCAGAGGGAAGTAGCCACAGGGTCATTCCGTGTCAAATGGACCAATGCCTCCCACTCAACCCCTTCAGAATTGACTGATTCTCAAATATTATGCGCCCACACACAAGTAATACACAAGTACCATATAGGGTGATTACTGTAACAGATTCCTGTTCTATGTTCTATTCCAGAGGACTTTTACCTGAGGATAAACCTCAAGCTGTCCATGTGCTCAGACTTCCATACTCTCCTCATTCATGGTATATTCAATTCTTTTCAAACAACAGGCTACTCACTGTACTGAATAATCTCCTGCATCTTCTCCCAAACTCTGAACTTCAGGTTGCCCAGGTGCTTTGCCACATTGATCAGAGCTCCTGAAACCGCCTCTGGATTCTGCAGTGTGCACTGGGCTCTGGAATAACATTCAGGAGTCAGTGCTGCTGTGGGTTTGGGTTCAGAACCACAGAGAAGAGAAAGACAGGAGACAGATAACATCACTCACCTCTCCACTGTGTTTGTGTAGTTCTGGAAAAGAGCAAAAAAAATGTAATAACCTGATTTAAACTGTGTGTTGTAATTGTGTTGATATAAGATCATGGAAAATTGTTATGCACCAAATAAGGAAATTGGGTGCAGTTTAGGTATCTGTCCTGGAGAGAGTGTGCACTATAAAAATATGTTGCCTCTTAAATATCACAATAACAAAAATGTACATTCCTTCAATTAGGTAAATCATGCAAGGTACTTTTTCAGTAGTTACACTTAAGTCACAGAAAAAAACCCTGCACACTGGCCTCATTTGCAGAGTTTAATTGCAACGTTTCAGTCTACTGACCATCATCAGGCAATTTTACAAAGGTAAAATTGGTCAAATTGCCTGATGATGGTCAGTAGACTGAAACGTTGCAATTAAACTCTGCAAATGAGGCCAGTGTGCGGGAGTTTTTTTTGTGACTTAGGTGACCTTGTGGCTCTCCTCCAACGCACCTGGCATAAGGAGGTGTGCAAGAAATCTTTTTTTAAAAAGTAGTTACACTTAAGCAATCTTATAAAAATCCATGGGTGATTACATTAGTAATCTTATGAAAACCCGTGGCTGATTAATTTTTCTTCTTAATCCTCAGAGAGAAATGACAGTTTCTGTTGAGAATCTAATTTTCAGTTTTTTGAATGTTTCTCTTTCTGCAGGTTTTCATAATTCAGTTTTAAACACACAGCTTATGCATGGCTCCTACCTGAAGGAATGTGATGTCATCAGTTCCCATCTCCTTTTTTATGGCTTTGATTGTGTCTGAAAGAGATGAGATCTCTCTGCTCATCTTCTCAATCTTCTCCTTCATCATCTGACTCTTCTGCTCCTCCTCCTCCCTCAGTGCAGCTATCCTGGTAGCCTCTTCATCTCGTAGAAATTGGTGAAGCTTCTCAAATTCCTCCTTGATCTGCTTCTGTGTGTTCTGGGCCTGAGTCTAAAGTATAATACATCATAATCATGACCTGGGTCTGAAGTACAATATATATATAATTGTCACTAGCCTGCTCTGTCTGTCTCTGTTTCCTCCCGTTTTCCTCCTGTCTCTGCTGTTAACTCAGTAACAAGCTTAATTAATCTCAATCACGTTCCTCCATTTCCTCGTTCCCCGCTAGTTAACTGGTTTAGGCTTCACCTGCTTCCCACTGGCTGTTCCCTTATTGTCTCCCCAGCTGTGTCCCGTTGTCCATAATGTCTGCCAGTATTTATTCCCTTCTGTTTCAGCCGTTCCCTGTCAGAGTGTCCGCGAACCTGAACGCTGCACAGCTGCCGACAAGCATCCAGATCCTGACTCCCGTTCCTGGTCTCTGTTCCAGCCTGTTCCTTGTTTCCCACGCTGCCTCTGTTTTTGTCTCCTGCCCGTGCCGAACCCAGACTGCACCGACCTACGTTCTGCTTTCTAGCCTGGCTTCCGACCCGCCGCCTGCCCACTGCTAACGCTCTGCTCTCCAGCCCCGGCTTCCGACCCGCCGCCTGCCCACGACCAACGCTCTGCTCTCCTGCCCCGGCTACCCGACCCGACGTCAGTCCGATTACGAGTACTCCTGCCAGCCCCTCCCTGCTCTATGCGTCTCCTTCATCTCCGCGCTGAGGGCGCTCCTGTGGAGCACACACACACTTTCTTTTTTCCCCCAATCCTAAAATAAAAACGGTTTGCAACAATACGCTACCGTGGTCCATCCAGTCTGTTTCCTGACGTATAACATACAATACATCGTAATAATGTTCATATGATAAATAAAAAATAAATGCCACTTTAAGTTTCCTGAATTTTGTCTTCACCTTTATGTGTTTTGCAGTTTTATCCCAAGTTTGTTTATTTTCTTTACATGTTTTCATATTCTGCTTAAGCTTGCCTAGCTGTGTCTTCAGTTCCTCCTGGAATAGAAAGACTACACAATTACACAATTCAAACACAACATATACATCTTAAAGCAAGAACAAAAACGAAACCAGAAACTTTATCATTTTTTGTGTTCCGGAACAGAAAAATGTATTATGACCACCACTAGCGAAGCTAGCGAAAGTGGTCGTATTGGTTTTGTCAAATTTTCCCCCTTTTTTCACAGATTTCCGTCAACGAATGCCGGAACACTGAAACGCTGGGTGACATGAATCTTTGTAGGCTTGTAGCCCTAGTAGGTGGCAACAGCTAGAAGCGTTTGGCCTCCAAGGACCACCCCCCTGCTGTGCCAGTGTCCGTCAAAGAGGGGGAGACGGCCAAAAGTTTTTGCTGAATAACTCAATGAACATTTCACCCAACAGCATGACATTTTTGTGATATGTCGGTGTTATAGAGCAGTATCAACCCAGCCCATAAACACTCACTTATAACATAGCGCCACCTAGTGATACGTGTAATTTCAAAAATTGGGATTTTGAATTGCCAATATCTTGGGCCGAGAAGGCGGGAACTGCACAAAATGTGTCGTGCGATCAGCGCAATGACCTCTGAAAGCATAGGAAGTACCATAAAATTTGCCCCATAGGGGGCGCTGGAATTGTACAAAATGTCATTTTGCCTATTATCTATGGAAAGCTAAAGTTTGCAACCACATTTTTTCTGTCTTGAAATCCATTGATCCTCACGCATTGAAAACATTGGTCGCACCCAGTTCCAATAAAAACAATTTCCGTGAAATTTTAAAATAGCGAATAGTAAATTTCCTGACACATCTTGGGCCCAACAACACCACTTCAACATCGACTAAATGCCATAACTGACCTGGGTATTGTTGCTGACCATGACCATAGCTGTTGTTGCTTCATTTGTGTCAATATTTTTCGGGGTGAGTGTCACTATGAAAAAAAACCCCCACAAAAATCCCCCTATTCTTACCTTATATTCACTTGCTATTTCAACAACAGGACTGAAGTTGTGTTTCTTATGTTCCTTTGAGTCTCTGCACACCAAACACACAGCCTGTTTATCCTCCAGACAGAAGAGCTTGAGTTTCTCATTGTGCAGACTGCAGAGCACCTCAAACCCTGTTGAAGCTCTCTGACTTCTCTCCTCCAAGAAGGTCTCACACAAATTCCTTAACGCCAAGTTAAGGGGTGGATTTGAATTGGAGGATCTTTTCCTACAGAGAGGACATTCTTTGTGTTCTTTGGTTTGCCAGAATTGCTGAAGACACACTTTACACACACTGTGACTGCATGGTAGGAGAACAGGATCCTTGTAGACGTCACAGCACACTGGACAGGAGAAATCCTCTTCTGTGAGTAAACGCTTGGAAGCCATTTTATAAACTAACAGTTAAGTCACAGTAAAGACAACAGATGATGGCTAACTTCCTGTAGAAACCCTGAGTCCAGCTGCCAAATTCTTCCTTGTCCTTCAAATCTTCATTCTCATGGCATGGATTGGGAATCCCTACAAGTACAAGGGCTTGTGTACAAGGGACTTGCCACTACCTGTCCTCATTTCAGCTTCAGGATAAGATATCAGACGGAAACTGGCACAGATGAATATTCTTCCTGCTTCACCAGGAAGAGAAGAGAAACTGAAACAGAGGGAAGAGACTTAATACAATCAGAATGACTGGTTATTGTAATCTCACACAAGTGTGTATGTTAATTTTTCCCTCTTCAGAATGATTGGTTAGTGTAATCTCACACAAGCGTGTATGTTAATTTTTCCCTCTTCAAAATGATTGGTTAGTGTAATCTCACACGAGTATGTTGACATATATGGAAACCTCCCCCTTTTAGGTGGGTCAGAGAAACCCTAAATTCCAGTTGGGAGTGACATGCACTGACTGTAGATCAGTCGATTACTCATACCATTTAAAGTTCAGGTTAAAAGTAACAAGACAAAATTATCCATATTTCCATAAATTTTCCATCTGTGGTTTGCACAAACATATATTATACAGTACACAATAAAATCAAATGTAATGCAGTACTTAACAGTAGCCTACATCTTAGTTTGAATTTACCAGAACTTGAAGCAGACAGTAGATAGATAGATAGGGCAACTCTCCATATAAATGAAGTCAAAAATCAGAAAACTTTAAGCCCATCCATACCAATATCAATACAGGGTAATAGTCTAGCTTCAGCTTTGATTTTTTTTTCTTTGGAACAGACACTAAAGACACTGTAAAAATCTTTGGACTACCATGACCAGTGTGCAAGTAGGGCCGGCTCCATTGCGATACAGCATCACAGACACACCCAATGTCCAGCATTCAAATCGAACACTTAAAAATAACATATCAGCTCACAGGTGTGTTACTGGCCCAGGTTATTCTGCACTTTCCATAGGGAATAACAAACAGGTCTGAGCAGGATGTTGAATATGCTCCAATCATAAAACAGAAGTTTTCAAAGTAAAATTGCCAAGTTAATCACACTAAACCAGAAGTTAACTCTTCTACCTTTGAAGCTATTTCCAAGACTAGACTGCACTACTTCCCTCTCATTATGGCAGCTAGACCAACCTTACTTTCACTTTCACAGCTTTGAAAAATATACCGTCTGAGTCATTCCGTCTTTTTCACGTAATCTCCCATCTGAAATCTCCAACATTATTAACGCAACTAATTCAAGCCTTATCCCATGTTTCCCCTAATTTCTCACATACCACAGTAGTTGTTCAGCTGTAGTGTTGAGTAGAGCAGCTGTCAGTCACTGAGCTTCACTTCCTCATTCAGGACAGGAGAGTCAGAGGGAGGGATCAAGAAGAGCTGAGAACTGATTGGTCAGAGCAAATTTCCCCAAGAACAAGCAGCTCAGTACCATCCTGGTCATGCCTTCCCAACACTCCTACATGATATCTCCCTACAGTGCTAGTCTGGATTTTTTCCTATTGAGCTCACTGTCTCCGGAAGCATTTTAACCTGTCCAATCAGCAAACAGAGGGTGGCGTTGTGAATGCAGAGCTATTCATGAGCACCCAAGAGCAATAGGGGCAAGGAAAAACTCTCTTATGTTTAGTTAGTCTAGGAAGAAACCTTGGGCTCAAGGGGCTAACCCAACTGCCAGGGGTCATGCAGGAAAAGTACAATTAGTAGTAACCATGACAGAAAACAATTTGTCCATGGTTTTAGCTAAGGATCGTAATAGTTACAGAGTATTATCCCACTTTACATTACATGGTAGTCAGTACACAGTCAAGATGAGTGAAGTCTAACCCACAGACATAAACAGGTATATTGTCAGTGATTTTTCTAGGCTGTCAGCGCATCATTCCTAGTGAAGAACTACAATGTGAGTTATTTTTTTAAGATTTGTAGGAAATTCTGAGGAAGCGCTCTGCATTTCACTGATTCATGATTAGTAATCACACACACACACACAGCACATAGTGAGCATTAAAAGTGTTTTGGGTTTAGGAAAACACATCTGCAAACTTCACCATGTGATTGGTGCTGTAGGTTGGTGTGCAGTCGTGTGTCAGCAGGGTGAAGAGCAAGGGACTGAGCATACAGCCTTGGGGTGGCCCTGTGCTCAGTGTGATGCCGCTTGATGTGTTGTTGCCAGCTTCTACTGCTTGTGGCCTCTCAGTTAGGAAGTCCAGCAGCCAGATGCACAGTGAGGTTTTGAGCCCCAGCTGGTCTAGTTTGTAGATGAATTGTTGTGGGATTATGGTGTTGAAGGCTGAACTGAAGTCTATGAACAACACTCTCACATACAAGTCTTTTGTGTCTAGCTGGTAGAGGGCTGGGTGGAGGGCAGAGCAGATTGCATCCTCTGTGGACTGTTTGACTCGGTATGCAAACTGGAAGGGGTCCAGGATGGGCAGATGGTAGATTTGATGTGTTGCATGATTAGCCATTCAAAGCACTAAATGATGATGATGACTCTGTTACAGACTGTCGGTCAGACTCATTGAGAGTATGTGCTTTCACTATGAGGTCAAGTCCCAAGTCCTTCAAATGGTGCTTGAACTTGGCCAACACTGAGCCTTTCCAGAGTTCTCAATATATTCAAATCTGAGTCCATTGTCAAGTCTCTTTCAAATGCATACAGTTCAGGTCAAAATTATCAGCCTTCATTTGCTCCGTAAATAGGCATTTACTATCACAGTGACTACAAAACTGCTAAATTAACTGCTAAATGAAATTCTTGCTCATGGTACCTTTAAGATTTTTTAACAGATGATGCTGACTAGAAACAAGCAAAATGCAAAAATAGCATGGCCAAATTTATTAGCCCCTAACGACTAATAATCTACAGTGTAATCTAGATTGGCCCATCTCTAATGAGGGGTCACTGACCCTTATTTGTTTCTCTCACTGTAAGTCATTGCTTTGCATTGTCCTATTTGTTCTATGGCAATTCCATGAAGACTGGACTTTTTGTCACATTTCATCAAATCAAATGTCTGCTATTTGTATGATGTGAATGATTTTATGATTTTATGACATTTGGGGACTTACTTTACTCATCTGTAACAGGTTACATAATTTTGCAAAATAGCACTTCCTTTATTTGTAACTCCACCACTATCATCCTCATTCACTCACACATACACACACACACACACACACACATACACACACACTCCCTCTCTCTCTCTCACACACAAACACACACACACACACACAGAGAGAGAGAGAGAGAGAGAGAGAGAGAGAGAAAAGTCACATCTCATCATTTCTTCTCTTCTGACAGTCTAGAAATATATAAATAGAATCCTTTTAATGTTCTATACTGCCAACCAAAAATAGACACAGTTCCTTTTTTTTCACACACACACACACACACCATTTATTTTAATACATTTCTTCTTTCAGCAAAAGGTCACCAGATGAGAAGTTGAGAGATAGTAGTTCAACATTAATTAGGCATTCCATACAAGCCAAGTAGATGCATTGCGTCCACTATATAGAGGGCTTAATATAATGACATTGCAGAACTGAACCATCATGTTATATTGTTATACTATTATAGAAATTATGCTCATAAGATGTGCAGTCACTTATTAATTCATGCATATTACAGTGAAAGAGATTAGGATGGGAGGAAATAATGCAGATTAACTAGTGAGTCTAATCTACTGCAAAACGCAGATTAACTAGTGAGTCTAATCTACTGCAAAACGCAAATTAACTAGTGAGTCTAATCTACTGCAAAACACAGATTTCCTAGTGAGTCTAATCTACTGCAAAATGCACATTAGCTAGTGTCTAATCTAATGCAAAAAGCAGAGAGTTTAACTGAAGTGAGTCTGTGTGGATGTCCTGAGATGTCATCACTCATGATGACTCCTGGAATGTCTCTCATCCCAAACAGAAATGAATAAATAGGTGGACCAGATGTAAACTGCTGGATTACTAGAATTATCTTGATGTCTGAATTGTCAATCATACTTCTGACCCAGTGTTTCTCAATTGGGTGTTCAGACAATGAATGGTCATTCATACTTCTGACCCAGTGTTTCTCAATGGGGTGTTCAGACAATGAATGGTCGATCATACTTCTGACCCAGTGTTTCTTAACGGGGCGTTCAGACAATGAATGGTCAATCATACTTCTAACCCAGTGTTTCTCAATGGGGTGTTCAGACAATAAATGGTCGATCATACTTCTGACCCAGTGTTTCTTAACGGGGCGCTCAGACAATGCTGCTGGGCACTGAGAAGAAGCCATCTGAAAGGGGGGAGCTCAGTCATAAAAAGGGGGCGCTGATGTCAATTTGTTATTACAAATTTTACAGTTTTTACAACTCCTTACACACATTTTCAAAGCCCAGCCCAAGTTCAGCGCTGAGAGACACTGGTATTCTGCTACTGCCTACATTCAGAATAGGTCTTACATGCATCAAGAAATGTTATTTCACACCTGAAATGTTGGTCTTTACTCTTTACATAAGTTATAAACATGTTCAATCACAAGCAACTGAACACTAGGTGCCAGTATTGTTCATTTGGATTGGAAGGAAAGTGTGTTCGCAAAAACAAATTACCATGACAACAACTGACACAGCCACCCACCTGTACATAAAAAATGGAAAACAAAATGTGTTTCAGAAAACCAGCTGTTTAAATTTTGTATTTTATTTGGTCTTTCTTCCAAAAAGTACAAATAAACAGACAGAACTGTGGGAAACGTAACCTTGTGACAACAGCATATGAACAGATGAACTGAAGCATACATTGCCATTACATTTAGCAGACGCTGTTATCCAAAGGGACTCACAAAATAGGATTAACAATCAAGAGACATAGAAGAAATCTTAGAAAATATACCACTGGGGGGGTTCCAGAAACAAAGATTGAAAAGAGAGAAAAAACATAATGGAACTTCGGCACTTATGTCTGTTAATACTTCACATAGAGTTTCAGGAATCAATTAAATACATCAGATCAAAAATGCCATCATCTGAATAGTTCATCTGATTTCTGTATGTTAGTGGACTTCACTGGTGAGATGTATGTGTCAGAGGAAGAGGACATTTACACCAGTATTACTATAAAGCATGGAAGCACTCTCAGTGAATGTGTATGTGTGTGTGTGTGTGTGTGTGTGTGTGTGTGTATACATGTGTGGCATGTGTGTGTGCAGTTAACCTAAACTCAAGTATCAGTGCTGAGCTTATATTAGTCTCTCTTCCCTGAACTCTAACTGAGCTGCTCTACTGTAACTGCTGTCTTCACTGGTAAGATCCTCAGTGGAAGAACAATGTTAAAGTATGGAAACACTCTCTCAGTGAAAGTGTGTGTGAGAGTGTGTATGTGTGTGTTATTATCAGGGTCAGAGAATGAGAGCTTTCCTCTGTCCCAGTCCAGCTGCACTTTGATCCTCTGGGGTTTCTGATTCACTGTGAGGGGAGTGGAGGGATGAGGTGGAGCACGTGCTCTATATGCATTACCACCATAATACCCCATATACCACAGTCCACTACTACTGTATATGTTTCCCTTCCTCTGGGGAGACTCTGTCATCACACCCAGGACCCACTTATCATTTTCCCCAACCTCCACATCCCAGCAGTGAGTCCCTGAGTTAAAGCCCTCAGAGCCCAGGACACTGAGATACTTATCAAATCTCTCTGGGTTATCAGGAAGCTGCTGCCCCTTATCACCACATCTCACACTGGTCAGATCCTCAGACGGGATGAGCCATGGGTTTGCAGTGTTGGGATCCAGAGTGACAGGAGCTGCAGAGAGAAAGAACACACACATGAGCTGAACACTGAGCCTCTTCTTCCTAAGGACACTAAAGAAAAACCACCTGTCCACTGGCATCCTGAGCAATTTCTACCGCTGTGTGATCGAGAGCATCCTGACTAACTGTGTTACAGTTTGGTATGGAAATTGCTCTGTCGCTGGTCGCAAGGCTCTGCAGCGAGTGGTGAAAACTGCTCAGAGAATCACAGGGACTCCACTTCCTGCTATTGAGGATGTCCATAGAAAAAGATGTCTGCGACGGGCACGCAGCATTCTGAAGGACACCGCTCATCCTGCCAACAAACTGTTCCAACTCCTCCCCTCCAGAAGGCGCAACAGGAGCCTTCAGACTAAAACCACCAGGTTCAGGAACAGCTTCTTCCCCACAGCCATCACACTACTGAACTCTGTCCCCCACTGAACCTCACACTCTGCTGCTATAGCTATGCTGCTATAGCCCTTGGACTCCACATCTGTGCATCTGTATATACTTAATACATCTGTACATCTGTATATACTTAATACATCTGTACATAACTATCTCTATAGCACATCTGTATATACTTAATACATCTGTACATAACTATGTCTATAGCACATCTGTATATGGCCCTTATATTGAATCAATATAGCACATCTGTATATTACCCTTATTATCTCTTCACGTTACATGTATACTGCTCTTCTGCCTATTTATTATTACTACTCTTATCTGTATATAATTTGTTCTTTAACTGTACATACTGCATACTGTATATACTGCACTTGCTGCTCTTTGCACTTCTGATTAGATGCCAAACTGCATTTCGTTACCTGTATTTATACATCTGTAGTGACAATAAAGTTAAATCTAATCTAATCTAATCTAATTTGTGATGAGGATGTGAATGATGGTCATTATTAATAGTGGCGTTACCAAGTGTAAAGGCAAGAGAAGTAGGAACAAATACTCGTTAGTCATCAGTATGAAGGGATCCCAGTTGTGCAGGAGTTTACTTCTCTCTCTCTCTCTTCCTCTCTCTACTTGTTTTCCAGTCTGTCCATCCATCCATCCATCCATTTATCCACATTCTGTCTGATGGTTATGGATGTTTCTACAGTCTGGACTTTTGAATTCAGAGAGCGACAGGAGTGTACAGACTGGATTTGATGACATTTTATAAATCTGAATGGATTTATTCAGATAACCAAGTGTGTGTGTGTGTGTGTGTGTGTGTGTGTGTGTGTGAGAGAGAGAGAGAGTTTGTATGCGTATGTGTGTGTGCATGTTTGTGTTGAAATGGGATTAAACTGAATGTTAGGAGAATGACCTGAGGCTTATTGATGTTTCCCAAGTTGTGAGTGAAGAACTGTGGCAAGACACACACACACACACACACACACACACACACACACACACACACACACACACACATTCAGGAGTTCCCAATCCCAGTGTGTAGGGTGTGTTTTAACCAGTGTGTTTTTTCCCCCAATCAAACTGTACCACCATTAGTGGTTGACTCTCCTAGACAGTTTATCTGCCTATGGATGCCATTGGCCAATCAGAGTGAAGTCATTTTTCAAGGGTACTGCCTGTATTGGGGAATATCGCCTCAGACTTCTCTCATTGACTCAAGTTACAGACTCTTCAATGCATCTCTGTGGGTTCCAGGAGGGCTTGCAGTAATGTCCTGTTATCACAGGTGAAGTGGGATAGCGCAGCCAGCTGTAAACATCCAGCTAGTTCAATTCAGTCATTTTTATGTTTCAGGATGGTTAGCATTCAAAGCGTCTGAGTTCAAATCAAGCTAAATTGTTGACACCCAGCAGTGATCAGGTGAGCAAAACAGGCATATTTTAAACCAGCTCATAATGTGTGTGAAGCCAAAATGAGACAAGTTGACCACACAGACCAGACGTGTCTGAAGCAGCTGCACTTGTGTTGAGGTACACATTCAGTCGCCCTCACTAAGCTACACCAAATCAGCTCCCTGTTAATGCATTTAAATTGTCTTCTTATTTATTCATTAAAAAACTGTTGTAATGAATCAGTCTGTGGTGGCCTACACAAGGAAATAAACTGTTGTAATGAATCAGTCTGTGGTGGCCTACACAAGGAAATAAACTGTTGTAATGAATCAGTCTGTGGTGGCCTACACAAGGAAATAAACTGTTGTAATGAATCAGTCTGTGGTGGCCTACACAAGGAAATAAACTGTCGTAATGAATCAGTCTGTGGTGGCCTACACAAGGAAATATGGCTCTAAGAGGCTCTTCTATTCATCAGATCTCCTTGAGTCAGGACCCAATAGAGAACTAGCAGCTTACCCTTACTGAATGGAATGTCTTCTACTGAAAATTCATCAGTAAATGTACAGATAGGCTACAACTGTATTTGCACCTGCAGACCAGGCCTACTTCTTATTCTACATCAGTAACATTGGATAAAATGTTTAGTAAGCGTGTAATTTCTCACAGGTCTTAACCGTTAAAAATAATTCCTGTGACTCTGCAAAAAAGAAACAGTCGCCTAGCCTATACTATACTAAGGCAAATAAATAAGGGATGATTTCTTAAATGCTGTTCTCCTCTTTATGTTGGTCTTACTGGAGATATCTTATAGAAATATGTTCTTTTGACTAATTTACATCGTAGGACATTGGAATAATGTGAATAATGAATAATTCAGATTATTTATTGTGGAGCCAATGTTGATCATTCTTTCATTAAGGCTGCTGAATGCTACCTCACCATAGCCAACATCCTAGCTACAGGGAAAATTGTTCAGTTGTGTGTTACCATTCCAGTGAATACAAGTGGTAGGTGTATAAGTTATAAGTGGTTATAAATCGAGAGATTAATGTCTGGCTACTTAATTAATGTAGACTATTAATGGTCACCTGAAGCATGATGGGAAATATAACCCCTCTGCTGTGTTTTGTTTAACTTTGAGACAAATAAATCTTTTAGTTGCTAATGTGCCCTAATCAGACATACAGTAGTTGTGTGTCATCGTCTTGATCCTAGAATTGAGGATCTTTATTTCTTTCCAGATTACTCACTGTACTGAACAATCTCCTGCATCTTCTCCCAGACTCTGAACTTCAGGTTGCCCAGGTGCTTTGCCACATTGATCAGAGGTCCTGAAACCCTCTCTGGATCCTGCAGTGTGCACTGGGCTCTGGAATAACATTCAGGAGTCAGTGCTGCTGTGGGTTTGGGTTCAGAACCACAGAGAAGAGAGAGACAGGAGGCAGATCACTCACCTCTCCACTGTGTCTGTGTAGTTCTGGAAAAGAGCAAAAAAATTGTATCAGGTAATAACCTGATTTAAACTGTGTGTTGTAATTGTGTTGATATGAGATCATGGAAAATTGTTATGCACCAAATAAGGAAATTGGGTGCAGTTTAGGTATCTGTCCTGGAGAGAGTGTGCACTATAAAAAATATATTGGCTGCCTCTTAAATATCACAATAACAAAAATGTACATTCCTTCAGCACAATTAGGTAAAGTCATGCAAGGTACTTTTTCAGTAGTTACACTTCAGCAATCATATAAAAATCCATGGGTGATTACATTAGTAATCTTATAAAAACCCATTGGTGATTACATTAGTAATCTTATAAAAGCCCACGGGTGATTAAGATATCCTTGATATTTTTGTCATTCCCCTACAACATATTTTTCAGTAAAAATACTTATAACAGTCAGTTCCTATAAAGAACCATGATATTCACTCATTCAAAAGCATTTTCTTCATAATCCTTAAAAAGAATGAACAGTTGCTGTTGAGAATCTAATTTTCAGTTATTTGAATGTTTCTGTTTCTGCAGGTTTTCATAATTCAGTTTTAGACACACAGCTTACGTATGGCTCCTACCTGAAGGAAGGTGATGTCATCAGTTCCCATCTCCTTTTTTATGGCTTTGATTGTGTCTGAAAGAGATATAATCTCTCTGCTCATCTTCTCAATCATCTCCTCCATCATCTGACTCTTCTGCTCCTCCTCCTCCCTCAGTGCAGATATCCTGGCTGCCTCTTCTTCTCGTAGAAACTGGTGAAGCTTCTCAAAATCCTCCTTGATCTGCTTCTGTGTGTTCTGGGCCTGAGTCTAAAGTAAAATACATCATAATCATGACCTGAGCCTAAAGTACAGTATATATATATAATATATAATACATCATAATAATGTTTATATGATAAATAAAAAATAAATGCCACCTGAATTTTGTCTTCACCTTAATGTGTTTTGCAGTTTTATCCCAAGTTTGTTTATTTTCTTTACATGTTTTCATCTGTTGTTTAAGCTTGCCTAGCTGTGTCTTCAGTTCCTCCTGGAATAGAAAGACTACACAATTACACAATTCAAACACAACATATACATCTTAAAGCAAGAACAAAAACGAAACCAGAAACGTTATCATTTTTTGTGTTCCGGAACAGAAACATTTATTTAAACTAGTGGAAACTGGTTAATAACGATTCTTTTTGTGTCTGTAAAGAAATGGCAGACGAAATGAAGCTTACCAATTCCACCAACAGGCAAACAGAGGGCTTATGCAGTCTCAAAGTCTCAAAAATTTCATTAGAGGTAAATATTGTAGGCTACCAATAATATTTGCTGAAGGATAGAGACTAAAGGACAATATGGTGACTACTAATAGCCGATATGGAATGTTTATATATGAAAAATATATGAATATTTTTTTGTTATAAGAGTTAGAATCTACATACATGTATACGCATACGTGTGTGCATCATGGCTGCCATGCACATTCTACAGTCGTTTAGTGTGTCGGTCACGCATGTGGTCACAAGCGAACATGACACACCCGAAAGATGCAATACTGACAAGAACGTATGGGGCAATTGGGCAAAAAAACAGTGACCGCAAGAAACACGTGATACCTGTCATACCCGATTTCCAGATCTGATATTACTGTGGTCTGCCCCAAGTGGACGCAGGGGGACACATGCTGTTACGCCTGGTCTAACAGCAAGTAAATTCCAGGCTTAACCAGTTCAGGAACGTCAATGTTTGGGTTGAACCCAAAACCAGAACCGTTAAAATATTGTTTCTGTTCGACCCGAACCAACTGGCAAAAAATTCTGGTTTGAAGCCCTGGTCTTGGGGCTATTTGGAAAGATACAGCACAGACTGTGTACAACTATTTTTCTAGCTGTAGGGAAGAACATTACAGTTTTACTTCCAGAATAAACCCCACAGTGTATAAAACTTAGGTCAGTGCTTTATGCAAAATATAATGATGTGGTGGATAATTTCCTGACACATCGGGGGCCAACTTAAACATCGACTAAATGCCATAGCTGACCTGGGTATTATTGCTGACTATGACCACAGTTGTTGTTGCTTTAGTTGTGTCAATATTTTTCGGGGTGAGTGTCACTATGAAAAAAACCCCCACAAAATTTCCTCCTGTTCTTACCTTATATTCACTTGCTACTTCAACAACAGGACTGAAGTTGTGTTTCTTATGTTCCTTTGAGTCTCTGCACACCAAACACACAGGCTGTTTATCCTCCAGACAGAAGAGCTTGAGTTCCTCATTGTGCAGACTGCAGAGCACCTCAAACCCTGTTGAAGCTCTCTGACTTCTCTCCTCCAAGAAGGTCTCACACAGGTTTTTTAATGCCAAGTTAAGGGGTGGATTTGAATTGGAGGATCTTTTCCTACAGAGAGGACATTCTTTGTGTTCTTTGGTTTGCCAGAATTGCTGAAGACACACTTTACACACACTGTGACTGCATGGGAGGAGAACAGGATCCTTGTAGACGTCACAGCACACTGGACAGGAGAAATCCTCTTCTGTGAGTAAACGCTTGGAAGCCATTTTATAAACTAACAGTTAAGTCACAGTAAAGACAACAGATGATGGCTAACTTCCTGTAGAAACCCTGAGTCCAGCTGCCAAATTCTTCCTTGTCTTTCAAATCTTCATTCTCATGGCACCGATTGGGAATCCCTACAAATACAAGGGCTTGTGTACAAGGGACTTGCCACTACCTGTCCTCATTTCAGCTTCAGGATAAGATATCAGACGGAAACCGGCACAGATGAATATTTTTCCTGCTTCACCAGGAAGAGAAGAGAAACTGAAACAGAGGGAAGAGACTTAATACAATCAGAATGACTGGTTATTGTAATCTCACACAAGTGTGTATGTTAATTTTTCCCTCTTCAGAATGATTGGTTAGTGTAATCTCACACAAGCATGTATGTTAATTTTTCCCTCTTCAAAATGATTGGTTAGTGTAATCTCACACGAGTATGTTGACATATATGGAAACCTCCCCCTTTCAGGTGGGTCAGAGACACCTTAAATTCCAGTGACATGCACTTGACTGTAGATCAGTTGATTACTCATACCATTTAAAGTTCAGGTTAAAAGTAACAAGACAAAATTATCCATATTTCCATAAATTTTCCGTCTCTGGTTTGTACAAACATATATTATACAGTACACAATAAAATCAAATGTAATGCAGTACTTAACAGTAGCCTACATCTTAGTTTGAATTTACCAGAACTTGAAGCAGACAGTAGATAGATAGATAGATAGATAGATAGATAGATAGATAGATAGATAGATAGATAGATAGATAGATAGATAGATAGATAGATAGATAGATAGGGCAACTCTCCATATAAATGAAGTCAAAAATCAGAAAACTTTAAGCCCATCCATACCAATATCAATACAGGGTAATAGTCTAGCTTCAGCTTTGATTTTTTTTTTCTTTGGAACAGACACTAAAGACACTGTAAAAATCTTTGGACTACCATGACCAGTGTGCAAGTAGGACCGGCTCCATTGCGATACAGCATAACACATCACAGACACACCCGATGTCCAGCATTCAAATCGAACACTTAAAAACAACATATCAGCTCACAGGTGTGTTACTGGCCCAGGTTATTCTGCACTTTCCATAGGGAATGACAAACAGGTCTGAGCAGGATGTTGAATATGCTCCAATCATAAAACAGAAGTTTTCAAAGTAAAATTGCCCAAGTTAATCACACTAAACCAGAAGTTAACTCTTGTACCTTTGAAGCTATGAAGCTTTGAAAAATGTGCTGTCTGAGTCATTCCGTCTTTTTCACTTAAATCTCCCATCTGAAATCTCCAACATTATTAACACAACTAATTCAAGCCTTATCCCATGTTTCCCCTAATTTCTCACATACCACAGTAGTTGTTCAGCTGTAGTGTTGAGTAGAGCAGCTGTCAGTCACTGAGCTTCACTTCCTCATTAAGGACAGGAGAGTCAGAGGGAGGGATCAAGAAGAGCTGAGAGCTGATTGGTCAGGGCAAATTTCCCCAAGAACAAGCAGCTCAGTACCATCCTGGTCATGCCTTCCCAACACTACTACATGAGATCTCCCTACAGTGCTAGTCTGGATTTGATCCTATTGAGCTCACTGTCTCAGAGGCATTTTAACCTGTCCAATCAGCAACAGAGGGTGGCGTTGTGAATGCAGAGCTATTCATGAGCACCCAAGAGCAATAGGGGCAAGGAAAAACTCTCTTATGTTTAGTTAGTCTAGGAAGAAACCTTGGGCTCAAGGGGCTAACCCAACTGCCAGGGGTCATGCAGGAAAAGTACGATTAGTAGTAACCATGACAGAAAACAATTTGTCCATGGTTTTAGCAAAGGATCGTAATAGTTCCAGAGTATTATCCCACTTTACATTACATGGTAGTCAGTACACAGTCAAGATGAGTGAAGTCTAACCCACAGACATAAACAGGTATATTGTCAGTGATTTTTCTAGGCTGTCAGCGCATCATTCCTAGTGAAGAACTACAATGTGAGTTATTTTTTTAAGATTTGTAGGAAATTCTGAGGAAGCGCTCTGCATTTCACTGATTCATGATTAGTAATCACGCACACACACACACACAGCACATAGTGAGCATTAAAAGTGTGTTTTGGGTTTAGGAAAACACATCTGCAAACTTCACCATGTGATTGGTGCTGTAGGTTGGTGTGCAGTCGTGTGTCAGCAGGGTGAAGAGCAAGGGACTGAGCACACAGCCTTGGGGGGACCCTGTGCTCAGTGTGATGCTGCTTGATGTGTTGTTGCCAACTTCTACTGCTTGTGGCCTCTCACTGAGGAAGTCCAGCAGCCAGTTGCATAGTGAGGTTTTGAGCCCCAGCTGGTCTAGTTTGTAGATGAATTGTAGTGGGATTATGTCGTTGAAGGCTGAACTGAAGTCTATGAACAACACTCTCACGTATCTCAAGTCTTTTTTGTCTAGCTGGTAGAGGGCTGGGTGGAGGGCAGAGCAGATCGCATCCTCTGTGGACTGTTTGACTCGGTATGCAAACTGGAAGGGGTCCAGGGTGGGCAGAGGGTAGATTTGATGTGTTGCAAGATTAGCCATTGAAAGCACTTAATGATGGGGGTCGGTGCCACAGGGTGGTAGTCACTGAAGTAGAACAGAATAGGTTTCTTTGGCACAGGTATGATGGTGGTGGCCTTAAAGTGGTGGTGGCCATACAACAGCTTGTCTCAGAGAAATGTTAAATATATCCTTGAAGACATCCTTAAGCTCCTCGGTGCAGTTCTTCAGCACACGACCAGGGATGTTTTCTGGACCTGCTGCCTTGCAGGTGTTGATAGTGGAGAGAATCCTCTTCGCGCTGGCAGCAGAAAGGCACAGAGCCTGGTCGTGGGTGAGGTGGTGGAGTCTTCTGTGGACTCTGTTACACTCGGTCAGACTCATTGAGAGTATATGCTTGTACTATGAGGTCTAAGGTGTCATCACAGTCACTGTTCTCCAGACTGCCCCATGTGATGGTGCCCAAGTCCTTCAAATGGTGCTTGAACTTCTTAAAATGGCCAACAGTGAGTTCTTCTCAATATGTTAAAATCTGAGTTCAAATCAAGTCTATCTCAAATCCATTGAGTTCAGGTCAAAATTATCAGCCTTCATTTGCTATGTAAGGAGGCATTGAACTATCACAATGACTACAAAACTGCTAAATTAACTTTTAAATTAACCTTTGAGATTATTCACTGGTATAGATGATGTATGCTGACTAGAATACAATGCAAAAATAGCATGGCCAAATGTATTAGCCCCCTTTACTTTTTTCTCAATCATTTTATGTAATTTTATTTTCTATTATTCACTGTATTGAAGTAAATTGAACTGCCTCTGTGTATGAAATGTGCTATATAAATAAACCTGCCTTGCTTTGCCTTGCCAGTTAGGAGACGGTCATCCTAATTCAATGGGGATGTTGGATTGGGACTGGGTATGGATCAATGGAATAGGGATGTTGGATTGGGACTGGGTATGGATCAATGGGGATGTTGGATTGGGACTGGGTATGGATCAATGGAATAGGGATGTTGGATTGGGACTGGGTATGGATCAATGGGGATGTTGGACTGGGACTGAGTATGGATCAATGGGGATGTTGGATTGGGACTGGGTATGGATCGATATGCAAAACACATGTATCAGAGTCGGATCGTTGCATCCCAAGCAATAATAGAACAGCTAATAGATCCAAAATTTAGGCCAATTTCAGATTCATGTGTAAAACTTAAGTTCATGACAAAAATGTAGTATGTCTGGCCCATGACAATTTTTTTTTTAATTTATTTCGGTCCACTATGTATTTGAGTTTGACACCCTTGTTCTAGACTCAAACACTCATCCTAAATCATCACACTACACACAATTTACAATATATATCTTACAGCTACCTACTCCATGTACCTCAACATACAACACACATTCATAAATCTCTACCCCCAAACACACACACACACACACACACACACAGGTCACAAAGCACTGCCCGCTTGTTTACTGAGATGTTTGTCTTTAAATAATGTATCAAAATCTGTGCCATTAAAGAGATCTGGGCACTAGATGTCAGTGTTCTTCCTTTAGTTTAGAAAGAAAGTGTTTTATCAAACTTTGATAATTAAAGACAAATTACCATGAGCAATTTGTAAATGATGCCACACACAAGAAAAAAGGAGAACCAAAAGTGAGAAGATATAATAGCACTGCAATAGTTTAATAATAAAGTGTCTTTGATCTTAAAAGATTTTGGAAGAAATTCAGAGGAATGAACTACATTGTGGTTTACTCAAATTACCTTGTGACAACAGCATAAACTGAAGAATGAAAACAGAGAAACAGTCATGTGACTAAATGCTTATTTCTGTGGATGCTCTACATAGAGTTTCAGGAACAAAGTAAACACAACTGATCAAAAATGTTGGCAAACAGAAAATATATTTCTTCTGATTACTGTATATTGTAGCTCTAACTGGGCGCTGCTCTACTGCTGCTGAGGCCTTCACTGGTGTGTGTGTGTGTGTGTGTGTGTTGTGTGTTCACGTGTGTTACTGTCAGGGTCAGATGGGGTATCAGTGCTGAGTTCATATTAGTGTCTCTTCTCATCCTTCCCTTCACATCCCCAGTTAATCTGCAGCAGGTGTCTGAAGTCTAACTGAAGTCTAGCTGCTCTACTGTAACTGCTGTCTTCAGTGAGCGTGTTTACATGCACAGTTTTTTCCAGATCGGATTGAAGTTAGTCCACATAAATATTCCACATAAACCTTTCAATCAATGATTACATGTCTCAAAGCATTTAAATCGATCGTCACCATTTGACATGTGCAGGGGTTTCTCATGTTGTCCTTTTGTTTACATCCATCAGACGTCCCTTCATACCCTCTTATCTCTTATCCCCGCCATCCCCTTCTCGTTGCAGGTCATGTATTCTATACAAGGTCTGTATTGTGCTCCATTAAGATGATCAGACAGCAGCTTACATTATCATCACAGATACACTCACTTTCACCCATTTGGCTAGCTGGCTAGCTAGTTAACATTAACAAGGTATCAGCCAATTAATAACACATTTAGCAGTCTGTCTTTAATCACGACATCAGAGACAAGTTACCCACACAAAACCTACACAAGGTGTGCCAAGTAACTAGCCCATCTCCTTGGAGACTAGGATTCCCTCTTATACCCCCCCAAAAACACATCACATGTTACAGATTGCAGACCCCCCTGCCCTTCCTTTGACCTCTTGCCCTTCTGTTGTTTTTCCTTCAACGCAAACAGGAAAATCTAGTCCGGTCTAGTCGGTTTATCAAAAGGTGTACACCACCTCTCTCAATCCGATGCCATGCGATTACTGACTCTCCCTCCCAGAGGCCCCTCCTAGACGCCCATGCCAGGATTGACTCTCCTTCCTAGAGGCCCTGTGACTGATCTCCCTGTCCACTCTTGATAATCACCTATGGATTGACTACCACATAATGTTCTGGGAACTATTATGATGCATAGCTAAAACCATGGACATCTTGTAGACAACATTGTGTTTTTCCTGCATGACCCCTAGCAGTTGGGTTAGCCCCTTGAGTTGTGGATCTGCCCAGTGTTTCTTCCAAGATTAACTAACATAAGGGAGTTATTTCTTGCCCTTGTTGCTCTTGGGTGCTCCTTGCTGTAAAGCGCCATGAGACAATACTATTGTAAAAGGCACTGTATAAATATGAGTGAGTGAATTGAATTGAATTTAACCTATCATTTTATGTGAGCAATACAATCTGACTTTACTCATAAACTAGTTAAATTCCTACAGCTATTTTAAAATGTGCAAGTAAGGAGTAAGTTACTAGTAAGAATAGGTGTTATAGTTCAATTATTGCCTCTCCCAAGCAGGTCATGTTTTCGCTGGCGTTTGTCTGTCTGTTTCTCTGTTAGCAAGATAACTCAAGAAATACTGCATGGATTTGGATAAAATTTTTTCGGAAATCTTGGGTATTAGGCCAAGGAACAGATAATTCTATTTCGGTGGTTATCTGGAATTTGTGTTGGGTCAGTGACCTTTTATTGCCTTGGCAGAGGTCTGCACTTTCCAAGTGCTTTTCTAGTATTGTTCCTTTGGTATTTAATGAGGAATTTGCCTAAGATGCAGTGCATGACAGGAAGAAATTGAAGGCTGCTTGCAAATGTACACTAGGACTACACTAGAGTTGGGTTGAGACATGTTAAAAGTGGAGACGCAAAAGAGAAAAAGGAAGAAAAATAAAACTCCCAAAGTTGGATTATTTTCCGTTGTGCCATCTGTCACTAAACCTGGTGGTGAGTTAACTGATATTGGCATGTTTTGTTGTAGTATAGTAATTTGTGTAGTTCGCACTGTTCTCAAATGATCCTAGAGGAGAAACACTGTCCATACTTTAAAACTTGTTCAGGTGTGTTGGCTACTTGAGGGGTGGGTTGGCAGAGGTGGAGTGAAGTTGACCCATCAGAAAAATCAGTCTCATACTTGCTTGCCTTATCAAACAAACTTGTGTCTAGTCCTATAGAACCGACATTGTCTTCGCACAAACCAGTGCATGTCTGCCCAAAGCAAAAGAAACAGTGATGCACAACTGACACATCCATGTGTATCTAAAAACACTGGCTGTGTGTGTATTGCATGCATCTGTCCTTTATACTACCACTGTCAACTCAATTCTGGTTTAGTAAACAAGGTTTAGCATAGATGAGAGGAGGTGAAGAGTAAAACAGCATGAGAAAAGGCATGTATTGCTGATTGCATGAGATTTATCAGTGGCATCAGCTCACGTGTTTCGTGATGTTATGGTAGGAGTTTATAATGTGTTGTGAATCAGTGATTTGAAATTGGCAAAATCAAAAGCCAGAAATGACATGTGCTGAAAATGGAGAGGCAACGCTGAACCCCTGCCAGGTAGCCCCTTTTATAGCACAGGTAAATTGGTCAGGTGACCAGCATCACCTGAGACACAGCTCCACCCTGGAACACACACACACACACACACACACACACACACACACACACACACACACACACACACAGAGAGAGAGAAAGGGACACAGACCAACAGGCAGTAATAATTTACAGGCCAAACAAAGAGTCAGGACCTTGGTGTAACATCAGAGTCTCCACAGCAAAGTGTTCCCATGACTACACTGGGGGGTTTGCATTGATTTTGTGGCCAGGGGGAAGAGCGCCAATTACTAACTACCCACTAACACAATTTCCAGCAGCAACCCAGTTTTCCCAGGACGTCTCCCTTTTTAGCTTCAGCAGTTCAGCTGTGGTACCACTGGTCTGGCTGCAAGCCACACACACACACACACACACACACACACACACACACTCATTCAGGGGTTCCAGATTTTACTTTTGTAATATAATGACTATGTAGGGTGTGTTACTTCTGTTTTGATGTGTTTGAGCTGTGAATGCTGAGGCCTTTTAGCAGTTTATAAGTCAGGCTGTGTACTCACTGTATTGAATAATCTCCTGCATCTTCTCCCAGACTCTGAACTTCAGGTTGCCCAGGTGCTTTGCCACATTGATCAGAGCTCCTGAAACCCTCTCTGGATCCTGCAGTGTGCACTGGGCTCTGGAATAACATTCAGGAGTCAATGCTGCTGTGGGTTTGGGTTCAGAACCACAGAGAATCGAGAGACAGGAGGCAGATCACTCACCTCTCCACTGTGCTCTTGTAGTTCTGGAAAAAAACGGGAATATATTAAACATTTTTGTCACACACGTATTCAGAGTTTTAGATTGAACACATCGACAGTTACTACCTGCAGGAATGTGATGTCATCAGCACCCATCTCCTCCTCTATGGCTGTAATTGTGTCTGAAAGAGATAAAATCTTGTTTCTCATCTTCTCAATCTTCTCCTTCATCATCTGACTCTTCTGCTCCTCTTCCTCCCTCAGTGCAGCTATCCTGGCTGCCTCTTCATCTTGTAGAAACTGCTGAAGCTTCCCAAAGTCCTTCTTGATCTGCCTCTCTGTGTGCTGGGTTTGAGTCTGAATCAAATTGCATCAGCTCATTGAGAGTTCACACACAGATAAACTATTAATGTCAGGCACAGACAAGACAGGAACTAAATTTGAACAAAGGATGTTTATTTCAAACAGGCAAAACGGAACACGACGAAAGTCCATGTCCGCTACAAATAGCGGAGGAAACGGAAAACTACAACGCTCAGAAGATTCCGGGATAAACTAACACACAGTAGATCTAACTAACGAACTCAAAAACACTGACACGTAAAACGGAGAGACACTGGGATAAACTATACCAACTGGCGAGTCCAGACTCGCGGGGCGTACGACACAGGGGTTCGCGGGAGACAGACGAGACAGACGAGACAGACACGACAGACACGACAGACACGACAGACACGGAGTAAGTCCAGGGAGGTAATGACGAGGCCAGACATCAGGGGCTCCGGGGGGGGGGCTTAAATGGAGTGGAGACCAGGTGACACCAATTAGAACTCAGGTGAATGTAATCGTGCACAAGGAAGTGAATGCGAACGGGGAGAGGGATTGTGAGTCTGTGAGGTAGAGTGAGGGGGCGTGGTCGTGGCCAGATCTGATGCAGACCTGACAATTAAGGTACTAATGCTTTGCATTGTGTGTCCCATACAATTCTGTTCTGTATCCACTCAAAAACACACCAAAATACATCATATTTGTAACTGCATATACTACTCCAGTAATAAGATGCGATATTACAGTACTGCAGTAATACTATAGGGTATGAAAATGAACTAAATTTATTAAATAAATAAATTATAGGCTACTGATTAGGTAGGTCTATGATGCAAGATTTTTTTTTTTTTTTTACAAGGGTGGGGTTTCTAAAGATTACTAGACATTGACCAAAGCTTACTACAAAAGAGTCTGAATAAAACCCATTCATATTTATTCATTTACCTGATGGTTTCATGAGGTGAAAGTCCAAATAATACCTGGATTGGAAAGGTCATAGATATAGCATTTCCTGGATTGGAAAAGTCATAGACATAGAACATGGAGTGAAGTACCTGCATTCTGACTGACATCACCCAGGTAAACTGGCTGTTTTCATAGTCTATTGGTCCACTTTATATTTTTCCCTATAACTGATTATGCAACTTTTTTACCAGATTATAATTTCAATAAATACCAGGAGTTACTCTGTTTAACTGTGGTAAAGTTAGTTTAACGTTCAGCGTTCGTTTAACAGAAGCTAGGCCTAATGTAAAAATTTAAACATGAATTGCAGCCACCTTTGGTGCAATCCCCAAAACTTCAAACAAACAAATAACTGTCCTTAAAAGTTTGATTTAAAGGTTCGAAGTACCAGAGCCAAAGAAAAAAATCATGTATTGCAAAATCATGTAATGCAAATTAAATTGTGAATTATAATCCTCAAAAGGATTTGCGAGTAGCTTATCTGCTGCAGGTAAAAAGTGCAAATCTAAGGAATAAAAGGCCTCGGGCATACTTCACAGTAATAAAATGCAGCGACGCGGTTTTGGTTGTCAGAACAGTTGGCTGTCATATGGAGTAAATTACCTTTCTTAATTTTGCAAGGGCTTAAAGAATAAAAATGGGTACGAGAATGAAGAGTTCAATTAGACATACCATGATGTTGGATTAATGCACAAATATTGGATTACTGAAATGGGATACTTTGTGACATAGCACCTTCCTCTCATAGTTTCAGCTTAGTTTGATAGATGACTTTATAAAAGGCTATTTCTCTCTCTCTCATTTTTGCTACGCTAGCTTAGCTTTCTTTCAGCTTCCCTACTGTATTTTCAAGAATGCCTCATGAGAAGACATTGCTCAGATTCAGAACTGACACTGACAATTAGCCTGATTAACATGACATTGAAACAAGAGCTTCACTACGGCTCGGAAAGTGGATCAAAATAGACGATCATAATGCAATAAAAAAAAACATTTAAAAGATCACCACATCTTCTGCTCATGGGTCCTCCTACTGGCTGGGCCCCTGGGCAGCAAAGCATGTTGTCCAATAGATGCCTATGCATATGGGGCAAAACACGTTTTATTTTTGGCTGCAAGTCAATCAGGTGCACAGCTAGGTACACTGAACACAGATGGAGATGGAGCTTCACTCATTTCTGAGGACAATGCTTTCAGCTATGTTGTTCTGTCTGATTGTATTGTTAACTTGGTACACCTCCAAACGTGATATTTAGGACAATTTTGTCTGATAGCTGTTTTTAGCTCGACTTGCTATGTTCATTTACCAGCAGTGTAATGTAGCTAAATTTAGAATGCTAAACTAAGTTTATTACCCTTGGAAGTAGTTGACATGACATGTCTGTCAATGTTATGGAATTAACAAACCATAGAAAATTGATGTTGGTCTAAACCCAAGCAAGCGAATTCTTCATCAGACCAAATATCTCATGTGTTTATTCAGTTTTACTTGGAGGTCAATTATTAAGCAATGTTCTCTACTTACAGCAGTGCTTCTCCACTGACTTGCATTATGTTCTGCTGGTTTTCCCCCTCACCAACACTGCCCTTATGTTACAGGGGTGTAAACCAGACTTGTCATCTGTGTCTTTTACAGGGTTGCCCAGATTTCCAGGGACAGTCCCCGTTTTTTGCCGTTCTGTCCCCCGTAAAATACAATCCACTTTGTCCCAAATTTGTGGTCTGCATGGCTTCAAATGTTACTCAAAGTTGCACTCACCTCGATGTGTGTTGCTGTTTTCTCACAGGTGACTTTAGCTCTCTCAAAAGTCTTTACTTTTTCTCTTAAGAACTGCAGTTTGATCTTGAGCTCCTCCTGGAATAAATTACAGACTTCACTGCAGATTGCAGCATCTCTACATTCCACTGTTAAACTGCTGCTGCTTAATCCCAGTATATTAAGGAGGGGAAAATATCTCACCTTGCGGTCAACAGCTGCTTCATCTATAGGATACAATGTGTGGTTGATATGCTTCTTGGAGTCTTGACACACCCCACACACAGGATGTTTATCCTCCAGACAGAAGAGCTTGAGTTTCACTGTGCAGACTGCAGAGCACCTCAGACCCTGCTAAAGCTCTCTGACTTCTGTCCTGTAAGAGGGTCTTCGACTGGTTCTTTATAGTTAAACTGACTGAAGGTTGGTCCACAGAGGACTTTCTCATGCAGACTGGACATTCTATAACTCCTTTGTTCTTCCAAAACCTCTGCAGACAGCCTTTACAGACACTGTGAGCACAGGTCAATTTGACAGGGTCCTTGTAGATTTCACAGCACACAGGACAGCTGAGATCCTCAGAAGCCATTTTATCTCTACACTAAAGCTATACTAAAGTTATAAGCGCTCTATCTCTATACTAAAGCTATATTTTATAAGCGATCTATCTCTACACTAAAGCTATACTAAAGTTATAAGTGCTCTATCTCTACACTAAAGCTATTTATAAGCACTTTTATACAACCGACGCCTCTTTTACTTTAGCACAGCAATCAGAACTGAAATTTGAATCTTCCCTGTTTAACACAAGACCTTGTCACCTTCAATTTAAACACAACTGCATTCCCTGTCAGTTAAAACGGTGTTAAAAAAAGATCTTAAAATGAATAAAGTATCCCATATGAGAACATCTGGAAAAGAAATCACCTTCTGACTCAGGTAAATTTTAAGCCCCTGCACTGCTCAGTCTGAGGGAGGAACTGACTATGTTAGAGAGGTTCTGATTGGCCAGCCATAGTTAGACAGGCTCTCACTAGTATGAGCTTGTGGTCCCGTTCTGAGAACTGCGTTTACATAAACTTACATAAACACAGAGGGTGCGTTTGACTGTTGAAACGTACAGTACTGTCTTAAAGCAATGCATCCTGGATGCATAACTGTGCATCATGGTTAGACACCTTTGTCCATTTAAGTCCTTTTAAAACATAACCATGTCATATCTGCTAAACCCTTGCAGGAGTAAGAAAACCAATCCAGAGAGTTCAGCCAGTCTGCACCTATACAATGTTTTGTTTGGACAAGCTAGAACATGACACAATTGCCTCATCCTCATGAGGAATGCAAGAGTACATTTCCTTTGCTAGACTGCAATGCCTCTTTATGCTAGAATGCTGAAATTTCTATCTGAGAAGGATAACGCCTACTTACATGTGATTTCTACAACAGTACAGAAAGCTTTTTAAATATATAATTATTTTATGCTGGGATGCATGCAGAATTAGAAGAATTTATGAGGTACATTCTACAGAACATGAAGAATTTATGTGGTACAAAGGTGGCCTGTTGAATGTATGGCAAGAACTGTTTATTATTATTCTGACTGTCATCACATTTTTGAAAATTAATGGGAATTTAAACTGTATTCAAAAAAAAAAATGCATGACATGTATGGTGGAATATATAGCTTCTCAAGTCTTACACCAACAGATCAAATTTAGTGTCAAGTCAGCCACACTCAGCCACACTCATCTGGCTGTGTGAGAGTGGCTTAGAGTTAGTCATACCACCTAATTAACATATTGCATCAGGATTTCAGTGGTTTGATTGGCTGTTAAGAATCATGAACTCTGGATAGTATTTTGGTGTGTTCCCACCTGTTTGGACTGGCTGGTTGATATGACTTACAGTAAAAGGATGACCAGGGGTGAAAGTAGTTTTAGATTCTTCCAGTACTCTTCCATAGGTGGAAGTGTGCATGCACAGCACATACTCAAAATTTGCCACCTCACCTATAACAATATGTTATTTAGGCGACTCTAAAACAGAAGCTGAAATGCTATGTTATCATTTTCAGCAAACACTTGTTATCTGGCTCTCTTTTCTCCCTGATTGGAAAGAGCCTTTGCCAATCAGGCTTTCATCAGGACACGTCTTACCTCTTCAAATGAGAACAGTCTAAGACTCAAGCAAACTGATATATCCATCAATGCATTTAGTAAAACTTAAACGTGTCATTCCTTGTTTTTTTAAACGTATGGTTTAAAAACCTCACACTCACCTCACTTTTTGTATACCTAAGTTTGTTTATTTCTGTCAGTTTCATTTCATAAAATATGCAGAAAATATTTAATAGCAAATGTGAGTAAACAATAGAACTGCACAAGTTGATATATAAAATTTATTTGCTCTTTATTCCAAAAAATGCCTGGACTGCGGGATACTTTACGGCCTTGTGACAACAGCATAATGCCTGAAACATAGATATCGCAAAACATGGATACCTCAAAATGGCGCTGACAGCAAGACAACTTCAGCTAATGTACTGGCTTTAGAAAAAGTCCTCTACAGAATTTGTCCATGAACATGTAGAGATAGGAACACTCCACTCACTACTACAAAAGTATAATATTGTTTTGAGCTGTACAATGGTTTTAAAAATAGCATTTTAGCACTTTCGGTTGAAATCGCCAAAAACGCTTCTCAAAACACATCCAATTGTCGTGATTGTGCTCCCAACTTAACGTATGAACGCCTATCATTCAGAAATTGCCCTAGAAAGCATTTTACTCTTGATTTTTCCTGTTATTTCTGCTCTACATAGTTTCAGGAAAAAAGTGAATTCTGCCACACTTTATTTTAAGTGGTCAACATAAGGGTGATATGACCATATTATAAACATGACATGACACATATAGTGAACATTAGTGACACTTCATTCATGGTTATGACAGTTGTCATGTGTCATTTTGATTCTGTAATGTCTGCATCCCAAAGTCTGCATTTCAAAAATTGAATGACAGTTAATGACCATGAATGACAGTCATAACCATGAATTAGGTGTCATTAATGTTCATGATACGTGTCATGTAATGCTTATAACAGGCTCATGTCACTCTTATGTAGACCCCTTCAAATAAAGTGTCACCGTAAATTCATTAGATCAAAAATTGCAATATGCCAGTTGTGGTCTGACCGATTCACTATCAGCTCTAAGTGGGATGGTGAGATCCTTAGAATAAGATGACATTTACTGGTATTAAAGTGTGGAAACACTTTATACTCAATGTGTGTGCATGTGTGTGTGTGTGTGTGTGTGTGTGTGTGTGTGTGTGCTAGGATCAAAGTATTTGAAGTGCTCAGCTTCTTCACATCCACATCTCCAGTTAACCTGCAGCAGGTGTCTGAACTCTGGAACTTTACCTGCAGCAGGTGTCTGAACTCTAACTGAGCTGCTCTAATGTAACTGTTGCCTTCACTGGTAAGATCCTCAGTGGAGGATCAGTACCAAAATATGGAAACACTCTCTCAGCAAAAGTGTGTCTGAAAGTGTGTATGTGTGTGTTATTATCAGGGTCAGAGAATGAGAGCTTTCCTCTGTCCCAGTCCAGCTGCACTCTGATCCTCTGGGGTTTCCGTTTCACTGTGAGGGGAGTGGAGTGATGAGGTGTAGTCTCTGCTCCATATCCTGCACTATTACACCACACACGCCACAGTCCACTCATGGAGGTGTAGTCTCCCTTCCTCTGGAGAGACTCTGCCATCACACCCACCTCCCAGTCATCATTCTCCCCAACCTCCACATCCCAGCTGTTAGTCCCTGAGTTAAAGCCCTCAGAGCCCAGGACACTGGCATAGTAGTCAAATCTCTCTGGGTCATCAGGAAGCTGCTGTCTCTCATCACCACATCTCACATTGGTCAGATCTTCAGACAGGATGAGATGTGGATTTGCAGTGTTGGGATCCAGAGTGACAGGAGCTGCAGAGAAAGAACACACATGAGCTGAACACAGTGATGTGTGATGAGGATGTGAATGATGGTCATTATTAATAGTGGTGTTACCAAGTGTAATAGCGGGAGAAGTAGGAACAGTGAAATGCTATTTAGTCATCAGTATGAAGGGATCCAAGTCAAGAGGGTCAAGTCAAGAGGGTTTTATTGTAATTTCAACCATATACACTGTATATAGTGAGATGAGATGAGAGATTTCACCATGGGTTCAAGTGGTGCCACATTTAACGGAGGTGTGGGCAGTTACACTGCAGTACCTTCTATCTGATGGCATGAGGCAGAAGAGTGCATGGGACTGATGTGCTGTGTCCTTAACAATGCCCGTGGCTTTGCGCAGACAGTGGGTGTTGTAGATGTCGGAGAGCGAGGGAAGAAAGGTCCCAGTGATCCTTTTTAGTCGTCCTCACAATCCTCCTTTTGTTCTGCTGCAGTGCAGTTACCAAACCACACTGATGGCACTGCTGAGGAAGCTCTCAATAGTCTCCCTGTAGAAGGTTGTCAGGATGGGGGAGGGGAGGTGGACCTTCCACAGCTTCCGCAGAATAGAGACGTTGCTGAGCTTTCTTTGGAATGTGTGTGGTGTTCTTGGTCCATGTGAGGTTTTCTGTGATGTGTACGCCCAGAAACTTTGTGTCCTGAACAATCTTAACTAGAAGGTTGTTTATAGACAGTGGGGTGTGTTTGCCTGGAGGTCTTCTGAAAGCAATGATTTGTTCTTGAGCATTCATGATGGTGGATGTCAGTGCAACTGGGCCATAGTCATTGAGGCAGGTCACTGTGGATTTTGTCGGTATAGGAATGATGGTGGTGGTCTTGAAACAGTTAGGGACAATAGTGGTACTCACAGAGATGTTGAAGACATCGATCAGGATGTCAGCAAGTTGGTCCGCACATTCTTTCAGCACACGACCTGGTGTTTGGTCTGACCCAGCAGCTTTCCATGGGTTGAATCTGAACAGAGTTTTCCTCACTTCAGAGGTGTTTTCCTCTCTACTGCGTCATTCTGTTTTTCAAATCTTGAGAAGAACTGGTTCAGTGCTGCTGGGAGGGAGATATCACCGTCACAGGAGAGTGGAGCTGGTCTGTAGTTGGTGATAGATTGTATACTCATATGTGAACTTCATATGTGAAGTTGTTGTAAATTGTCTGAGCGTGAGTGCGCTTTGCTGTTTAGATGGCCCAGGACAGCTTGGCTCTCGCTTTCCTCAGAGCTGCCTCTTCCCCACACCGATAGGCAGCCTCCTTGGCTTTCAGAAACATTCTCTCCTCTGCAGTCATCCATGCTGTGCAGGAGTTTACTACTCTCTCTTTTCCTCCTTCTATTTGTTATCCAATCTGTCCATTCATCCATTCATGGTGGTTATGGATGTTTCTAGTGTTTGGATTTATGAATTAATTCTGAGAGATACACTGATGTATCTCAAGTTGTAAGTGACTTGGATTACGTTCATTTACAACCAAAAAGCAAAGGCTCTCAGACCCCCCCCCCCCACACACACACACACGCATTTAGGAGTTCCCAATCCAACATTAGTAATATACAAATCCAGAGTGTATGTTGTGTTTATTAATAGATGCTAGTTCTGTTTGAGTTGCAAACAAAAAAAGATTTTAGTTGCTAATGTGCCTTAGGTCATTCTCTTGATCCTAGAACTGAGATCTTTATTTCTTTCCAGGGTACTCACTGTATTGAAGAATCTCCTGCATCTTCTCCCAGACTCTGAACTTCAGGTTGCCCAGGTGCTTTGCCACATTGATCAGAGCTCCTGAAACCCTCTCTGGATCCTGCAGTGTGCACTGGGCTCTGGAATAACATTCAGGAGTCAGTGCTGCTGTGGGTTTGGGTTCAGAACCACAGAGAAGAGAGAGACAGGAGGCAGATCACTCACCTTTCCACTGTGCTCTTGTAGTTCTAGAAAATAACAAATCAGAAAATAAGAATGAGCATGTATCAATGTAATACTTTTCTCAAGAAAGAAAAACAGTTTTCTAACTAAAAGTCTCACATTCTTCAGACAATGCAGCATTCTTCCACTACTTCACTCTGACTGCAATCCGCAGCCTGAATCACATTTCCACACACACACACACACACACACACACACACACACACACACACACACACACACAGGTAACATCAGTGCTCCATCTGGATGTTATACTCAGGGTATTTAAAGACAGTCAAAGCACAGCACTCACTGCCTTCTTGTCCTTAACGACACCAAAGGGGGACTAACAGACACTTTGTAGCAGGTACTATGGCAGGTACACATCACGTCTCGGCCTTTTGCCTAAGATCAAGTGGAGTATCTGTTCTTATCTGTATACATGCTTTACCTAAGGACTATATATTAAGCAGATTTTTAGAACAGAGAGACAGAAGAGGGGCTTGCTCTGTCTGCTCCAAGTATCGACCTGGTATTGCAGTGCCTCAGTGCAAATTCCTAGGGGCAGCCGTGGCCTACTGGTTAGGGCTTCGGGCCAGTGGACTACGGCTGAAGTGCCCTTGAGCTAGGCACTTAACCCCTCACTGCTCCCTGGGCATCACTGTAGCAGGCAGCTCACTATGCCGGGTAAGTGTGTGTGCTGTACTTCAATGTGTTGTTCACTGTGTGCTGTGTGTATTTCACTAATTCATGACTGGGATGAATGCCAGAGACCAAATTTCCCTCATGGGATCAAAAGAGCATATGTGCTTATATCTATACACACTTACACACACTCTGATTAGATCATCTTGATCTTGCACCCATACAGAAGGTTCCTACCTGCAGGAATGTGACATCATCAGCCCTCATCTCCTCCTCTATGGCTCTGATTGTGTCTGAAAGAGATGAGATCTCTCTGCTCATCTTCTCAATCTTCCCCTTCATCATCTGACTCTTCTGCTCCTCTTCTTCCCTCAGTGCAGCTATCCTGGCTGCCTCTTCATCTCGTAGAAACTGATGAAGCTTCTCAAACTCCTCCTTGATCTGCTTCTCTGTATTCTGGGTCTGAGTCTAAATAAAACAACATGACAAAATCATTGATCTAATTTAATCATGACCAGATATTTCTGCAACATTAACAAATACTCTATAATGCTTATTGTGTGTTGTATTGAAATCAGAATGTATTTTGTGTTATTTTCATAGGCAGTTGATGTCATGGTTCAGCTAGGTCTGACTCAGCTGCCTTTCCACATGAGTCTTTGAAAGACTGTTTAGTCTCTGTGAGGTTCAGTGCTTGCACTGTCTGTGTTTGTCCCCTTGCGTCAGTAGCTATCTGCTCTACTGCACCACTCTGCCACTCATCATGGTCTGATTCAGTGCCTTCCACATGAACTGGGATGACCAACGGCATCTTCCATCAACCTGGATTTGTACTTAAAGTCAGGCTATTTCCCAGTCTAGTTAGAGTGGCTGGTGGATCTTTATGTAAAGCATGCAGTCTCCCCCTTGATGCGCATCACTGTAAATTTTCTAACCATCGTTGGACTTGGTCTCCTGTTTTACTGATGTAACCTGAAAGTTCCTATCAGTGTGATTCACTCTTACATCTAAACATAATTAGAAACATGTTTTTATCATATGACCCATCTCTCACCCTAATATGAGCTGCTGTCTGGTCACAGATGAGATTCACCTCCTCAAAGGTCTTCAGTTTGTTCTGTAAGGGCTCCAGTTTGGCCTTGAGTTCCTCCTGAAATAGATTAGAACCTTAATCTGGAGTCTGTACTATAAAACTGACACTATGAAACCAAGCTACGTAAAGGAGCTATGTGACTTTTTTCTTAAAACATCAAAAATGGACCAGGAAGAGTAATAGATGTGCATTAATAACTGTCAAAACACTGTTTAACACTGTTAAAACAATCACATTGACCTCGTGTATATCCACAGAGGAGAAGTATGAATATAAGATGTACTGTATAAGCAAATATGAGCATTTACAATTAAATAGTCCTATCTATTACACCTACCATTTTTGGAACAAAAAAACACCATCACATTGTTGATAATAAAGTTTGCCATAACTATTGTGGATATGGTGATTTTTGCTGGGGGAAGGCCTCCAGCAGTCTTCTGTTTTGTTCTCACTGAGAATGCAGTGGCAGAGTGGAAGTGCTGAGCATGAAGGAATTAGAGGGAGAAAGACATATCTCCATAATGCACAAAGGAGCTGACAACACCACCTACTGTTAGATTAAAGGAATTACAGTGGTGTGACAGAGTGGGAGTGCTGAGCATGAAAGAACCAGAGCGAGAAAGGCATAAATGCCTAATGCGCAAAGTACCAAACAGTGCCATCTAGTGTTAGATTGAGGGCATTACAGTAGGCATCAACTATGAATAGTCCACACTCTGGATGTGTTGGCCAATTACTTTATTTTCTGGCTACAGAGATCCAGATTTGTTTCTTATCAAAGCTACTTACATTATTATGAGAGCAGAAGATCCTTACCTTGCGGTCCTGTGCTGCTTCATCTATGGGGCTGAAGTTGTGATTTTTATGTTTCCTAGAGTCTCGACACACCACACACACAGGCTGTTTATCCTCCAGACAGAAGAGCTTGAGTTTCTCACTGTGCAGACTGCAGAGAGCCTCAGACCCTACTGAAGCTCTCTGACTTCTCTCCTGTAAGAAGGTCTCACACAGGTTCCTTAGAGCCAAGTTAGGAGGATACATTGTTTCTGAGCAAAGGCTCCTGCAGTAGGGACATTCTCTGGATCCTTTTATCTTCCAGAACTGCTGCAGACAGGCTTTACACACACTGTGAGCGCAGGTCAACAACAAAGGATCCTTGAAGATGTCACAGCACACAAAACAGGTGAGATCCTCCTCAAGTTTAGAAGCCATTTTGCCTTTACAATAAATATGTTTCTCCAGGAATGTCAGCCTCACAAGTTTCACTGTCACCCCAAAACTATTTTCTTCACTAGTCTACTGACAGTCTATGAACTTTTATAATCAGAAGATTTGAATGTGTCTCACATACAGTGGAGCACTGAGAACCAGTCCGCCACAGAACTTCACTTCCTCCTCACTAAAGGATTTTGATTAGTTATCTCTCTTGTGGCCAGACCAGTTCAACTACACTGACGCCACTGGAGTTTAGTGTATAAATTCCAGTTATGGGTGTGAATTGTACATGGCAAAGATACAGAGACTGACCCCAATCATTAGCAGCTGTAAGGGTTGAACTATAGTGAACTGAAGAACTAAACTGAAGTGATCATGGCAACACATTGATTGTCGGTTGTCATGCCATAGCTGTGAAAATCATATTTACATTTTCAAATCATGTGTACTGATGTGAGATTCTCCTCCTCTGTTGCACCAAATAATTTCATTTATCTGTTAAATCATGTCTCCTTCTCCTTGTTATGGGTTTCAGCCCAGATCCAGAAAGGTCTCTTAACAGAGGTTCTACATCACGTTACGAGACACACACACACACACACACACACACACACACTCCAGCATGGATTCTCACCACCTTCCAAAACCCAGCAGTGAATCCCGGAGTCAAATGCTCCTCACTGTATGATGCTCCAGATATCACCACATCATCAGTATGCTACATCAGTATACCAGGGTATATAGGCTCCATACCAGAGTATTATAGACTTCCCACACATCAACAACAGATTAAGACATAGGCTCTTGGTTGACTGATACTCAGATAGGATTTCTTCTGTTGGATTTGTATGAGGCAAAGGACACTATAAGCACACAATGTATTCATTCTGTGGGTGTTTGTGTGGGCTTTGATATTCTTACAAAATGCACACACACACACACACACACACACACACACACACACACACCACACACACACACACACACACCACACACACACACACACACACACACATACTTGATCATGAGAAATCATAATGTTCCAGATCAGAACATCACTCTGTAATCCCAGCATTGAGACTGGACTGTAATGACAAGTAGATCACCATTAGGTGGCAGCATTGGTCCTGCAGATTGGTAAGAAAGCTCCTTATAATGAAATGACCTTGATGTGCACATAAAATGATAGAACACAAAATGTGAGAATATGAAAACAAAATACACTGCAAAGGTTTCCCAGAATTAAATTACTACTAAAGTTTATTTATTCAGTGTTTACAGTAAAACATTAAAAATATTCATTGACTAGACAGTGTGATCTGATCGTATGGCAAAGACATAAGTCACATGTGAAGGGGGGTCATAATTAGAATTTCAGAAGATTTATTTCAGAAGATTGAATAGTTGATAAGGTCATATTTGGAATACACCTTTACCAAATTAAGAATTATCACAGTCACATTATTGAGGTGCATTCTGGGCATGTCAACACCTTAATAGCATTATTTCAACATTTGCACATTGGTGTGTGAATGTGTGTGTGTGTGTGTGTGTTTGTGTGGACTTGTGTGGATGTCAAGACAGCTGTAATTTAAACCATCAAATGATATCAGATATTCCAATGACGTTTTACTATCTCATATTTCCAGACAATTTTCAATGAAATGAAAACAAAAACTACAAACTACAAAAATGATCTCATACTAGTGTCTCTTCCCATCCACATCCCCAGTTAACCTGCAGCAGGTGTCTGAACTCTAACTGAGCTGCTCCACTGTAACTGCTGTCTTCACTGGTAAGATCCTCAGTGAAAGAACAGTGTTAAAGTATGGAAACACTCTCTCGGTGAAAGTGTGTGTGAAAGTGTGTAGGTGTGTGTTATTATCAGGGTCAGAGAATGAGAGCTTTCCTCTGTCCCAGTCCAGCTGCACTCTGATCCTCTGGAGTTTTTGCTTCACTGTGAGGGGAGTGGAGGGATGAGGTGGAGCACCTGCTCTATATGCAGCACCATCATACCACACAAACCACACTCCACTACTACTGTATATGTTTCCCTTCCTCTGGAGAGACTCTGTCATCACACCCACATGCCACACATCATTCCCCCCAACCTCCACATCCCAGCAGTGAGTCCCTGAGTTAAAGCCCTCAGAGCCCAGGACACCGGCATACTTACCAAATCTCTCTGGGTTATCAGGAAGCTGCTGTCTCTCATCACCACGTCTCACACTGGTCAGATCCTCAGACAGGATGAGACATGAAGTTGCAGTGTTGGGATCCAGAGTGACAGGAGCTGCAGAGAGAAAGAACACACACATGAGCTGAACACTGAGTGATGTGTGATAAGGATGTGAATGATGGTCATTATTAATAGTGGTGTTACCAAGTGTAATGGCAGGAGAAGTAGGAACAGTGAAATGCTCTTTAGTCATCAGGAGTTTACTACTCTCTCTCTCTCTCTCTCTCTCTCTCTCTCCCTCTATTTCTTATCCAATCTGTCCATCCATACATCCTTTTATCCACCTGTCTGATGGTTTTGGATGTTTCTACTATGTTTGGTTTAGTAAAGAAATTTTTCAGAGAGTGTGTGGTTAGAGGGCTTTATTATGATTGTGTGTGTGTGTGTGTTTGTGTGTGTTTGTGTGTGTGTGTGTGTGCGTGTGCGTGCGTGTGCGTGTGCGTGTCCGTGTGCGTGTGCGTGTGTGTGTGTGTGCGTGTGTGCGCGTGCGTGTGTGTGTGTGTGTGCTGAAACTGTATTAAACTGAATGTTAAGAGAATGATCTGAGGCTTACTGGTGCTTCCAAAGTTGTGAGTAAGGAACTGTGGCACTGGGACTACATTCATTTATAAATAGCAAGCAAAGCTCTCAGACTCCATCAACACACACACACACACACACACACAAACATTCAGGTGTACCCAATAGCACATTTATAATATATAAATCAAGTGTGTAGTGTGTGCTTATTAACAGATGTTACCGGTAGTTCTGTTATGTTTTTAGTTTTTAGTTGCTAATGCGCCCTAATCAGACATACAGTAGCTGTGTGTCATCCTCTTGATCCTAGAACTGAGATCTTTATTTCTTTCCAGGGTACTTACTGTACTGAACAATCTCCTGCATCTTCTCCCAGACTCTGAACTTCAGGTTGCCCAGGTGCTTTGCCACATTGATCAGAGCTCCTGAAACCCTCTCTGGATCCTGCAGTGTGCACTGGGCTCTGGAATAACATTCAGGAGTCAGTGCTGCTGTGGGTTTGGGTTCAGAACCGCAGAGAAGGGGCACATAACATCACTTACCTTTCAACTGTGCTCTGGTAGTTCTGGAAAAGAACAAAGATTGAATATGTGAAACACACAGGCAGGCAGGCACAGGCACGGAAAGGCACACACACACACACACACACACACACACACACACCTCATCCTATGTAATGCCTTACTGAGCACCTCCCTTAGGCTGAGTGCTCTTCTTATAGAGTCTGATTATCCATAGTATGAAGTACCTTATATGTCCCTCCACAGTTTCAATTTGTGAATCACACTCACTGGACACCAGAAACTACCCAGCATAATTTAACCTGGGAAGATCTATGAGAGTCTCACTGACTCCTGAGCATTATTTAACCCCAAAGACTGGAGGGTGAAATAACTCTCAGTAAGGACTCACTCTGCTAACATTTCTTGAACACCTCTCTGCCTCAGTGGAATTAGATGAGAGAGTCACACTACATATCAGGGTAAAAGTATTGGGTGTGGAAGAATCAGGGTGACATGGTTGGTATGGGTAGGTCATCCCATTAAAACAGACAGATATTTTAACACAAAAATCTTAACACACATGCAAATATTTAATGGTTACCTGCAGGAATGTGACATCATCAGCTCCCATCTGCTCTTCTATGGCTCTGATTGTGTCTGAAAGAGATGAGATCTCTCTGCTCATCTTCTCAATCTTCTCCTTCATCATCTGACTTTTCTGCTCCTCTTCCTCCCTCAGTGCAGCTATCCTGACTGCCTCTTCATCTCATAGCAACTGGTGAAGCTTCTCAAAATCCTCCTTGATCTGCTTCTCTGTGTGCTGTGCTTGAGTCTAAATAAAATTGGTTTCATGTTTCATGAGTGCTCATACACATAAACTATTTAAAGTAAACTTACTGCATCACATATCTATAATAAAGTCTTTACAAACACTCAATTTCTCACATATTAATTAGTAATGAATCTTAATTATTATTAAATATTAATTATTGTTTGTGTTATAATCTGTATCCATTCAGTCCCTTTGATGTATGTTTGTGTACATTCCAAAACAGTGGGTCAACTAGTTGGTAAGAATAAATATAAACACACACAATACACAGCCCAAACAATTCAGAAATATACACCAGACACACACATTGACTTATCTGAGATTATCATATGTCAAAAGTGGACATTATTGCAATATTTTGAAATATTTGTTTCATATCTGTGTGTATCTGGTAACAATATTAGGACATGACCTCCCACCTAAAGCTTCAGCAATTATAAAATGACAGAAGGAGAAACATCCTTGGATGTCCAGTATTCAGTATTCATCACATCTGTAAACATGAGTGAAACACACAGCACATAGTGAGTAAATGCTAACAGAGCAATAGGCAGCCTCCTGCTATGGTGCCCGGGGAGCAGTGAGGGGTTAGGTGCCTTGCTCAAGGGCACCCCAGCCGTGGATGTGGGGATGGGAGAGTGATGTTCAGTCACTTCCTCCACCCACATGTCCTACTTGTTGAGGATCGAAACAGATGTTCACAAACACTGAACGGTAATACACTAGATATTCACACACACTGGATGCTCACAAACACTGAACAGTGATACACTCAGTAGATCACAATGACCTTAATATACTCCGCTGTTTCATCACAGGTGACTTTAACTTTCTCAAAGTCCTTCAGCTTCTCTTGTAGAGGCTGCAGTTTGGTCTTGAGCTCCTCCTGGAATGAATGGATCACTTTAGTGTGGAATAAAACATCCACATACAGCAGATGCCACTGATTCAGTCATCATTAGCCTACAGGCCTGAGTAGACTGAGTTTGTCATACAATCTCCAATCAGGAAATGACTGTGTGTGTGTATGTAAGCAAGCATAATAAATTACATGATCATTAAATCATCAGGTTCTCTGCTACAAGATGCAGGGTTTGTAAAAACAGCACAATATTAAAATGATAATGATGAGTGATAATGAACAGACAGTAAAGCCTGAGTGGCATCTCTTGCAGAGGGCAGGAAATGTAGCGTGATCCTCTGATAACCACAGATCCTATGAATGAAGGCAGATCTAATGAGCAAGAAGGTAGACTAGATCTTACCTTTATGTCAGACGCAGCTTCTCCAGCAGGACTGAAGTTGTGGGTTTTGTGTAATTTTGAGTCTCGACACACAAGGCAGACAAGCTGTTTGTCATTCTGGCAAAAGAGTTCCCTCTTGTAGTTTCCTCTTGTGCTCTTTGCAGAGTCTGGTTGTTCCCCCTCTCTCTTGTAAGACAGTCTCAGACAAAGCCTCACACAGGTTCCTTAGAGCCAGATTTGGGTAGATAAAGCTAAGTGATGATCTCTTCCTGCAGAGTGGACATTCTTTGGTTTCTTTAGATTTCCAGCACTGCTGCAGACAGTCTCTACAGAAGCTGTGACTGCAGGAGGTCAGGATGACAGGATCCTTGTAGATCTCAGTGCACACAGGGCAAGATGTGTCCTCTTCCACTTTTGAAGCCATTTCCAAGACTAGAGTCCAAAACTACACAGAGTCATAAACTCCCCTCTCCTCTGGCTGCTGGATAAACTTTACTTTCACTTTCACAGCTCTGGTAAATCTACAGTTTCTACTCAGTCATTGTGCTTCGTCTATGCAAATCTCACAGAAACTCAAAATTCTCTCCAACATTATTAACAAAACCAATGTGAATATTGTTCCATGTTTTTCCCTAATTGGTCACGTACCAGATTAGTTTGTTCAGCTGTAGTGTAGAACAGAACAGCCGTCTGTCACTGAGCTGCACTTCCTCCTTTAGTGAGTCAGAGGAGGAGTGAACTCTAACTCACAGACATAAACAGGCATATTGTGAGTGATTTTCTTTGCTGTCAACAAAACATTCATACTGGAGAAGTACTGTATGAGTGATTATTTAATGAAAACCTTAAGAGGCTATAAGCCAGGGCCAGCCTCCCACCTCTCAACGAAACCCACTTGTTTTGAAGAAAGTTGGGGCATGTGTCAATGCATGTTAAATCACATCTAGAAAATGTATATAGGCTTTTAAAAATATATATTTTTCAAACTATTTTCCCTACAGGGTATTGAGCAAAAAGTATCACCTACACTTGGGCCTGTATTGAATATTTGTAAATTAAGAATGAACAAAGAGTAGCCTGTACTAGAAATATGAATCAATCCATAGCCCTGTCGTTTGAGGTGACTAAGTGTTGTCAGTAGGAAAAAAAAAAAAAAAAATTGATACAACACAGACCGAATAGTGAACCGGCAACTAACATTTACATTTACATTTAGCAGATGCTAACAAGTGAGTGGGTCACATTAACCTACTTTCAGTTTAATTTTGCTATGTCCTACCCGGTTAACATTAGTTATTGGTTTGTCATTCGGTCTCTGCTGCATGAAATTTTCTGGTTCTTTTCCCTACAGACAGAATTCAGTGACCTTAAACAACAGGGCTATTGGCTGATTCACACCGGATTCTCCTCTGAGTTAACAGGTAAAACAGCATAAATGACGTGTTTTCTGAAAGCCTATAACCTCTAGATGTGATTTAACTGCACTGAGACATGTCACATGTCACAACTTCCTCCACACCATAGACAACGCATAGCTCTGTAATGTATTTCAATGGAATTCAACGTCATTCCATGAACTAAAATCTCTACGATTTTCAATAGACAGCAATTCATGGGGATGAAACAGGTAGTGCATCCAAAATGTTTCAGCCTTTTTAAACATTTCAGCACGGCCAAACAAAACAGCAAAAAAGTGTTGTTATTGTTGTTGTTGTTATTGTTGTTGTTGTTGTTGGTGGTGGTGGCAATATTAGCCTATCTGGCCCAAGGCCTAATATAGCTTGTAGAAAAAGAGTTTAAATATGGAAGCATTTTATGTTTTATATTGAACATGTTGTCTTTATCTCCTTTGAGCACCACTGCTGTATCACAAGTTTGCTTTCAAAATTCCTTCAATAAATTACTAGTGTCTGTGTTGTCCCAGAAACTCTGCATTGTTCTTTGTGCATATTTTCCAGTATAAGATGAATGTAATAACTACATATTGGCATTTAGGTGGGTGTATGTGTATGGGCATGGTCAGATATATTTATACTGAAGATACAGTCACAGTCAAAGCTCTTGCCATTGACATGTACAGTAGGCTGATCTGTGTGTGAATATTTTGGTGAAAATCCTAATATTGATCTTAACTAACAAACAAAACAGAGAAATTAGTCGTGTTAATAAATAAATAAATAAATAAAACTCATATACTTGATATTCTGAAAAATGAGACAACAATCCAAAAAAATTCTAGTTTTTTTCAGGAGAAGGAAATCACATAAATAATCTGAAATATCAAATAAATTTGGTATTTTGAAATTTGATACTAAATAAGATGAAATATCAAATGTAAATTTTATAATGTGCAACCATGTTCATTTTTGCTGTTCTCATTTTGGTCTATCCCTAAGATCTGGTGTACTTCTCTAATATGTTAATGTACTTGTGGCAAAACAAAAACAAAAACAAACAGGGTTTTACAAAAAAGAAACTGAGTCAACTGAGAAAACTGAGTCAGAGGCGAGAATTAGTTTAGCATTTTGCAGATATGTTATGGAGTTATGGTGTTTGAGTGACAGGCTCCAGAAATTGTGAGACATGTAAAGATTTTGTGTGTAAGCAGTTGCAAAAAAAATGTAAAACTCTGCAAGCACTTCTGCAAGTAGAATTATTGATTTAATTTTAATGAGGGAATATAAAGACGTACTCAGGACTGTGAGTAGGCCTATTCCTAATCCAGCTGTACTCAGGACTGTGAGTAGGCCTATTCCTAATCCAGCTAAGGGGTTAAGTGCTGAGAGTGAGGAGAGACACTGGTTTTGTACTGCTGGCTACTTTCAGAATAGGTCTGAAAATGTTATTTCACACCTGAAATGTTGGTCTTCACTCTTTACATAAGGTACACACATGTAAAATTACAAGCAACTGAACACTAGGTGCCAGTATTGTTCATTTGGATTGGAAGAAAAGTGTGTTAACAAAAACAAATGACCATTACAAATTATCATGACAACAACTGGCACAGCCACCCACCTGTGCATAAAAATGTAAAACTAAATGTGTTTCAGAAAACCAGCTGTTCAAATTATGTATTTTATTTGGTCTTTCTTCCAAAAAGTACAAATAAACAGACAGAACTGTGGGAAACGTAACCTTGTGACAACAGCATATGAACTGATGAACTGAAACATACATTTACATTACACTTAGCAGACGCTGTCATCCAAAGGGACTCACAAAAGAGGATTAACAATCAAGAGACATAGAAGAAATCTTATATACCACTGGGGGGGTTCAAGAAACAAAGATAAACAGAAACAGAAAAATAAAAAAAACATCACGGTACTTATGGACTTATTTCTGTTAATAGTTCACATAGAGTTTCAGGAATCAATTAAATACATCAGATCAAAAATGCCATCATCTGAATAGTTCATCTGATTTCTGTATGTTAGTGGACTTTACTAGTGAGATGTGTGTGTCAGAAGAAGAGGACGTTTAAAAGCATGGAAGCATGGAAGCACTCTCAGTGTGTGTGTGTGTGTGTGTGTGTGTGTGTGTGTGTGTGTGGTGTGTGTGTGTGTGTGTGTGTGTGTGTACATATGTGGCATGTGTGTGTGCAGTTAACCTACACTCAGGTATCAGTGTTGAGCATGTATTAGTGTCTCTTCCCTGAACTCTAACTGAGCTGCTCTACTGTAACTGCTGTCTTCACTGGTAAGATCCTCAGTGGATGGATGGTGTTAAAGTATGGAAACACTCTCTCAGTAAAAGTGTGTGTGAAAGTATGTAGGTGTGTGTTATTATCAGGGTCAGAGAATGAGAGCTTTCCTCTGTCCCAGTCCAGCTGCACTCTGATCCTCTGGAGTTTCTGATTCACTGTGAGGGGAGTGGAGGAATGAGGTGTAGCCCATGCTGCATATGCAGCACTATAATACCTCACAAACCACCGTCCACTCATGGAGGTGTAGTCTCCCTTCCTCTGGTGAGACTCTGTCATCACACCCAGTCCCCAGTCATCATTCTCCTCAACCTCCACATCCCAGCAGTGAGTCCCTGAGTTAAAGCCCTCAGAGCCCAGGATATCAACATACTTATCAAATCTCTCTGGGTTATCAGGAATCTGCTGCTGTCTCTCATCACCACATCTCACACTGGTCAGATCCTCAGACAGGATGAGATGTGGGTGTGCAGTGTTGGGATCCAGAGTGACAGGAGCTGCAGAGAGAAAGAACACACACATGAGCTGAGCACTGAGTGATGTGTGATGAAGATATGAATGATGGTCATTATTTCATTCAAAGCGTCGATGAGGTGAGCAAAACTGGCATATTTTAAACCAGCTCATAATGTGTGTGAAGTCAAAACGAGACAAGTTGCTCACACAGACCAGACGTGTCTGAAGCAGCTGCACTTGCGCTGAGGTACACACACTCAGTCGTCCCTGTTAATGCATTTAAATTGTCTTCTTACTTATTCATGCAAAAAACTGTTGTAAGGAATCAGTCTGTGGTGGTACACAAGGAAATACAGCTCTAAGAGGCTCTTCCTTTCATTAGACCTCCTTGACTCAGGACTGAATAGAGAACTGGCTGCTTACCCTAACTGAATGGAATGTCTACTACTGAAAGTTCATCAGTAAATGTACAGATAGGCTACAACTGTATTTGCACCTGCAGACCAGGCCTACGTCTTATTCTATATCAGTAACATTGAATAAAATGTTCAGTGAGCGTGTAATTTCTTGCAGGTCACAATCATTAAAAATAATTCCTGTGGCTCTCTGCAAAAAAGAAACAGTAGCCTACCCTATACTTCGAAGGCAAATAAATAAGGGATGAATTTCTTAAATGCTGTTCTCCTCTTTATGTTGGTCTTACTGGACATATATTTTAGAAATATGTTCTTTTGACTAATTTACATCATAGGACATTGGAATAATGTGAATAATGAATAATTCAGATTATTTATTGTGGAGCCTATGTTGATCATTCTTTCATTAAGGCTCCTGAATGCTTCTTCACCATAGCCTACCTAGCTAGAGAGAAAATTGTTCAGTTGTGTGTTACCATTCCAATGAGTGGTGGGCCTGTTCCTTTGTAAGTTATAAATCAAGACATTCATGTCTGGCTACTTATTATTAATGTAGACTATTAATGGTCACCTGAAGCATTATGGGGAAAATAGCCCCTCTGTTGTGTTTTGTTTGACTTGCAGACAAATAAATCTTTTAGTTGCTAATGTGCCCTAATCAGACATACAGTAGTTGTGTGTCATCCTCCTGATCCTAGAATTGAGGATCTTTATTTCTTTCCAGATTACTCACTGTACTGGACAATCTCCTGCATCTTCTCCCAGACTCTGAACTTCAGGTTTCCCAGGTGTTTTGCCACATTGATCAGAGCTCCTGAAACCCTCTCTGGATCCTGCAGTGTGCACTGGGCTCTGGAATAACATTCAGGAGTCAGTGCTGCTGTGGGTTTGGGTTCAGAACCACAGAGAAGAGAGAGACAGGAGGCAGATCACTCACCTTTCCACTGTGCTCTTGTAGTTCTGGAAGACAATAAAGTAGAGAACACTGTGTATGAGAGTGTATGAATTTATGCATTTCAGATTTTTACACACACACACACATACACACACACACAGACACATACACATACTCACAAAGACACACACTAACTCAATCAGTGGTGTACATCAGTAGCTAACATCAGTGCACCATTGGATGTTCTACTCAGAGTACACTCACTACTATTCCTAAACATCACCAAATGTGTGTTTGAACAGACACTTAGCAGCAGGTACTGCGGCATGCACACACACACACACACACACACACACACACACAGACACACACACACACACACACACACAAACACACATATATACACAATACACACACACACACACACACACACACAGAACATACAGTATGAGTATTGTAAGTAAGCAGGTCCACATACACATTATTAAATTATCATTCAAGTTCTGGATTTAGCAAATATATAGAAGGTCCCTACCTGCAAGAATGTGACATCATTAGCTCTCATATGCTCTTCGATCGCTCTTATTGTGTCTGAAAGAGATGAGGACTCTCTGTTCATCTTCTCAATCTTCTCCTTCATCATTTGACTCTTCTGCTCCTCTTCCTCCCTCAGTGCAGCTATCCTGGCTCCCTCTTCATCTCGTAGAAACTGATGAAGCTTCTCAAACTCCTCTTTGATCTGCCTCTCTGTGTGCTGGGTCTGAGTCTGAATCAAATGGTATCAGTTTCAGTGTTCACGGACTGCAACGGCAAAGAGCCAGGCTCACTGGTATGACAGACAGAGCGCATCCTCAACTGCAGTTACAGTACTCTGTCACATCGAATGTCTGAAAGTGACCATTTTTACTATGTTTTGAACTATTTGTTTTGTTAGCTATATGTGTGTATCTGGTAACAATATGATGACATAACCTCCCACCCAAAACTTCTGACATTATGAAATGACGGGAGAAACATCTTTAGATGTAAAGTGTTCAGTATTACCCATAGTGAATTAGTGACACACACAGAAGCACACACTAACCCGGAGCAGTGGGCAGCCTGCTGCTGTGGTGCCACAGTATGCTTTGCTAAAGGGCACCCCAGCCGTGGATGTGGGGATGGGAGATCAATGTTCAGGAACCTGCCCCACCCACATCTTCTACTTGTCAGGGACCAAATAAATCTGAGGCCCAACCAGTAGGCCTTGGCAGCCCACTGCATGCTCACAAATACTGAATAATGATACATGTCAGTAGATCACACTGACCTTAATGTACTCAGCTGTTTTATCACAGGTGACTTTAGCTTCCTCAAAGTCCTTCAGCTTCTCTTGTAGAGGCTGCAGTGTGGCCTTGAGCTCCACCTAAAATGGAAAGTGATGCTAGTTGGCACTAGTTGGTTTGCATGCAAACTTCAGAGGATATCTGAAAACCACTGAGCTGAGGCTTTTTGACATTACAACGCAACAATTGTCTCCTTGCAGTCTGTTTCTATTTCTCAATCATTTTTTTTCAATCAATCATACTAGCTAAAGGAGGGGGATATGAAATCAAGCAGTACTTTTACATTTCCTTTTTCAGACATCCCACACCTGAATGCAAAATGCTGGTTTACATTTTGATACGGAAGACTGGTAGCTCTAGTCATTGAAGTACATCCCACAGTCAGCTGCTCTTGGCTTTTTAATCCTTCCTTATTATTAATTAATTATTAATTATTAGTGTCTGATTTAAATAATTTGCTTTTTTATATTTTGACACATTTTGGTTTTTTTTTTTTTTTTTTACTGCCCTAACTGATATTTTTATTTTGATGTCATTTTAGAAGAGCATGTGTAATGTGATCAGGTGTGAAGATTTCAAGTAACTTGGTTAACATGGCTTCAGGAACGTGCAAAACTATGCACCAATTTGCCACTATTTGAGATATCCTTTTTAATCAGATGTACCCATGTGTTATTCCCACTAACCATCCAGGATGTGCACCGTCCAGTTCTGGGTGCACGGTAGGAAACCCCCACAAAACAAAACAAAAAAACCCCATTACATCATGACATTGCTGACTGTATTGCCAAACACCAATAACCATATTCTAGCAGTGCCACAGCCAGTAAGCCTCTGAAATGTTTGAAAGGTTTTTGTGTTTCTTTTAGGTAGCTCGTCCTTCTTGTGGCTTTAATGTCAGGCCTATTGTGTATGTACAGTAATGCTGGTGGCAGAACAGAAAGCTGAAAAATGCAAAACGGTTCTGATTTGTGTGGAAAAAAAAAACTCAAGTTACCTTCATCTCTGTGGAAGCTTCACCAGTTGGACTGAAGTTGTGATTTTTGTGTAACTTTGAGCACAGGCACACCAGGCACACCAGCTGTTTATCATCTTGGCAAAAAAGCTCAAGTTTTCTTTTGTGCTCCTTGCAGAGTACATCAGTCTGATCTTTCTCTTGGAGGAAAGTCTCACACAGGTTCTTTAAAACCAGATTTGGGAGGGGGAAATCTTTGGATGACTCCCTCCTGCAGACAGGACATTCGATGGTCCCTTTGCTCTCCCAGAACTGCTGCAGGCAGCCTTTACACACACTGTGACTGCATGACAGAAAAACTGGATCCTTGAAGATTTCGCAGCACACTGGACATGAAAGATCCTCCTCTAGTTTTGAAGCCATTCTTTTCTTGACAAAACAATACATAAGTTAATAAAAATAAACACAACAACCAAACTCCTTGGATATGTGAACTGAAGCTTTAGTTAGTACTGTACGTGCTTATAAAAACAACTCCAAGCACACACGTCTTCAGCACACGTTAGCGTAGTTTCTGTCGTATTTACTTTCACTTTCAAGAGTCTAAATCATCGCTGGTTTGTTTTACAATGTAAGCATTTTTATCCTTACAAGTTCTTTCTGTAACCATTTTCCTCCAAAAACCTTTTCCACCAAAACTATTACATACCAACCTGGTATATCCACAGTTTATCTGAGCTGATCAGGGTCATCAAACAGCAGACGATGACCCTCTGAAATTCATTGACTTCTTCCGCGAAATAAAATTTGGCAGGGAGAGAACGCGCAAGCTCATTGGTTTACACCTGTCAAAACATCATGTCACGTCGACAGCACGTCAGGTTACCATTTTCGCGTAAATGAAAGTTTGCCCAAGTGATGATTGCTTTCTCTTTTTAAGCGTGAGTCAGTTGTGCTATTCTGTATCCAATGTGTGGAGCTGGTCTGTGGTCACGCTAGCACACAATAGCATGTAAACCGTATGCCAATGTGGCTTTGGTTCGACTAAACCATAAATGCAAAAATAAACCAATGAAAGTGAAGATGGCTGTGGTTTTATTGTCGTGTAGCCTGCAACATCTGGCTTGACAGACCATATCTTGTTATTAGTGAGGGTGAGTGAGGCAATGATCAGATCAAAGTGTATAAAGAAAAGATATAATTCGTCAAAGTGCTCTTTCTCATTTTCTTTGTTGATGTCATGCTGAGAGCCATGTTTATTTACATGATGACAGAATACCTGGGATTAACAGTCTTGTATAGGTTAGGGTTACGTAGGCATATAGACACAAGAGCCATGGCAACAACAATATAAAATAGTCTATACAAAAAATCTAAGCAAGATCCAGTAAAGTGCACATCTGTCAAGATGTTCAGAGGAGAAATTAAATTCTGAGAATAAAAACACAGACAGTCAGTCATTACTTATTTTATTTATTCGAATGTTGTTAGTGTTTACTGTGAGTGACAGCTAATGGTGTTTAGTTTAGGCCTACTGTGAGTGACAGATAATAGTGTTTAGTTTAGGCCTACTTGTCTGTGATGGGTGAGAAACTGATGATTGCAGGTGCGTTAGTAAACCAGCTTAGTGCATCACACTGAAAGAACTTTTAAATCAGACTGTGAGTAAGTTACTGACTTACACTTTTTTCACTAATTTCACATTTAAAAAGTAGTAGGCTAACAGCATAATTTCTTGGTATTAAAAGTAGGCTATTACACTACAAGTACATGTTATGCCTTTTATTTTAACATCTATGATATCTAATAACCCTTCCCATAGAACATATAGCCACTTGCAAATGCAGAAAGCAAAATCTTTACAGATAGCAGAAAATCTAAATTTTTAGGTACCTGTTGACACACAGATATTTCAGTTATATTATTTCAGTACCTTCACTATTATTACCATTTTGGAAGTGTTGTGACCCTTTACATTGGTCACTATCAGTGGTGTAGTGGGGAGTTTTTAGTGGGGATACATGACATATTGTTATAAATTAATGTGTAATATTCAAAATAAAGTGAGAAATAGCCTACGTAAATGATCTGTTCCAAGAGGTGTGTGTGTGTGGTTACTCCCCTTGTTACTATTACAGTAAATTGCTGTGTATTCGTTACTTTCCAAGACCTAAAGTCTATAGCCTGCCTCCTGAATTCTTGTTTGAAAGCAACATATCAGACTGTCTGTTGCTCTCAAACATCAGAGAATACTTTGTGTTTTATGTACCTTTCTATATTGTGTGTTCAGTTCACTGATGAAATGGCAGTTTTGAGCTCACTCCCAGACACCTACCAGTCCCCATATTAACTGGGCTGCTCTGCTACAAATGCCTTCACTGATGTGATCCTCAGTGGAGGTACTGTGGCAAAGTAGGGAAACATTCTCTCAGTGAAACTGTGTTTAAAGGTGTGTAGGTGTGTGTTATTATCAGGGTCAGAGAATGAGAGCTCTCCTTTGTCCCAGTCCAGCTGCACTTGGATCCTCTGGGGTTTCTGCTCCACTTTGAGGAGAGTATAAGGCCATGGGGGACAACATGCTACACATCTAACATCTGTATACTTAAGATACCACAGTCCATTCTGATAGTAGTACTCTCCCTTCCTCTGGTGAGACTCTGTTATCACACCCAGGACCCAGTCTTCATTCTCCCCAACCTCCACATCCCAGCAGTGAGTCCCTGAGTTAAAGCCCTCAGAGCCCAGGACTGCAGCATACTTCTCAAATCTCTCTGGGTTATCAGGAAGCTGCTGTCTCTCATCAACACATCTCATGTTTGTCAGATCCTCAGACAGGAAGAGATGTGAGTGTGCAGTGTTTGGGTCGAGAATCACAGGAGCTGCAGAGAGAAAGAACACAAGTTCAACACTCACGGAGGTCAAGTCAGGAAAGTGCACTCACATTTTACCTGCTTTAGTAGGAAAGGAGATCTTAGACGTTGTCTGTTGTGAGAATGTGTCTTGGTATGTGCATACTGGATTGTACTCACAGTACTTGACAATCTCCTGCATCTTCTCCCAGACTCTGAACTTCAGGTTGCCCAGGTGCTTTGCCACATTGATCAGAGCTCCTGAAACCCTCTCTGGATCCTCCAGTGTGCACTGGGCCCTAGAATAACATTCAGGAGTCAGTGCTGCTGTGGGTTTGGGTTCAGAACCACAGAGACAGGAGGCAAATCACTCACCTTCTCAATATGCTCTTGTAGTTCTGGAATAGAACAGGTGAGAGAATTGATGAAACATTCATAATATTATAAATATTTTAGGTGTATATTTGTAATGTTTGTACATAATCATTTACATTTACTCTGATCTATATTGGTGGTGGTTGATAAGCTGTCACTGTTGTACTCTTGAGCAAGGCAGCCTAACCCCAAATTGCTCTGAGACTGGTCCTGAAGTAACTGACAAATGTAAGTCGCTAAATGCATGAATGTAAATATAGACGGGGGATTAATCAAGAAATTGACAATTTTAATATCTACACTTTTCATTATTTAGACAGTGGATGGTTTCTACCTGCAGGAGTGTGATGTCATCAGCCTCCATCTCCTCCTCTATGGTTCTGATTGTGTCTGAAAGAGATGAGATCTCTCTGCTCATCTTTTCAATCTTCTCCTTCATCATCCGACTTTTCTGCACCTCTTCCTCCTTTAGCACAAATATCCGAGTTGCTTCCTCCTGTCGGAGAAATCGATGGAGCCTCTCAAACTCCTCCTTTATCTGCTTCTCTGTATTTAGGGTTTGTGTCTGGATAAAGCCAATGTATTTGTATTTATTAGTTGGTCAAACACAGCTTATAGGTAAAGCAAATACACTTACAGGATTAAGGAAATCATGGAAGACAATTTTTGCAATTATTGCATTTCAGACCAACATGAGCCTTATGCAGGGGATGGATACAAGAACATAAATTCCTCTTATATTCATTCATATCCACAATCCGGTCTCATTGTCCTTGATATAATTCATTGATTTCTGGGACTCACAAAGGTTTTCTTTTACAGACATAATATTGCTGCTTATTCAGAGCAAAGCTGAACTCCTCGATGTGACCAACATGAATTAAAAATGTCATAAAAACTACTAATACACAGCCCTGAGGATGGCAAAATACATTTACATTTACATTTATGCATTAAGCAGAAGCCTTTATCCAAAGCGACTTACAAAAGAGGATAACATACAAGCTACAGCACAATAAAAAAAACTAACAAACAGTGCAAGCTGCTAACATGAAGTTTGCAGTATTTTAAGATGAAAGTGCAATAGTGTTATACAGAAAATACAATGATGTCTCTTTCTAAAGACAGGTAGTGTGTCTTCTGAGACAACAAATAACTTACATCAGGCTACATTACATCTGATATGATTCACAACTTAAAAGTGATATGTAAGAAGAACTAGACTCACCTTGATGTGTTTGGCAGTTTGATCCCAAGTCATTTTAGTCTCCTCAAAGGTCTTCAGTCTCTCCTGTAGTGGTTTCAGTCTACACTTGATCTTCTTCTGAAATTAGTGTCAGACTTCAATTTAAGCAACATCATCTCCATTACTCCTCTTCTCATTGAATCCCCAAATCACTAAAAACCATCAGTATATCACGCGTACCTTATGTTCACAAGCTGTTTCATCCACTGGACGTATTTCATGGTCGGTGTGTCTTATGGAGTCTCTACACACATAACACACAGCCTGTTTATCTTCCAGACAGAAGAGCTTGAGTTCCTCACCATGAAGACTACAGAGCACCTCAGACTCTCCTGAAGGTGCTTTACTCTCCTGTAAGAACGTATCACACAGGTTCTTTAATGACATGTTTAGGACAGAAGGAGATGTCTTTTGAGTGCTCTACTAAGTTAGTCTTCCCACTTTGACTTTGTTAGAGATGCTCCTTGCCTCTGCACACTCAGGGCTGACACACTGGGAAACTATGTGAAGTAGGACACTATAGATAAGGGATGGTTACTTCTAAGGAGCTGACCTATTATGTTACTTGGTAGCAAGTTATGTCCACAACTAGGCCAACATGGTTATACAGGGTTTGTCCCTGTATTTGGTCCATCACACTCAGATCACTGAATCACCAATGCACATATAACCCCTTAGTATGCCCTAATGCCAAAGCCCTAAGGCTTTGTTCTCCAGGGAGACTGAAGCCAAGAGCCCCTTTCATGAGGTTTATGGTCTCTGATAACCCAGCTCTGATTGTAAGCCGTGTCCCTGGACTAGCCTGAAGCTGTAACAGTATCAGAGGGACAGACTGCATGTTGGATGGGGACAGAATGTCATAGTGACAGAACATTTTATATCTCATCTTGTGTATACCTCCTGTAACACTAGGGGACATTGTGGTTTATCAGACAAAAGAGAGGATCAAAAACAGTTGCGTCCTCCACTGTGGTGAACGTGGGATGAGGGGGAGGGGTTGTCAGTATGCCCCTGCTCAGGACAGGCACCCATCATTAGCACTCAATCTGGGCACACCTCTCACAAGGTATAATAGTCCTCTCTCTACTCATTAAGCCAGAATTATGGACCATTTGCAATCACAATTGTGGACTCCAAAAACAGAAGTCTACCTTTAACTATGGGGGATAAACTTTGAATTATTGTTGTGTCTTGTCTGTTGATTGTTTGTCAACAGATATTTCTAACAAAGCAGTACACAGCATACACCCAATCATTACCAGATATTATCCTCTTCTCTTATGAAAATTCAAGCATGTCAGCATTACAGTGGAGACATTTGAATAAAGAAACATTATGATTGGTTAATCCCAAAACATTCTTTTACAAAACTTTTAACTTTTTCCAGTTGTGTGACAGAATGGGGGTCATATGACTGATACATACACACACACACACATACATTGATTTCAAATACATAGCCTCTTTCCACAAAAGATTTGCTCTAAACCTATACAGAGGAACTCTGAAGTGTTCATAGAATTGTTTATTTCTACACAGTTGCACCATGGATTTACATGTGGTGAGACACATGAAGAGTGTCTGCCTATGTAAAAAAGGACATAAACAATCTAGCACTCAATGTCAATATGGTTGTTCCCTCATTCTTTTGTGGTTTCTTGGGCTTTTTTGGACATTTTAACCAAAAAGGATTACACAGCTCCTTTTAAACAGAAGCACAATCAGAAACCGTTCTGCTCTACTTTATATGTGTTCCTCACTGGTAAGATACTCAGCGAAGAGTCACTAGTGTTGAAGTATGGAAACACTCTCTCAGTGAAAGTGTGTGTGAAAGTGTGTAGGTGTGTGACATTATTAGGGTCAGAGAATGAGAGCTTTCCTCTGTCCCAGTCCAGCTGCACTCTGATCCTCTGGGGTTTCTGCTCCACTGTGAGGAGAGTGGAGGGCTATGGTGGAGCATGTGTTCAATATTCGTCGTCTATACACCGGTGTAGTCTCCCTTTCTTCTGTCACAGAGGTGTAGTCTCCCTTCCTCCCTTTTGTGTGCTGGGCCTGAGTCTGAATCAAACACCATGACAAAAGCAATGATCAGATTCAATCATGCAGTGTCAGTTAAATTTCATGCAGTGTCAGTTACATTTCAAATGATCTGTAAGAAAACACACTGAGTACAGGAATAAATTTCAGTTTCAGGACAGAGGAGTTTCCCCCCTCCCTTCTCCAGAGAGCCCTCAGGCCAAAGTCCTCTGTGGTGAGAATTGTACAGGGACACAGACTGACCCCTGATCAGATTGGTGGATCACACACAGAGTCTCTGCGCCACTAACACCTTGTTCCCATCATTTAGGTTAAAGTAGGCTGACAGTTCAATTTGCCTGAACATGAAAATTAAGATTCAAGATAGTCTTTATTATTTCTTTATTCTTTTATTATCTTTATTGCTTCAGTGTTCATAAGTCTTGTTGCTCGGTGGAAAAAACTGTTCTGGAGTCTGGTGGTCCAAGCCTCAAGACTACGATATTGCTTGCCGAATGGTAGCAGCTGAAACAGTCCATGACTAGAATGGCTGAGATCCTTACTGATTCCTTACAGATTCTAACTGATGCATCGCCTCTCACACAAGTCCTGGATGGTATGCAGTATGCAATAGATGTAATCTGGTACTAGACCTAGAAGTGAAATCTCAAATGCAACTTTGTTTTGTAAATTCATGTAATCCTTAGTCTGATTGTTAATTATTACGGAAACACATGTTATTTTCTCTCAAAATGCACAGCAGTTTCAGTAACGTTATTAGACACAGGCTAAAGGTCAGCCTTTTAGATGCTATCAAACATAAGCAGTTTTTAGGATTGTAAATAGATTGTTCGCAACTGGCACTTGTGTGCTCTGCTCAGCAACAGTGCAATGATGGTCATAGTATTTGAAGTGCCTGAAAAAGTAGCGAAGCTAGGTTTACTTCTGTATTCGGTTGCAGATTGTTGATTATTTTTTCGGTGTGCATAGGCCTACGGAAAATGGACATTAAAATGCTGCTAGTTATATCGAGTCCTACTGTAGACTATTTACTTCAGAAATTCACTGTACCTGAAGTTGTTTGCAATGACATTGATAGACAAATTCAGATGTTTTGATTTCCCTGGAGTGTGGAAAAAGAAGACAAGTCACTGAAAGGCTTGAGACTTCCTAACCACTCTGCAACAGAATCCACCTCAGCTCATTCACGAGCGGGTCGTGAATACAGAGCCACTCCAAGCCATATGTTGGCGCTGCGCAGAAGCGCCTCTGTACTTTTTCTCTTCTTTTACGCCAGAGCAGATGTGAAAGGTGAAGTTTTCATTTTCAAATCCAGTAGGAATCGAATGGGTTGCTGGAGACTTGGAAGTCAGATTTGGCGAGGCGCAGTAACTGTACCCATTTTGGTGAATATCTTATGCCAGATCTTTGTTAGTTAAACGCTACAGGATTTATACTAACAGCTGGAGCAGTTTTGGGGAATGCATAGTTGGCTACCAGTACACACTCAAAACCTCTTGGAAAGAGATAACGTTAAAGTTAAACAGTTAGGTTATGGCTGTTCGTTTTTAGCGAGTTTCCTAGAGAGAGAAAAGCAACAATTTACGTTAAGACATTGACGGTTATCGGTAGTCAGATGAGCAACAGGTGTGCAGTTCTGCTAGCGTGTAAATCTGATGTATCTAATTGCTAGTCTACATCTTATCTGCAACGATTGAGCTGTTGTCTGAACGACTGTTGCTGTCCCAAATAACTTTTAGGTCGTTTAGGTTTAACTTTTGGTCTTTTAGGCCGTTAAGGTCTCCCAACGATTGAATGTGCCATACAGTTTGCCAGGAATCTCACGATATTTCAATAGGTAACCTTAATCCGACATTGCTATGTTTTCATAAAGTTTGTGGCATAGCGTTACCTCCTGCTAACCAGGATAACTAGCTAGCTGTGGTGATGATGCTGTTCCTAGGACTAACAGGAGTGATTCATAGCAAACTCTGCATGGTAACACTTGATGTCAGGAATCAAAAACCACCCTCAGATGTAGACATACATATATATATATTTCCTCATTCACTCACGTGCACTTCTCCAAAGTGAAATATTATCATCATAATGGAAATAATCTGTTTCCTTATTATGAGACACAGTTTGTCTTCATCACATTTATAAACAACATCATGAACATTGACTTCTGTCAGGGAGTGGATGCAGAACATAAACAGAAGTTGACTTTTGTAAGAAGAAAGCAAAATACCTTATATGTATGCACTTGTAAAACAGATTTTAAGGCATCACGGGACCCTAATGGCAACACTTCCTGTCTGGCTGAAGATGCTCTGAGGCCGGCCGCATGGATACAAGCCTGCTGATTGGTTGGCAGGATGAGAGGGCGGAGTTGCGGGCAGAGCTCTCTCGTCTGGAGGAGGAGCTTGCAGAGAGCCGTGCTGATAGGTTGGAGCTGGAGTCACGTGCCCAGGCCCTCACAGAGCGGGTGAGTGAGCACGTGTGTGTGTGTTGACAGCCTGAACAGTTGAACCATTTCATCTGTATTCCTAAGCTTGAAGCGAATGGACCAATTTTTTTTTGTGTGTGTTTAGCTGGCCCAGTCGGTGGACCCTTCCTTCTCCTCGTCTCTGCAAGTGGACTCAGAGCATCGGGAGTGGCGGAGGAAGCTGAGAGAAGGCAAAGAGAGAGAGAACAGACAGGCCCAGCTCATCCACAAACTACAGAACAAGGTACACGACTGAGAACCAGCCTCACAGACTCATAGAACCTGACAGCCTGCAGTACAGTATATGATGTATGCCTTACACAAACACTTAGAGAACCTCACTATCATAGAATAAGGTACCTGATATGAGAACTGGTCTCACAGCTTAGAGAGCAAGATATCAAAGAACTGGTAGAGAACAAGGTAGCTGAGAACCTGACCAGCAGAAATCCCCACAACTGCAGAACAATGTTCCAGAGAACTTGGCTGCACCAAATACTCACACAGTGTGTTTCGAAGAGGTACAGCTGGTTAAAAGTTGAAAGGTCAGAACCGCTGTTGTCTGTTAGTCATGCTGCAGGGTTTGGTAAGGTAGCTGTGTGTGTGTGTGTGTGTGTTTTTGCAGGTACTGGAGTATCGCTCTCGGTGTCAACGCTTGGAACAGCAAGTAGAGGATGAGGGGAAAGAGATGAGGATAAGAGAGGTAAGGAACTCACAAACATTCAGACACACACACACATACACAACACTCACATGCAATATGCTTTATCTGTAAACACACACCCAAATATAAAGACATAACACAAGAACAGACAACCTAAGACATGCTGAAGTCTTGTTGTCTCTATGTGTTTTGCTTGAGCAGAAGAGGATCCGTGATGAGCACAGTGACTCCCTTGAGAGCGCCCTCATCAGGCTGGAAGAGGAACAGCAGAGGTCAGCAGCACTCACAGGGGACAGGGTGGGGTGGTGTCAGAGGTCATCCCTTTTTTTCCCTCTTAATCTTTCTCTCAACCTCACCTTCCTGTAGGCATGGCTAGATGCTGCTTTCAGTTCAGTTCAGTTCAATTAAGTTCAATTCTGTTCTGTTCAGTTCAGTTCAGTTCAGTTAACTTTTTTTGTGCCAAAGGGAAACTTGTCTGGCTGTCAGGTACACAGCACAAGACACAACAACACACAATACTCAAAGTACACAACACACAAAATGTAAAAAGGGCTCAACAGAACAATATACATTGCATTACATTTGTCAGACTTTTATCAGACTAAAGCGACTTACATTTGTCTATCTATCTATCATTTAACTATCAACTACATCAGGGCCAGTCTCCCCTAGAGCAACTTAGGGTTAAGTGCCTTGCTCAAGGGCACAACAGTGGCAGCTGCGATTTGAACCCACAATTTCCAGGTTACAATTTCCATGCTAGCCAGGTTCCTTAAC
>PYXC01000186.1:0-10000 GCA_015244755.2 Tenualosa ilisha | reverse complement strand
ACACACACTCAGATACAGCTATAGTATAGTAGTATATAGACACAGGCATACAAACTCTTTCTTGATTAGTATTCCTACTTTCAACTCCTCTGATGGTGATTTTACACTGTAGTTCAGCACTGTGTACACACAAACACACACACACACATTATATTTTCTATGGGATAAATATAATAGATATAATTATGTAGGTATCTATCTATCTATCTATCTATTTATCTATCTCTCTCACTTACTCAGAATCATTCAGTACTATAAACACACTCACATGCATTGACTCATTTAGTAGTTCACACACACTCATATGTAATGACTCAGCTCATTCAGATGTAATCTCTTGGGAATGTGCACACACACACGGACACACACATTCATACACTTGCACACACAGACAGACAGAGTAATTAAACCAGATTCATTCACACTCGGAGTTGCCCGATTACTACTCCTCCCCCCGTCTGTCTCTCTCTCTCTCTCTCTTCTGTGTTAAGTAGCTGTGTAATCCCTCCTCAGCAGTGCCTGATCTGGATTTAGCCTTTTACCTCTTCAGCGTGCCTCTCCTGTCTACTCATCTCTCCCCCCCCCGTCTTCACCTCTTCTCCTCTCTTCTTATCTCCTCTCATCTTATTTCCATTCCTCCCTTCTTCTCTCTATTTTCTCTTCTTTGCATCCCTCTTTACAATCTCTCCCTTGTTATTGCCATTGTCTCTCTCTTCCTCTCTCCCCATGTGAGTCCAGCAGGTTCAGTTCCATGGCACTTCTAGTGCAACGTCAGAGCCAATCCAAAAGCTTGGAATGTTTGTGTCCCTTTTAAAACTTGTCTAAAGCTGGCCTTACACTGTCCTGTCTGATTCTGTGCTGGTTACCTGTAGTCAAAGCGGTACCTGTGTTTCAGCCCCGGTCAGACACACACACATTGTGTAGCCCTCTTACGTTAGTGGGTCAATAGAGAGGGTTGTTGTGTTCTGAGGGATGTGGGCATCTGACCTTTGAACTTTTGACCTCAGCTGGAGACAGAGATTGCTGAGGCTCATGCACAGCTACAGGGCCTGAGTTCAGAGGTCACGACCTTACGCAGAGAGCTGAAGACCATGAGCCAGGAGACCACACAGCTGAGGTACTACACACACACACACACACGCACACAAGCATACAGTCAAACAAACACACACACACAATCATATAGTCAAACACACACATACTTGCTTATACAGACTCTCTAGTTGCTTACAGACAGCAAGGATCTTCTGTGTATGGATCCCAAATGGAGGTGTAAAAGTTGCACACATCGTGGGTGGTCTCTGGTGTGTGTGTGTGTGTGTGTGTGTGTGTGTGTGTTTGGTGGATGTGTGTGTGTGTGTGTGTGTGTGTGTGTGTTTGTAGTGCGTACCGTGACTCAGAGCGAGACTCCCTGCAGCAGCTGAGGGAGCGGGAACAAGAGCTGGAGAGAGAGGTGGACACACTCCGGGAGGAGATGGAGATAGAGATCAGCACACTCACAGAGGAGAAAGACAATCACAAACATAGGCTTGACGAGGTAAGGGTGGGTGTGTGTGTGTGTGTGTGTGTGTGTGTGTGTGTGTGTGTGTGTGTGTGTGTGTGAGTGAGCTGTATTTGTGGTTTCTCTGTCTTTGTAGCACTGTAGTGTGTGTGAGTGTGTGTTGTTTGTATTTGCTCATACACGTGTGTGTGTGTGTGTGTGTGTGTGTCCTAGCTGTCGTTGCTGCACAGTAGTGTGTGTGAGGAACTACGTGTGGCTCATACGAATGTGTGTGTGTGTGGGTGTGTGGGTGTGTGAGCTGTATTTGTGGTTTCTCTGTCTTTGCAGCACTGTAGTGTGTGTGAGTGTGTGTTGTTTGTATTTGCTCATACATGTGTGTGCGTGTGTGTGTCCTAGCTGTCGTTGCTGCACAGTAGTGTGTGTGAGGAATTACGTGTGGCTCGTGCAGAGCTGAGTCGGGCGTCAGAGGAGCAGAGGTGTGCAGAGCGAGAGAGGGATGAGCTACAGAGGGAGAGAGAGAGGATGGAGGGAGTGATACGCACCTTGGAGGAGGAGAGAGAACGACTGCAGCTGGACAGAGAGGAACTCAGGTGAGGATGGAACCAACCACAGAGACCAGCAGAAAGAACCACAAGTACAGGAACCATGTAGAGGGATCTGCATATACAGAGCAGAATAAACCACGAGTACAGGAATTATCCACAGACTAGTATGCAGAGCAAAACAAACAATAAGTACAGGAACCATCTATAGACTAGCATGCAAAGTAGAATACACCACGGTTAGAGGAACCATCTTAGAAGTAGCAGCAGACCAGAACCAACAACACATCAGCCTACAGAGCAGAATCAACCACAAGCACAGGAACTCTTTAGGGGTCAGTCTAGAGAGCAGATTAACCCATAAATACTGGAACACTCTTACAAGTAGCAACAGACCTGCCCAGAGAGTACATATGCAATCAGAATCCATCAATCAAACATGTCAGCGTCATCAATGATACGTCATCAATCATGTCAGTGACTATGAATATTCTTGAGATGATCCTTATATTTGGTGAAGTTGCCCTTCATATAAAATATTACCTGCGTGTGTGTGTGTGTGTGTTTGTGTTTGTGATATCATGCCTCATATCATAACCACCTTCGTGCTTCTCTACCTGTTCAGGTGTGTCAGTGAGTCCCTGCAGCAGCAGCTAAGCTCCGCCCAGAGCCAGAGCTCGGAACTCCAGGTGCAAAACAGCCAACTCCAGGTGCAGCTGGACACACTAGTGCAGACTAAAGATACACTAAAAGGTAAGACACACATATACACACACACACACACACACACACACAGCAGCCAACTAAAGGTGCAGCTGGATACACTAGTACAGACCAAAGGTACACTAAAGGGTAAGATACACACACACAGAGCAACCAACTAAAGGTGTAACTGGATACACTAGTACAGACCAAAGATACACTAGAGAGTAAGAGACACACACACACACACACACACACACACACACACTGTTGCTGGTCCACACATTAGTCTACAGTATTCTACTGTTCATTATTGGAAATTAATCCATTGCTGTTTTGTGCTGTTTGCCGTTCACCTTCCCAGGGGAGATCAGGTGTCTCCACGATGAGCTGGAGCGAGAGAGGGCGCAGCGGGACAAGGAGAGGAGAGAGGAAGAAGAGGAGCGCGAGAGGAGGTGCAGGGACAGCGAGACTCAGCAGGGGGAGCTGGAGAGGCTGGAACAGGAGCTGACTCAGACCGAGGAGCAGCGTCAGAGAGAGGAGGAGGAGAGGAGGAGAGAGATAGAGGAGTGGCAGCGGGAGAGGGAGGCGCTGAACGCGGAGCTGGGCACCCGGGACGGGGAGGTGGAGGCACTACGGAACCGCTCTCAGGGGCTGGAGAAGGAGAAGGAGGAGATGGCTGCCCTGCTGGCCGAGACGGGGAGCGAGTTGGAGCGCACGCAGAGTCGCCTGGGCGCCGAGCAGCGCGCCCTCGAGCAGAAGGAGAGAGAAGCGAAGGATGAGGCAGAGAAGTGGAGGAAGAAAGCGAAAGCGACACAGAAGAGGCAGGAAGAGCTTGGGCAGAGACTGGAGAAGGAGAGCAAGGGACTCAAAACAGTAGAGAAGGAGCGAGACACCGTAAATGACCTCCTCAGGAAGAAGGAGAGGGAGCTCGTGGAGCGAGAGGAGGAGGTGGAGGAGGTGAGGAGTCGAGTGGAGGCGCTGGAGGAGGTGGTGGAGAAGCTGGAGGAGGAGGTGAGGAAGAAGGAGATCCTGGAGGGTCAGCTGGTGGTATTGGAGGAGCAGAACCAGCAGCTGAAGGAAAAGGAGAGGATGAGAAGAGCGGAGGAGGAGAGGAAGCAGAGGAGGAGGGAGTCAGAGGAGAGGCAGAAGGACGAGCGGCTGAGAGGAGAGCTGGAACTGAAGCAGGGGGAGGTTGAGGCCCTGCGGAGTGAAGTGGAGGGACTGCAGAGGGAGAAAGAGGAGGTGTCTGCACGGCTGCAAGAGCGGGAGACTGAGATGGAGAAAATCCGGGTGAAGACTGCGGCAGAGCAGAGGAGCTGGGAGCAGAAGATGAGAGAAGCGAAGGAGGAGACAGAGAAGTGGAAAAAACGAGTGACAAACGTGGAGAAACAGAGGGAGGACGTGACCCTGCGTCTGGAGCGAGAGAGCGAGGGGCTACGGTCGACGGAGAGAGAGAGGGACCGCATGACGGAGGTGCTGAGAAAGAAGGAGATCGAGGTGCGGGAGCGTGAGGAGGACATTGAGGAGCTGCGGCGCAAAGTGCTCCTCCTGAAAGCCGACCTGGAGCGTCTGGAAGAGGACCTAAGGAGCAAGGAGGTCTCCGAGGGCCAGCTCCTCGTCCTGGAGGAGCAGAACGCCCAGCTGCGAGAGAGGGAGCGAGAGAGACGCAAGGAGGAGGAGAAGAGGGAGGCAGAGGAGAGGGAGAAAGAGAGGAAGCTGAGAGGGGAGCTGAGGAGGAGAGAGGGAGAGGTGGATGCGCTCCGATTGCAGATGGAGGAATTGAGGAAAGAAAAGGAGGACATCGCTGTCCAGCTGGACGAAAGAAAGGAAGAGGTGCAGAGACTACAGACCAGCCTCACTGCTGAACAGAAGCTTCTAGAAGATCGAGCACAGGAGGCCAGGGATGAGGCTGAGAGGTGGAAGGAGAAAGCAACGCAAGTGGAGACAGAGAGGGATGAAGCAGAGGAGAAGAGGAGGAGGCAAGAGACGGAGGAGAGGAAGAAAGAACGAGTGATGAGAGGAGAGCTGGAACAGAAAGAGGAGGAGCTAAAACGCCTTCAGACCAAGATGGAGAGAGCAGAGAAAGAGAGGGAAAGAGAGCAAGAGAAAGAGACAAGGAGAAAAGAGGAGCAGGAGGAGGCCTTGAGGAGTCAGCAAGAACTCCTCAGAGAGGCAGAGAAGGAGGTGCAGACGTTGAGGGAGAACCTTCTTCGTGAGGAAGAGGAAGGCAGATCCAGGCAGAGAAGGAGTGAAGAAGAGTCCAGTCGGCTGAAAGAGTATCTGGAGGAGCAACAGGAGGCCTTGAGGAGCCAGCAGGAGCTTGTCAGGGAGAGTCAGGAGGAGGTGCGGACTTTGAAAGAAACCCTTAATCATGAGGAAGAAGAGGGCAGGTCCAGGGAGCAGCGTAGTGAGGAGGAGTCCAATCGGCTGAAGGAGAGACTGCAGGAGCAGCAGGAGCTCCTCAGAGAGAGCCAGGAGGAGGTACGGGCCCTGAGAGAGACTCTTCATCGTGAAGAGGAGGAGGGCAGGTCCAGGCAGCGACTGCTGGAAGAGGAGTCTGAACGGCTGAGGAAGACACTGCAGGAGCTGGAGGAGGCAGAGAGAGAACTCGCCATCAAACTCCAGGAGGCAGAGCTGGATCTCTGGAGCGCCATCAGGATTCGCTGAGGGAGAAGGAGAAGGAGCTTAAAGATAGAAAACAGGAAGTGCTCCTGGTTCGGGGCCAGGTAATATTATTCAGTTTTACTTAGTTGTGGTATTAATTCAATACTTTCTTGAATTAATCCTACAACTAAGAGGTAATATTTACTTATACTACTACTTGTCACTCTTCTACATTCCGTTCAACATACGTTATCTATCTATCTATCTATCTATCTATCTATCTATCTATCTATCTATCTAGGTGGACCTGGAGAGAGAGCGAGTGAGAGAAGTGGAGGAGAGGAGAGACCAGTTGGAGGAGGAAACTAAGACGCTACGGCAACAGGTTGAAGAGCAAACCCAACAGCTGGAACGGTCGTCACAGCAACTGACAGAGAGAGAGGAGGAGCAAAGAGACCTCACCATCCAATTAGAAGAAGCCTCACGTGAAACTCAACAAATGAGAGAAGTCTTAAACTCCAAAGAGGAGGAGATTGAGAAACTGTCTTCCCAACTGAAAGAGGAGAAAAAGGAAGGAGAGAGGAGAAGGGATCAGCTGCAGGAGCTGGAGAGGGGACAGCGCACCCTGGTGGAGGAGCGAGGGACACGCGTCGCCAGGATGGGCAGGGAGGTGAAGGAGCTGACAGAGGAGCGAGACCACCTGTCGGCCGAGATCCGGCGCAAGGAGCGGGAGGCGAGCGCCCTGAGAGAGGAGGCGCAGAAGGAGCGGAGGGAGAAGGAGAAGTTGGCCTCCTCACTGAGAAAGAGAGAGGAGGAGCTGAAGGAGATGAAAGAGAGGAGAGAGGGAGACGTGAGGGAGGTGAGAGAAGTAAAGGAGATGGAGATGACCCTGCTAAGAGAGGAGGTGCAGCGGGAGAGGAGAGAGAGGGAGAGACTCGTCTCCTCCCTGAGAATACGAGAGGAGGAGCTGAGTGAAGCCAAAGAGGCGTGGGAGAGAAGCGAGGAGGAGTCGCGTGAGAAGGAGAGGAAGGAGAGGCGTGAACGGGACAAGCTAGCCTCCTCACTCCTCAGACGGGATGAGGAGCTGCGGGAGGTGCGGGAGAGGAAGGAAGCGACCGAGGCTGAACTGAGCTTGCTCAAACAGGAGGTGTCCAGTCTGACACGGTCTAAGGAGCGCGTTGGCAGGGAGGTGCGCGAGAGGGAGGCGGAGAACCAGAAGATGCGTCAGGGGCTCCAGCAAAGCCTCCAGGAGATGGCCGACCTCAAGCAGCTCCTGCAGGAGAGCCATGGCGAGGGGGAGCGACTGCGCACACTCCTCCTCCAGCGCAAGGAGGAGCTGCTCAGGGCCGGGAGGACGGGGCCCGGGGAGGAGCGCAGGAGGAACCAGGAGCTCCAGAGGGAGCTGACACAGAAGGAGGCGCAACTCCGGGACAACCAGGAGGAGGTGGCACGTCTCAGGGGAGGGAGGCTGAGGCAGAGGGGGAGCTGAGGAGAATCAGGGTGCAGCAGGAGGTACTGGAGGAGAGAGTGAAACAGCTGCTCCTCAGGGAGTGCAGCTCCGGGAGACCCAGGAGGAGGTGAGCCGACTCAAGGAGAGACTTCAGGTGAGGGAGGAAGAGGTGGAGGCTGAAATCAGGAGGAGCAAAGCCAAGGTGGAGGAACATGACCAGAAGCTAAGCCTCAGGGAGACGGAACTGAGGGCTGCCCAGGAGGAGGTGCGACATCTCAGGGACAGGCTGCAGACAAAAGAGGAGGAGGTGGATGCTGAAATCAGGAGGAGCAAAACTAAGGTGGAGGAGTGGGACCAAAAGTTTGGCCTAAGGGAGGTGGAGCTCAGACTAGCCCAGGAGGAGGTGCAGCACCTTAAGGAGAGGGAGGAAGAGGCGCTGACTGAGACGAGGAGAACTAGGGCCCGTTTGGAGACGCTGGAGAGCAGAGGAGGGAGCTGAGCGGCACAGCCACGGAGAGGAGCAAGGAGGTGGAGGAAGCGAGGGAGCGCGTGAAGGAGACGGAGGAGAGGATGGAGAGAGAGAGGGAGGAGAGGAGAGCTGAGGTGAGGAGGTGGGAGGAGAAGATTGAGACGCTCCGGAGAGATGGGGAGGAAGAGGGGCAGGAGGAGGAGAGAGGAGAGAGAACTCACTGTGGCCAGGCTGACTGAGAAGGAGCGAGAGATAGCACGGATGAAAGAGAGAGCAGAGGATGTGGAGAGAAGGAGAGAAAGACTAGAACAGACAGCAAACGAGTGCAGCCAGCAGGTGGAGCTACTGACCTGTACCCTGAGGGAGCGAGAGAGGGAGCTGGAAGGAGTGAGAGAGACTGTCGAACAAGTGGAGAGAGAGAGACAGACACTACAGGAGGAAGTGGACAAGAGAAAGAGGGATGAAGAGAGGCTTAGAGGAGAGGTGGAGCGACTGGAGAGGGAAAAGGGGGGTGAGAGTCTGCAGCTAGAGGGCGCCAGACTGCACCTCAGCGAGCTGGAGAGAATGAACCAGACACTACGGAACAAGATGAGGGAAGAGAAGGAGGAGGGTAGGAGGAAAAGAGGGTTGAAAAGCACTCTGGATGAAACGGATAGAGATGGGGAGAGAGAGAAGGAGAGAGAGAGACTTCTAGAAGAACTGAGTCGAACTGAGGACGAGATCCGTCTGTGGAAGACTCGAGCCGAGACCTTTGAGCTGGAGGTGAGGCAACTGAAGAGAGAGAGAGAGAGAGAAAAAGAGGTAGGAAGAGAGGAGAAAGAGGAGGATGTGGGAGGTGAACGAGAGCATCTGAGGGAGCGCGTGTCTTCCCTCCTGCTGGAGCGGGAGGAGACAAGGGAGGCTCTGCGGGAGCGAGAGACGGAGGTGTACGCTCTCAGGGAGAGGAGCGAAGAGCTCGCCAAGGACCGCCAACGCATCAGGACCGCTCTGGAGAAGACAGAAGCCACTCTGATTGGCTACCAGGAGAGGGTCCGGCAGATGGAGACCAATGAGAGAGGACCAAAGACGGAAACTGTTTACCAGGTAAACACACACACACACACACACACACACACACACTTTTACTGCCAATGATGTAGTATTGTTTGCTTTCTTCTTACTGAATGTTAGCTATGTTAGGCAATATTATGTCATGCTATGCTCTATTATCTGATACTGTACTCCTTTATTACTATGAAGCTAATGTACATAGTCAGTCTGATGTGATGTGATGTGATGTGATGTATGACCTATGAAATATCTATATGATGTATGACATATAACATCAGATATGATATATACTGTGTGCCATGCCTCACACATGTGATGATAGATAGATACTTTTTTCATCTATCTTTTTATTCCTTCTATTCCATTTCTCCTTCTGTTTTTTCCACTCCATCACTCCTTCTCTTCCTCCCTTTCATCTATTTGTGGAGCATGTCCATGTAAATGGGTTGATTGTTGACACAGTAGTGCTAATGCTGTCTAATGCTAGTGCTAATGCTCCCTGTCACCCTTACTGTCTCCAAAGGACCCTGAGTCTGCCGTGGTGTCGGTGGGCAGAGGTGTGGACGTGGGCGTGGGGGGTCTGGTGGTGATGTGGTGGGGTCAGAGGTCAGCAGTGGTGCGGGGCGTCTGGGGGCGATGCAGAGAGCTGTGGCCCAGCTGGAGGTGGAGCAGAAGAGACTGCAGAGCAGGAACACACACCTGGAGCAGCGTGTGCAGAGACTACGCACAGAGAGACACACACTCAGAGACACTCTCAGACAGGTGAGATCACACACACACACACACTCCTAGAGCAGCACGTGCATAGACTACACACAGAGAGAGACTCAAATACTGGTGAGATCTCACACACACACTCCTAGAACAGCGTGTGCATAGACCACACACAGACACTCAGACAGGTGAGAACACACACACACAGCTTGCGTTTGCATGGTGTTTCATGGCCATGTATTTATTTGTTCATTGCTAAATTCAACTCTGAATTCATGTTTTGTTATTATTTTTTTGTATGGTGTGTGTGTGTGTGTGTGTCAGGTGGAACAGGAGAGAGGCCGCCTCCAGCAGCAGCTGTCCCGCTCCCAATCAGGGACTCAGGTGAGTCCCAGTAGCTCACACAATCAGACAAACACACACACACACACACACACACACACACACACACACACACACACACACACACACACAAACACACACACTAGCTGCATGTGAGCTAGTCCTGCACCAGTCCCACTGTGCACCTCCATTAACCAATCAAGCTGTTTCACATGAGCAGGACCATGTATGCCCAGACCCCTGAGCCTATCAACCCCCTCCCCACCACCACCACCCCTGTTCCTCTGCTTCACTCTTTGTGCCTGTTCTCCTCTCTTCTTTTCTCTTTATCCGTTCTCCTCTCTTCTTTTCTCTTTATCCGTTCTCCTCTCTTCTTTTCTCTTTATCTGTTCTCCTCTCCTCTTTTCTCTCCTCTCCTGTCGTCTTCGTGTCGCTCCCTTTATCTTTTCTCCTCTCTTCTCCTTACTCCCCTCCGTTTGCCTCAGAAATCATTTAAAAATTATTTTGCACACACACACACTAAATAATTTTCCCTAGCAGTAGTGGGTGAGAGTGGAGGTGTTTATCAGTTGGTCACCACAGGTCAAGTCCTGTATGAGCTGGTCACCACAGGTCAAATCCTA
>PYXC01000185.1:112500-115000 GCA_015244755.2 Tenualosa ilisha | reverse complement strand
GGGATCATTTGAGTTGTTATTATAATAGCTGATAATCAGACTCTGCAGTTCTAAGACTGTGTGGTGTGTGGTGTGTGTGTGTGTGTGTTGTGTGTGTGTGTGTGTGTGTGTGTGTGTGTGGTGTGTGTGTGTGTGTGTGTTTGAAGCAGCCCTTCCTCTGAACAGGGGTTGGATTCTCCCATGATGCACTGACATGTGCTGTGCTGGGTAGACACCTTGTTTCCTCTCCTGAGTGTGTGTGTGTGTGTGTGTGCGTGTGTGTGTGTGCGTGTGTGTGTGTGCGTTTCCTCTCCTGAGTGCATTCTGCATTCTGCCTGCTGTCCTGTCCCTGAATGCTGCCCAAACCCATCCTCAGTACCTGTTCACTCATTGCTTATTTGCTCTGTGTGGTTAACATGGATGGATTTGCCTGCGGTGACCTAAGAGACACACCACTCTCTCACATCACCTGCCCACCATGCCTCTCAGTCTCAGCCTCTTTCACAGCTTCACCATGCCTCTCACAGACTCACCCTCTTTCACAGACTGACCCTCTCTCACAGTCTCACCCTCTTTCACAGCCTCACCATGCCTCCCACAGTCTCAGCCTCTCTCACAGACTGACCCTCTCTCACAGTCTCACCCTCTCTCACAGTCTCACCCTCTCTCACAGTCTCACACCTTCTCTCACAGACTGACCCTCTCTCACAGTCTCTTCCTCTCTCGCAGTCTCACCTTCTCTCTGGTCAAATCATCTATTTTTCACCTCTTTTCAGCTCTCTGCTCCAGTGTGTGTGTGGATGATGATGGATGGTCAGCTGTCCATGACTAGACCTTTATTTCACATGAGGTGGTAGAACATAAAAAGTAACCTCATCCGGATGAAATATCTTTTTTTTTCTCTCTCTCTTTGCCTGTGGGGTAATTTGATGTTAAACATTAGTAACTAAATGAAAAAGGAGAAATAAAGAGATGATAGATGAGTTGTCAGGAGGAGTGAAAGGAGGAGTGAAGATGGGACAGCTTTTATCTCCCAGTCCATCCCTCTTCCCAGCACTCATCAATTCAGGCTGTTTTGACTCGAAGCTGTAGGGTCAGGTGCTGTATGACTGCAGCATGAGGACAGCAGAGTGGGGCTGGAGGGGTGGAGGAAGCAGGTTGGTGTAATTACACAACTGATTGGATTCTGGAGCTCAAGACAAGCTGTGTCCTTATTAGACACCTCTTTGGAGAGGGACTGGACTCTTACCCACAGGAACGGACTCTCGGGGAAACTGTTGCTGGAACACGCCGAAGGGGCACCAGTGAGGTGTGATAAGGTGTGTTTGCTCGTTCCTGTCTGGTGATTAAGCCCTGCTGCCCGTAACGACCAGAATAAATCAACTCCACCAGGCTCCTCTTCAGAACATGTAAATCACTTCCAAAGGCTCAGACATGTTGATGGAAAGATGGAAGATCCTAGTGCCCAGAGATAGAAGCTATACTTCCTAAAGCACTTTTCTTGTGAATGTTAATACAGGTATTTCCCAGCTAATCAACATTTCAACATGTAATTGTTCACAATGTCAGTCTCTTAATGCTGCACAACCTGAGCTCAATTAACCCAAGGCTATAATTGATTACTACTGCAAGTTTAGTCCAAAGCAAACGTTTAAGAAAATGCAATTCCAGTGAGCCTGATCAGAAGTGTGTTTTATGTGTTGATGATCATGCAGACTCACAATCAAACCCTGTGGCCCTCAGTCCCATGGGCACAGCTGTATCACACCTCATCAACACACAGAGAACCTCTTCCTCTTCCCTCTCATCAACTTACCATTGACCTGTGTGTGTGTGTGTGTGTGTGTGTGTGTGTGTGTGTGTGTGTGTGTGTGTGTGTGTGTGTGTGTGTGTGTGTGTGAGTGTGTGTGTGTGTTTGCTCTGCACTGACCTGTGTATGTGTTCTGCATTTTTACAGGAAAAAGGAAATGCAATTACTAAAGGTTCACTTGTCAAATGAACTGTCTGTCAGCAGGAAGTCACCCTATCTGGGATCTATTTATATGCTCAAATGACCTTCAAATAACAAGCGGATGAAAAAAGGGGCAGTTGCCTCATTACGTTGCACAGGGGTGCAGCTACACTCCTAGAGTGGGGACAGGTTTTGTTCGAACACTGGGGCAGCTACTCACCTACAGAGAACCCACAGTGGAGACGGGTTTTGTTCCAATAGCGGGGCAACTACATGCCAGTACAGAACCGGCAGTGGGGCCTTGCTTCACTCTAATAGTAGGGCAGCTATAGACCAGTAGAGACCCGGCGGTGGGGCCTTGCTTCACTCTAATAGTAGGGCAGCTATAGACCAGTAGAGACCCGTCGGTGGGGCCTTGCTTCACTCTAATAGTAGGGCAGCTATAGACCAGTAGAGACCCGGCGGTGGGGCCTTGCTTCACTCTAATAGTAGGGCAGCTATAGACCAGTAGAGACCCGGCGGTGGGGCTGCTTCTATTCAAACTCTGGTTTAAGGCTTTAAGGCTCAGAA